>BMAW01099300.1:0-107722 GCA_019974015.1 Nephila pilipes | reverse complement strand
CTAAGAAGCATTGATTAAAAATGTATAGTATCAAATCACACATTGTTCCATATAAACTGATATGAAATATCAAAAATGTTTCAATTCGTTTAACAGTTTGCTGTACACCAATAGAACCATACAATTACGTAATATATATCAAACTATTTAACATCAAACGATAGTCACACAATTACAATTTATAGATTTGTGAAGTTTATTTCTTATTAACGCTCATAAGTTCTAAAATATAATTGATGTAAAAGTATTTACAAAGCATAAGAAAAAAGAAGGGAAATTTGGGGAGAATGTGCTTGCGCAACATTTCCTAAGTACCATAATAGAAATTCAGTTTGAAATTGACATATTTTCTTTTGTTTTTCAGGTGATTAATTATTACTACATTAACTTTAAATATTGCTGCCTTTATTTCTGAAACAACTGATCAGTTAATGATGAATAATGATATTCCTGTTTGAGAGAAACTCTTATAATTGAGACAGAGTAAATAATAGTATTTTCTTCATTCGTATTTCGTTTACAAATGGGATTACTACTACATTAATGTGAATATTACTGACCTTTATTCTAAAAATTAAAAAAAAAAAAATTAACTTATGATAAATGAATAACAAACAAAGAACTATTGCTCAGAAATGCAAAATAATTATATTTTTATCAAGATACAAACAGCAAATAAGTATATAATTGTAAAAATAATACTATATCTTAAAATAAAAACAGAAAACTTTATCTGAACTCAAAATTAATTACATATTCATAAGTAAACAACTATATTACAATAAGACAAAAAAAACCCGCACTTCTATAAATAAAACAAAAAATTAAGATTACTTCTTTCCAAAGGAATATAAGATGTTGTTTTCTCACGAACTGATTACTCAAGAGACAAGAGATATTTTGGGATAAAGTTTGAATACTAAAACATTAAGCAGAAGAAAAGAACATGAGATGATTTTCAAGAAGTATATGAAAATATGAAGAAGTATTTGATAGAAGAGTTGAAATATATGAATTTCTCATACTAACACATTGGATATGTTTGTTTATATAGCTGTCACGTGATTTCGATTTGCCAAATGATCTCTGTGAATTGAGCTCACAGACTGAATCCATGGGGCTTTGTAGCTCTATATCCCATAAAATAAAAAAAAAAACCTGAATCCTTTTATGTGAATCTATATTTTAGAAAACAGATCTTTTCACAAACGATCTTCTTAATTCTCTTACAAAACTCGCTCGTCATCTAATAAAAAATTTAATGGACGTCTTTTAGGTTCTAAATATTACTTCTATGAGTTTTTGGAATATTTATTAACTTTTTCGCTTTATTGAAAAACATTTCATTCTTTTAAAAATCTTATTCTTTGGAAACAGGCATCAATAAAAAAAAGTATTTGTTTAAGATTTTAAACGAACTTTCTCTGGTTCTGTGGTCTTATTCAGAAAGTTTTCGTGGCATATAGAAGAAATATTTTTATATTTTAACATAAAGAAACATGAAAAGTTAAGACACAAAAAGATAAAAGTTTCAACCTGAAATAAAAAGGAAGCTTTCCTTTACTGTCCGATTTTTTTAAATAAATATATTATGATAATAATATATATTTTCTAAATTTAACTATTAAGACAAAACGAAAAGAAGTGAACTATAAAAATTTATATTGAACAACTTTGTAGGGGAGAGGAGAGAGCTTTTATAAAATAAATATGACTGAAAAGATCCACAGTTTTCCCAATTACATACTTAATTTCCTTGAATTTATGAAAAATGAGGAGTTACCATAAGGTTTTAATAAGTTTAATTTCGAGGAACAATTATGATTAATGGAATACATAGTTCAATCACAATATGTCTATTTAGTGAAATAAAATTTAAGTTAGTTAGTTAAGTTTTGACATGATAAAATAATATTCAAATTTTGTTTACAACATTTATATTGATTAAATGTATTTATGTAGATGTTAACAATAATCATTTGATTGCTTTATAATTAAATTTGAATATCTTCTAAAATATTACATGGCAACATTTCAGAGTGCTATATCTTGATAATTGCCATGACAGTCTCTCATTTTTTTTTTTTTGTTTTATTCACTATAATTTTTCCTCTATTATTTATTTCTTGTTATTTTTACTATTATTATTTTTTCTTATAAAATATAAGTTTACATATTTAATCTTAAGCGTTTTCATTACTAGGAGAAAAGAAATTTTAAATTCATACGCTCACATCCTTAAAAGGAGAGAGAGACATAACTCAAGTAATAGACAAAATAAATCATTCTTTTCAACTTACAGCTGTGAAAACTCCATAATGTTCCCCCATTAGACCTTTGCACTTATTGAATACTTCTAGAGCGGTCATTAATCGCTCGAGCATATTCCAGCCAACACACATGCAAACACCTTGAATACTAGCGCCATCTATGGGTGTTATTCAAATTTTTATTCACCGATATGGCTCTTAACAGAAACTAATCTAAAAAAAGCAGTTATTACCATAACTCCATTGAACTTCCCCCCCCGGTTTATCGGATGGTTCCCTTCCTCCATATTAAATCAAAAAAGTTTTCTCTATTTTTATTTAAATTAGAAAACAAATTAACGTAAATATTCCGATTCCTGTAGAGCATTTGAAAGATTGAAAACTAATTTTCTAAATATGCAAATGATAAGTAAAGATATATCGAAAAAAATCGAAATAAAAATCGAAAAAGTAAAGATATGTAATTTTCAATTGTAGTTGTCTTAAATTTCATTATTTGTCTGAAAAGCGACAGAGAAAATAAAACTAATTGTTTTGATATTTTTGTACTGTTTGAAATTCTTGTAACCGATCAATTGAAAAGTTCCCGGCCTACCATAGTAAAACACATTTTTTTTGGGCAAAATTATTTTTTTTTTATTCAACATAATTCCCTTCAAGGGTGATACACTGATTATAGCGACCCTCCAACTTTTCGATACCATTTTTGTAGTACGATTTGTCCTTTGCTTCAAAATAGGCCTCAGTTTCGGCGATCACCTCTTCATTTGACGAAAATTTCTTCCCAGCGAGCATTCTTTTGAGATGTGAGAACAGGAAATAGTCGCTGGGATCTGGAGAATACGGTGGTTGAGGAAGCAATTCGAAGCCCAATTCATGGATTTTTGCCATCTTTTTCACTGACTTGTGACACGGTGCATTGTCTTGGAGAAGCAGCATTTTCTTTTTCTTCAAATGTGGCCGTTTTTCGGAGATTTCGTCCTTCAAACGGTCCAATAACGCTATGTAATAGTCGCTGTTAATGGTCCTTCCTTTTTCAAGGTAGTCAATGAAAATTATTCTATGCACATATCAAAATACAGAAGCCATAACATTGCCAGCCGACTGTAACGTTTTCCCACGCTTTGGAGCGGGTTCATCGTGTGCAGTCCACTCGGATGACTGTCGATTGGACTTCGGAGTGAAATGATGGAGCCATGTTTCATCCATTGTCACATATCGACGCAAAAACTCGGGTTTATTACGCTTGATCATCTTCAAACACTGCTCCGAATCATCAACTCGTCGATGTTTTTGGTCAAAAGTGAGCTTGCGTGGCACCCACTCTGCACAGAACTTTCTCATACCCAAATATTCGTGAATGATAGGATGTACACATTCAGTTGATATCTTTAGAGTGTCTGCTATTTCATTCCATTTCAATTTACGATCATTCAAAATCATTTTGTGGATTTTTTTAATGTTTTCATCGGTAACAACCTCTTTTGGGCGTCCACCGTCTTCGGTGCTCATTTCACCACGTCTAAACTTAGCATACCAATCCTTGATGGTTGATTTTCCTGGAGCAGTGTCCGGAAACTCGGCATCAAGCCAAGTTTTTGCTTCAACTGTATTTGTTCCCTTCAAAAAGCAATATTTTATCAACACGCGAAATTCCTTTTTATCCATTTTTTTTCACAATAACAAAAGTTGCTTCACTCAAAATGCTATAATTCACAAACTAATGATCCGACCGCTGTCAAATTTATACACGCATCTTTTGAGGGTTTGGGCTAACTAAAAAACATATGGATTTAATTCTAGTAGCGCCATCTATGTGTCAGGCCGGGGACTTTTCAATTGACCTGTTAATTTTTCCCCTTCAGCTAATTTTTTGAGCTACTTTATGACGTTGTTTGATTTAAGAACCTTGACTTGTGTATAAACTGTGTCTTATGTAAGCCAACATTGCTAAATATATAAAAATGTAGTGATTAGGAAATAATGAGATAGAGAAAATGGACGTTTCAAAATGTTGAGAGACCTAAGGTTAGTATTATAAGAGTGTGCATGATATTTGTGTAGGAAAGTTGCATGATCATCGGAAAGCTGATATTTGACTCAGACTCTGCTTATAAGTATTATTTTCGACTCAGATCCAAATTTTGTTTGTTCATGAGACAAGTTGAAATTTCAGTTATATACTTGGGTTCCGGTCTGGAGTTAGTAACCTATCCTCGTTCATAATTATAGTTGTCATTCTATAATGCAAATAAAACTATTTTGATTTTTCTTAACTAACTCTTTCTTGGATGAACATTCATTGAGTTTCGATGACTCAGATCCCGAGTAACGCTGAAGAAGATGTCACAAAGGCGTCCATCATTACCCACCTTGGATTCGGATCCGGAATTGGAATAACAATTCTGTCTATTCAATTTTTCAATAGTCTTTGCAGAAATAAGAAATGTAAAGAAAGACTTACGTAACTATAAAATAATAAGTCTATTGATTGTATAATTTGGAAAAACCAATAATATATTTTGTTGAAAATATTTTAACCTTATCCACAATTACTGGTCGTTGTAGCCGAAAGATCTTGGTTTTTTTCTCGTTGAGGCATGGGTTCGAGTCCTGATTCCGTTAAAAACCACCATTTAGTGATGTTGATGTACGTTACATCTTAGTTTAGTTCTTTATTAACGTCGCACTAGAAGCAACACGAGGGCTATGGGCGACGGACCTCGTAATTTTGAACCATGGTCAAGTGACGCGGACGGCACCTGAACTGGCACCCTCTCTCCTAACATCCACACTACACCAACAGGAGGGAACCCCGACAGATTTAACGTGCATTAGCCCCGGCTGCACTACGGGTCTTTGGCGGCCAAGGATCGAACCCGCCACTGAACGAAAATCGCCGGCCACGAATCCGAAACCATGACCACTAGAATACGTTATATCTGTAGATGCTCCAAATCGTCACGTTGGTGTGGTGTGGAAGTATGGAGAGTAGAATTTCAAATTAAAAGTGACCTTCCTGGTCACTTGACTGGAGTTCAAAATTATGAGGGGCGTCGTCAATAATCATCGTGCTGCCTTAAGTGTGATGTTAATAACACAATCAATTTTTTTTATAACAGGGGTGCCAGCTACACTATCTTTAAGAGTCACATTTTAAAAAAGTTACATTTGTAAGAGCTATTAGTTCAATGTTGCCGTATGGATATTATAAAATTTAACAACATTACGCTTCATTTCCCTCCAAAATGACTCTATTTTGTGAATTTTTCATCCAAGAAAAGTGAGTGAACGAAAGTAGAGGTTTATGACGCAAGAACCAAATATGGCTATGCTACGCCAAAGAGTGTGTATTTGTGACCTAGACTTTGGAAAAAAATTAGAAAAAAGATTATTGGTTGACAAGAAAAAGATTTGAAAGCCTCGCCTAAAAAATATTGAAGCCTGCCCGTGGTTTCACTACTCGTACGACATTGTATCTGATTCATTATATATGTAATTAGAATATAATGTCAGATATTTTTTTTGCTTTTTGTTTCTAATTGCTTCCTCTACTTCAGGTGGTACTCGTCCGTAAATAATTTCCGGTAAAATACATTTAAAATAAAATTTTGTTAGCAATGTTTTGTTTCGTTGTATACGTGATGTTAAAGTGTCCTTTTTACACTGTATTTTAAGATTAGAACCTTTTTGCTGGGTAAAGCATACAAGAAAAGCATCTATTTAACATTCAGAAAGTAAGACGAGCAATATCCAACTTATTTAGTCTGAATAGCTGATTCCCATACGTAAGGTTATCAGTGAAAAAATCGTTCGTAGTGAGGAAAACCCCTCCTTCTTTTACTGGTTTTATAGCTTGAAAGTTTGATCCCCTTTTCCCCCAACAGCTTCAAACTAGTTGTGTTAATTGTCTTCTGTAGGATGAGCGGATTGTCTAAGAGACATTCACGTCAGGTCAATTCTAAGCTTTCGCGGAGTTCTAGTTACTTGCACCATGTTCGAGGAAAAAATGATTTTTGTGTGCTAGAAATTCAATCAAGGGTCTTGTGTTCAGCCAACATTTGATAACATATTGCTAAGATGCTCTAAATAATAAAATAAGAATTTAAAAATATGATAAACAATTTGTGCAAAAGGATATTTATGAAATAATAATTATTTTTGAAAATCACTAAGAAAATAATAATTTTAGGCAAAATAGAATCGTAATTATAGAAAGGGCGAAGTTGGAGCTCTTTGGTTGGTTTCCTGTTTTCCGGTAGGGGCTTTCACTTTTTCTTGGCTTTTGAATTCTTTGTTGGTTCGGGCCGATCAGCTCTAGGAGTTTTCAATGTATTTCTATAGCGCGACGATCAGCTGTGTTTGTGAATTCAAACCTTTCTTTTGGATCTGAATTTGAAAAGTTAGAAACAACTTTTAGTTTTTCTAAAGTAAAGGTAGTCAATGAAGAGTTAGCTCTAGTGACCGATTTTTAACATTACAAATTTCTCGAAAACGTTTTTGTAACTCTTTTGCATCTTGTTTCTTTCCACTTCTTCTCCAGATTTTTGATTAACACCTGATATATTCTTTTAATTTATCGATTTATTTAGCTTGTTTTCTTTCATCTTCGTTGCTTCATTTTATAACTACATCGGGCATGAAGAAATTTCTTGCATCGAAATCAATTAAGATCCTAGTCTCTAATTCTAATCAACTGTAATTACACAAGGAAATTTCATGTCTTTTCTATTACTGTTCAAACTACCATTCTTATTTGCAATGTCTAAATACTGAGTCATGGTCAAGCTCGCGGGCGGGGTTATTTCCGTTGAATCGAATGTCCAAGTCCTGACGCCACAAAAGACACGTAGTGTAGCGGAGACGATGCACATTAAATCTGTTGAGGTTCCTATTTTTTCCATTGGCGTGGTGTAGAAGTTTGGAGAGGGAGATGCTAGCTCAAGTACCGTCCTCATCACTTGTCCGAGGTTGTTTGCCAAAAGCCCTAGTATTACTTCTACTTGCGACTTTAATAAACAATCAATCCAATTATTTAATGAAGAAAAAAATTATCAATTTCTTATTCGCATTAATCATATTTGCTTATTCTTTGGAAACAGGCATAAATGAAAAAATATTTTTAAAAAAATCGAAACGAGCTTTCTCTGGTACTGTGGCCGTACTAAGAAAGTGTTGTTCATAGCATTTGAATTTTTTTTTTTTTTTTAATATTTTAATGTAAAAAGAAATCGGAAGAAAATAAAAACAAACCAAGATAAAAGTTTCATATCTGAAAACGATGAGTCTCACATTACTGTTCTGAAACCTTTGTTTTTCTAAAGCATTATGACAATAATATACTTTCTACAACTAACTACTATGGCAATAAAACTACAAGAAGCGAATTACAAAAATGTATAATGAATCAATTTTTGTAGTTTTTTTTATAAATAAATTTGACTGAAAAAGATCCACACACACAGTTCCTTAATTACTTATACTTTATTTCTACTTGAATTTCTAAAATAACGAGGAGTTACTCATGAAGTTTAAACAAGTTTAATTTCAGGGATCAATTATGTTTAATAGAATACATAGTTCTATCGTAATATTTCCATTTAGTAGAAATAAAATTTAAGCATACCAATTAATTTAGTTTTAACACGATAAATTAATATACAAATTTTGTATTACAAAATTAATACCAATTAAATATATTTATGTAAACTGTTAATTAATCATTATATTGATTGTTTTTATAATTTAAATTTGGACATCTTCGAAAATAATATAAAGCAACATTTCTGTTAGATGCTTGGCAACTCTCCCCACATTCTTTTTATTATCTTCATTTTATTCAATATATATCAATTACTTATTTCCTATTGTTATTTTTTACTTCTATCAATAATATTTTCTTTATAAAAATAAATGAAGGATATAGAAATTTACATGTTTGATCTTTAACACGCTTGATAGTCCTCTCTTCTTTTAAAATTTATTTTTCCTAAGAGAAAACAAACTAATTCTTTTTTAAGCATATTCCTTTCTTTCAGTACCTCCCCTCTCCAAAAAAAAAAAAAAAAAAAAACTCAGCAATCCCTCAAAAGCAACAAATGTGAAGACCCTTCTAACCAAAACTATGAAATTCCATGGAGTCTTCCCATTCCGCAAATTGACCATTGCACCATAGAGATATATTTATCTCCCAAGTCGGAAACTCTCCAGGTAACACAATATGGAAAATACTTTGAAATACTCAGCGCCATCTATGCATGTTATTCCGATTTTTTTTGTTTTGTTTTTTTGTTTACTGAGAACCGCCTTAATCTTTCTTGTGGGGGGAAGGAATTGATGACTCGATACTTTGTGACTATTAATTTGAAATGATCTTTCACGGCTTCGAATTTCAGAATTAAGAAACTGTAAGAGCATTCAAATCAAATTCCTTGTCATTTTGAATGCGATTAAATTGCAGAATATATTCTGAGGGAATTAATTTCAATAAAATGGGTGTCAATAAATTTGAATAAGATTCCCTTTTTATTCCCAAGCTTTCGAGACTTCGTGTCTGCGTTCCTGCATTGTCATACAAATTTCGTAAATTCATAATATCATTAGGATTTTTAATAAGCGTTAAATTTAACAAATCACTCAAATGAGCATTAATCAACATATTTTGATTTCCGAATCTATCCTTCAATAAATCAAGAGCTCTATCATAATTCTCATCAGTGGTAGCAAATCCGTCAATACATGCAAGAGCATTACCACACAAATATGATTTTAAATAAGTAAATTTATCAACCTTGCTTACCAAACAAAATGCTTAGTTCCGCATTATTACGAATAGAGCTTTCAAATAAATTATAAAAATCTAACCACCCTGAATAAATTCCTGAATATTTAGAGATATGCAATTTTGGTAAATTTATATTTACATATTCAGAATTATCAGTAGAAATTAATTAGATATTTCTCGAAACTGCATCACATAGATAGAATTCGAATTCATTTTCTTAATTTTGAAGGAAAGTTTCGTTTTCCAAAAAAATATTTCTTTAATTTCTTCTGAAGCTTCCATATCTTCAGAAATCGCATCAATAGTTGATAGGTTTTCAATTTCACTGTTTGAGATATACGCCTACCTTCGAAGAGGATTTTTTTAAATAATTGAAAAAATAACTTTTTATATGCATTATACTATAAGATATGGCTAAAAACTTAAAATACAATGTAAAATTTGCATAAATTAATAATTGTTTTAATAATTCAGCTAAAAAGATACTTAAAAATAGCAGTAAAATGGCACTTGTGCAAAACACCAAAAATGAAATTTAAATAGAGATATTTCAATTTTGCAAATTTTATTATGATGAATTGAATCTAATTTAAGATTTGTGCCTCTCTCACAATTATAACCCTGAAAATTAAATATTTATAGGAAGTCGTACTTTAACACACATAAAAACTGTACAAATTTGTGATAAGTTATGACTTTTATCATCAATAAAATGCAAATTAATCGCATTATAACAATAGGAGAGGTTCAAGTCCTTAATTCACTTTCATAGAGTATTCCATGAAAGTTTCATAACATTACATACATAACTTTTTTCAATATGATGTTTTGCGTTGAGGCAAAATATGAAAATCTTGATTTTGAGAAAAAGCTGAAAATACATTTCAACCCAGAAACTTACCTAATTAAATAGATATTTAACATTAAAAGGCCCCTGATTTGTAAAGTTCACTATCTGTATTACTTTAATAAGTTATCTTTTTCTTCCTGGTAGCCTTTAAAACTTTCCTACGCTTATTTTTAACAGGTGTTGTATAACGCTTCAATTCCCTGATTCGATTGTAATCCAACTTTTTGTATCCTTTTATAGTGAAGTAGCCCGGATTTTCAATGTTCAGCTTATTCAAGACTTTTAAGCAGCCTTGATGTCCTTCGTTAAATTGTATAATTGCATCATATGAATCCAATATCACAGTTTTCAAATAAACAAATTTCCTTTGGTACTCTTTATCATATTACACCATAAAAATATTCATTTGCATTTTGGGTCTTAGGAAATTCATCTTGCATGTTAGAAGATATTTTGATAGCGATATTACGTAAAATATCAGTGAAAAACAAACATTAAAGTTCCATTTCCGGTTGTAGAATATACTTCCAGTTCTAAAATTTGACACAGACTATTATTAAAATGCTTATTACTTAAGTTCTATGCAAGATAGAAACTAAATTGAAACTGTTCTAGAAAGCTAAGAAATCCGGCTTTAATAATAGACCGTAAATAAATAAATAAAAAATCGACTTTTTGACCGAAAATTGCGTATTAAAGGTAGGCGGATACCTTAAAGAGTTCAAATTAATTTCTTCTCATTTAATTGCTCCGAGAATATTTCAAATTGATTAATTGTTCTTAAATATAAAGTCTATTTTAAATATCTATTTTTAAGTAGAGTTGTTATGTGTTGGCAACTTGTTTTAAAAGCACAATTTCTCAATTGTTCTTGGCATCAATAATTGAATTGCTTTGTATTTTATCATTAATTTTATCATATTTTTTCATTTATATCATCATTATTTGAATTGTTTTGAAATTTATAACAATCATTATATGTATCATTTATCCCCATTGAATCTAATTTCCAAAAATGTGTTAAGTTTTCATTCAATGCAACGCAACATTCGATTTTCATTGTGCAAACTTTATTACTGTAATTTTGTTCGAATTATGAAACGCGGCCTTGGGTGAAAATGCAGTTTAGCGTAACCACTTGGCGAGATTTGAAAAATCGCCAAATTTGGCGATTTTTATGGCAAAGCCTGAAGTCCGCGATGCTTAAAAGTAGGAATTTTTTGACTCACCTAATTTTCAGGGTCGTCTCGAATTTCCGGCGGGTACACAGTAATAACGGTTTTCAAAAACTCCTTGTAGGTTTCATCCTGAATAGAATGATTCTGTCTCCGTCTCCACATGTATTAATCCATGTAAGAATGAAATTCTCCCTCGACAAAAAAACTGGGATTGGGAGAGTAAACGTGGAGTAAATGATTGACGGTAAGATAAAAAACGCAGAAACACAATATCAATCAAGCAGGAGAATTTGAATAAAAAAAACGTTTAAGAACATAAAACGCAAAAGCACGAAAACACAGCAAAATTAATAAACGACTGAACTGCACAACTGGTACGCCGTAATAACGGACAAAGAAAATTCTAGAAACTGTGAGAAGTCGGCACTAAACAATGGAAAAGGCCAAAGGATTAACCCATGGATAATAAAGGATAATAATTATATTTATTTCGTAAACTACATAATATCACATTTGTACATGTTTCAAGTAAAACCTTGCTTCATTTGGTATGTTTATTTACGACTTTTGAAGTCTAAACACTCTGCGTTTTTTCAGCCTGGCTATCGCCTTTCTCCGACTCTACTGGGGGGGGGGGAAACGGTAGGATTATCGCAAATTAATTCACTGTGCAATTATTCGCTTGCATTTTTTGCAAATTAAATTTGTTTTACAAAACTTGAATATAAGTATGTCCCTTTGAAAGACATGCAAAACAAATTCCATTTTTCTTAGGGATAATTTTCGCAGTTCAATTGATAAGGGACAAGAAATGGAATCATGTTCATTTACAGGGTCTACACAAAATACTCATTTTTTGACATCAACAACAAATGCCGAAGTGAAAGGAACATTGTATTGAAATTTCTTTTTCCTACAATTTTATATTTTGTTTGTTTCAAACGTCCCGAAACTTTGATTCGGTTTTTCGAAATATTTAAATTTTGTTTCTTTTCGTGTTTCTGCGTCATTCGATCTAAATTCTTTCATATTCGTTCCTTTCACGGCGCTGTATTTCTGCTTTTAAAAAATTCTAATAATTCAGAAATTTCGTTTTTGGAATGAGTTCTGCGAGTGAATTCTAACGACAAATCCCTGTGAATTGATTTTAAGAGCACAGGATACAATAAGCAACTGTAATTGTTGGATTTATACCGTTATTTATTAAACCTCTAATGTGAGTTTCGCATTCTGACAGAAGTTTACGCAACCCTGTTATATCCTAAGACTTTCGCACTGTACTCAGATTCAGGAGTCTAGACATATACGCATCTAAGATTATATCTTTCCGACCAAATCTTTCTTTTAGTATGTTTAACGCTATCTCATAATTTTCCGATCTTAACACCAAACCTCGTATAGCTATTTCAGCTTCATTAGTTAAATACGATTTTAAATTATTAAACTTTTCTATTTCGTTAAGATTCGAATTTTTATGTATAGCTTCTTCAAATTGAGAATAAAATTCGTTAAACTTTAATATATTTCCATCCTACTGAAGTATTTGTAAGCGAGGAAGTTTTACTGTAATAATTTTGTTCTCCACACTTTATTCTACGATATTAATTTTCTCTGTGGGGTAACTTCTGGTTTCGTTTTCTCTCTGACGCAAGATTTTTTTTGCACGTACTTTCCACGTAATGATGTGATCTTTATATTCCTGATGTTTTTCGATTTCCTTTTCAACTTCTTCGAGTTTATATGATTCAAGAATCTCGCTATCATAGTTTGTTAAATTTGTTTCTTTATCTAACAGTTTCACTAAGAGTTCGTTTATGATATCAATTGACTTTTCCTCTTTTTGCAATTCATTTTCTATTAATTTAATAATTTCGGTTGCCGCCCGTCTGACAGTGGATCTAGCCACTTTTTGAACTTCAATATTCATTTTATCAAATTAATTGTTCAGAATCAGTTCGCTATTTATCTTAATACTGAATTTTCTGAGTCCGCAATAATTTATTTCGTTCACTACTTATCTAAAGGTCTGGTCCCGTCACCAAACAAATGTTTAAATAGCTATTTGCATATCAAAGAATGAAACGAAAGTTCCTACCTGTCAGACGGTGGTCATCATTTTTCGCTTCAACAAGTCAGGATGCTGAAGTGCGAATAATCCACACAGACTCAAATAAAGGCAATCGAATGACATAATTAACTTTTAAGATGTCACAAAACAACAAACATTAACTATAATTAAGTAACCTAATTCGCTTGTTTATCGAACTCTTTATTATAGTTCGTTTTTCAACATCTCCCTTCTTTCTCCCACTCAAAACTAAACAATTTTTTTTTTTTTTTTCATTTCACATCAGGCGCCTAGCGCGATCTATCGTTAGTTTCAACAACTGTAAGACAAGTAAATTCTATGCAATTATCAATACCATTTTAATGAGAGTTTGTCACAAAAATTAGCGATCAGTAATTGTTTAACAATTTAAAGTTGAAATCGGATGTTTATTGCGACACACGTTAGGTATCTGAGTTACCATAACCTATCAACTACATAATATAACTCAAGGAGGGAATTTGGGGCCCAAAGTCCTCCCGTTGGCGTGGTGTGGATGTTAGGAGAGGGGGGTGCCAGCTCAGGTGTCGTCCTCGTCACTTGACCATGGTTGAAAATTACAAGGTCCGTCGCCAATAGCCCTCGTGTTGCTTCTAGTGCGACATTAATAAAAACTAAACTAAAACTAAACTAAACTAAATTAAACTCAAGGAAGAAGGAAATGCGAATGAATTAATTAAAATAAAGTTATACCGATCTATGCTTTCATCTTTTATCATATTAAATAAAAACAATATTGTATATGACACAATTAAAAAAAAATTACTACTCATGTTTTTTAAATTTGTATTTTTTTCTCTCGGTGGAAAGAAATTATTACTTGGGATTTCTGAATTTACCATTTACATTACATATACGTACGGAGGGAGAACAAAATAATACGAACACCTGTGAAAAGGTATGACGTATTTCATACCTGCAGTACAGCCGCGCCACCTACAATAAAAGTCTGCCACCTAGTGAGCGTGAAGAGGAAAGTATCAGTCTCTCAACAGCAGTCACCTGTGTTGCATGCGTCTATCGAACTATCTGTGATAAGTTGAAACGTCAGACCTGTCAGAGTTCCAAAAAGGAGTGATTGTTGGAGCGCGTTTAAGTGGAGCATCGGTTAAGGCAGCAGCAAACCTTTTGGGGTTTGCAAGGAGTACGTTATCAGCTGTTATGTATGCTTACACGAAAAAGGGTAAGACGACGTCTTAAAAGCACAACATTGGCCGATAGGGATAGACGGGTCTCGAAGGGCATAGTAGCCCGAAAGCACAAGCAATCGTTATCCGAGATAACATTCGAAATGAACAGTCATCTCCAGGAAACCGTTTCAACAAAAACTGTCAAAAGGGAACTTCATGCTGCGAGCATTTATGGCAGAGTGGCAATTCGTAAACCCTTGGTGATAGCAACTAATGCTTTCAAGTGACGCCTATGGTGCAGATATCACAAAGGCTGGTCCCCCCAGTATTGGCAACAGGTAATATGGTCAGATGAATCGTCATTCACCCTTTTTCAGACGACCGGACTTGTTTATGTCTGGAGAACATCCAGAGAAGAATTTAATCTTGAATGCCTCTTGCCGACTGTGAAGCATGGGGGGGGGGGCCCCCATTATGGTATGGGGTGCGATATCTTGGCGTGGTCTTGGGCCATTTGTTATTCTGCATAGAAGAATCAAATCCAGTCACTATCTAAGTGTTCTAAGGGATCATGTCATCCTTTTGTCCAGACTATATTCCCTGAAGAGCGACCACTTTTTCAAGACGACAACGCCCCTATCCACACTGCTAGGTGTGTTCAAGCATGGTTCGAAGAGCATGACGATGAATTTGAACATCTTGCCTGGCCCCCTCCGTCTCCAGACTTGAATATTATTGAACATTTATGGGAATATTTGGAGTCCAAACTTCGTTTCCGATTTCCACATCCATCCAGCCTTTCGGAATTAGAGATCGTTCTGTAGGAGGAATGGCTTAATATCTCTTTAAATATTGTCCATGACCTTTATGCATCTATCCATTAAATCTGTACTTCAGTCAAAAGGTGGTCCAACTCCCTATTAATAAAGATTTTCCATTATTTCACATGTGTTCGAATTATTTTGTTCTCCATCTGTATATGTCGTTTCTAGAATAATATTAAAAATATCATTATGATAGTTACGTTTCATATCACATACAGAGAGTGATCTTATATTATATATTAGTTATATATAATTAAAATATAATTGTTTTTTCAGTTTAACAGGATTCAGTGAAAAGGGTTCTGAAAAATAAAATAAAAAAAACATCTTTACATTTTTCAGAAGGAGCCTCACTTTAATTCAACAGAGAACTGTAAGCGAATTGTTTAGAAATATTTCTAATTAAAAAAAAAAGTAGATTATTCAAAACAGTATGATAATTATTGTTGAAAGTAAAGTAAAGTATTAGTAATAGTTGAGCAATCGAATCCAAGAAAAAAAAATCTGAATGGACTTTTAGCTTGTAAATCTGATTTTTTGAATGATTCTTTTGTACTTTCAATAGCAACGGACCTCTTATGATGGAAAAGAAATATTTAGAGAAATGTCACTAGTAAGCAAGGGAAGTTTAAGCAATGACCTATCTTTAGCGATAGATTTGGAGACCATTTTGGTGAATTAGCAGGAAACTTGGTGACTTTGGCGACAAATTGAAAGTTTCCGAAAGTGCTAGAATCAATTCGATACCTTCACGGACAAAAAGTTACAGCTTTTCCCGAATTTTCCTGTGTGACATCATGCATGGGCGGAAGAGGTATAAATACGCCGCGAGCCTGAGAGAGGTAGAGAGTCGGTCTTTGGAATCTCTGTTGTGGCGATCGATCGGGAAATCGACCGTTTGATGTCGCCCATGGAAGTGAAGCGTGCCGGGTGAATTTGCAGAGACCGGGAATTGTCAGAGCCTGCCCTGGAAGTGCAGAATATTACCGCGAAGTTTGTCCGCAATAAGAACTGGTGAGCTGTACGTTGCTGATATAACAGTGATTGTCCTAAATAGTGATGGTTTGTTCCTGTATCTATGTCACTACTCTGTACAAGTCCCTTGTTTTCTATTTGTGCTGTTATTATCCAAACTCTTCTGCCTGTGTGTGATCAAAAAGATTCATGAATAAAGCGTCATTTTCCTTCATCCTTCGTGTTGGACTGATTTCACTCCCATACACGCAAAAATTTTCGTACTAATAACAATATATACAATAAAATTGCCAGTGAAATTTATTTATAAGATTTATTTTAAAAAATTGCGAACAAAGAAATGTTCATTAAATAAAAGTCGATACATAAATTTGTTGCGGAAATTCGTTTTTTAGTTTTCAAAGTGGAATTCAGATAAAGAACCAAAATAAATAAACTAGCTTAATGCATGGAATTTGTTTGCCATTTCCCCCCCCCCTTCAAATCAAGATTTGACTACATAAGCTTTTCCATCTTCTGAAAGCGATTCAATTTGAATTTTTTCAGGGAATAAGTTTACACCAATTCGACCTTTCCGTGTTTCACTTTCCCCTACACAGGGGGTGCTAAACTTTATTATTTTGATATTATTAGTGAAGGCCAAATTTAGTACGAGTTATTTAATATCTCTATAAACTCGGCCTTTATAATTCGATGTATCATACACTTATATATTGTGGTAAAAAAATTTGCTCTGATTGAAAATGTTTTTTTAAACTAGAATAAACTCTGTAATTATCTGTATTCTGAGATTGTTATAATAAACTTTAGTTAAATTTTAATCAAAATAGGGGAGTTCTACTTTTATTTGAAATCGCATTGGAATTTTCATTTTAATTTTCCTAATTAGTAGATTTTTCTCATGGTATTTGTAAACAGAAAAATATCTTCTTAAAAAAGGAATAGTCCTGTTTTGCAATTGATGCTATTCTAAGAATCTAACTAACTATGGGCACATATTTAGTTTTGGGGTTAAAATGATTAACATCAATGAAAATATCCTTTATAAAGACAACTATGAATTGTACACACACACACATGGGGGGGGTTGTAACGATGTTACATATAAATTTAGAGAATAGTAATTAAACCAAATTATATATAGTTTCTGCCTGCATCCAAAGTATTCAGAATCTAAAAAATCAAGAGAACAAAGATTATATGCAACTCAATGTAGTATGAACTATTTGCGATTTTCTCTTCTAATAGCCTTATGGAATTTCTTTTTATTATTTAAATTTCCAATTCCTTCTAATAAAATAGAAAGGGAAATATGCAGATTGAATTGAAATTGCAAACTGTAATGAATAGATTTGAGGGGAGATGCATATATGTAGAATCCTAACTGTAAAATGGCTCGTTATTCTTAATTGCCTAGAAGGGTTTTCGGATCCAAATAAAGAGATTGATTTTTGAAAGATATTTAATTGTGGTATATAATATAATATGTACAAATAATTTACTGACAAATTTAGACAGCGAGGATTTTTTTCATGTTCAGACAACTTCAGACTACTGTTACTCTATTCGTCGAAACACCATGGATTGAGCCCTGCAACTGGTTATCAAAAATTTGCCCTCATGCAAAGCTTAGATTGGTTTGAATCGTGCGCCCTCTAGTGTAGGAAGGCGTATTACAAATATCAATTCCTGCATGTAACAGATAGAGAAATGAATTTGAGAATTAGTGACCAGTAGATAGTGGATGATAGAGATTATAGCATATTAAGTGAATGTTGATAGCAGACCGACTTGGAATAAAAATCCGTATTTGAAAGAAAAAAATTTCTCAGATTTTCAACCCTAGAGATATTTCTCACTTGAACCCAAGTGAGTTCGTAAAATTAATTTAGATTATTATTCCAAAACTATATATCAGGCGCGTAGAGGAAAAATAGACTTCAAAGACAGTAATATTGCATAAATATTCGAAAATTGAATAAAATGATTTTACAGTTATCTGATTTTACAGTATGGCTATTCAATAACGAGACTGACGCTGATGCGAAAGAAGTACGCATGCGCCAAACGCCAGCGACCAACAGCTGTTTAGAATGAAGTCTTTTTCAAATACAGTGCCTCTCGCTTCTGCAAGCAAATTCGTGTAGCCATAGCATTCGTTCGCGTGAGATGTATTTATTATTTCTCCTGAAAAATGATAAGTGAGCAATGAATTGTTGTGAAATTTCACATGAAATTTGGCTAAAACAGCCACTGAAACTTATAATTTATTGAAAGAAGTATATGGCAATGGATGTTTATCGCGTGCACATGTTTTTGAGTGGCTTAAGCGTTTTCAAGATGGCCGAGGAGACGTTGAAATGATTCACGCCCCAGTCGCCCTTTCACTACAAAAACGGATGGCAATATCGAAAAAATTGTAGTCTGGTTCAATCTGACCGTCTTTCAAGTATCCGTGCGATTGCCGAAACTGTAAAGATTGACGAAGAAACCGTAATGGCAAATGTTACGAAAAATTTTAACATGCAAAATGTGTGTGCCAAAATGGTGCGTAAAATTCTCACGTTTGAATAACAAAAAGCTTGCAAAAATGTTTGTACTCATACTTTGAATGAAACTACATTCACGTTCTTGATGAAATCCATGAAAGCATGAGAAAAAAAAAAGGACCCTAATTGTGGAAAGACAAGTCATTCCGCATTGTCCATTGTTCCGCGAGAGTGATGGTTTCCAAGTCAAGTACAGCATCCCGGTGTTACACCATTCATCTTATTCACCTGATCTTTCGTCATGCGACTTATATCTGTTTCCTAAGGTAAAATCTGCATTAAAAGAAAAAGATTTGAATTCGTTGAAGCCGTAAAACAGAAACAGCACGCGCCCTGAAGGAGCTAACAGAAGACTTCCAGCACTGTTTCGAACAATGGAAGATTCACATGAAACGTGTTGTAGGAAAAGAGGACGGGGATATATTGAATATGAAAATAAATAAATATGTATGAAATCAAAATAAAATGTTTACAGCATCAGTCTCGTTATTTAATAGCCACATCTAATATAATTGCACAATTATCTATTTCGGTTTAATAATGACTACTGAAAAAATGAATAGGAAGTGTTACACAAATTTTTAAAATTTTTTTTATCAATGAACCTAACAGATACCGATCTTCAGTTCAACCACGAGATCATTCTTTGTTCGGGATTAACATGTCTGGAATAAACTGACATTGCAAATAAAGTCTAAAAACATTTTAAATTTAGTTGATAAAACAAACAATAATATTGTCAACATGGACATAAATTAATTTTTCTATTCTATGATCATCAGAAAATAAACTGTCTCTTAACACTATTGTATTATCAGTCACTACAGAGATACTGATTGGATTAACTTAATTACAGAGTGAACATTTAAAGAATTTACTTTACTGATTGATACAAAATTCTTATTCATTTAATATTAGCCAACCTACCTCATCCTGTACCTGTTCAGACATGTATTATTTTGTATGTGCAACACATATATAATATATATATAACCAATCAAGAAAAGATTATTCTTGTAACGTGAAAAAAAAAACCCTACAAAATCATGCTTATCTTTTAAAAAATAATACTAAATAAATAGAGATATAGAAAGAAACATTTCATATTTTCACATAAATACAATTTATCTTATTGCTTCTTACAATTTTTAATGCTTCAACAAATCTTTCACAGCTGTGATGCATTCGTAACACAGATAATTTAACCCCAGATGAAAATCCCATCTACAATACTCTTCATAAGAAAAATTTTCAGTATGCAAAAATATCCCCAGCACTCAGTTTGTTGACGTTCATAATAAAATATATAACAGACTGGAAAATCAGAGCTATTTAAAATATTTATATAAAATAATAAATCTTATTGTTACAAAAATTCTCGTGTACGTGTATTGAGGAAAATGAGTCTAACATGGAGGATAATTGCAAATGACACTTATTCGCAATTATTCAGAACAAGACGATTCATAGATAGCAAAACGGATAGAATAGCGGCACAAATAGAAACACAGCACTTGTATAGATTAGCGACACAGTTATTGCAACAAAAATAGTACTTGTAAAGGTGGTCATAGTTGTATCAGTTTCGTACAGCAGAACCAGCCTACTTGTTCGAACTGCGGACAAATCTCTACAGTAATACTCGGCACTTCTCAGACAGACTCCGACAGTTTATGATAGATTCACTCGACTACTTTACCGACGATTCCTCGGCAGATCCACTCAGCAAATGCCGACCGACTCCAGTCGATTTTCCAATAGATTCCTCGGGCTTCGTATATCTCCGTATTTACCATTGTTCCGACCAGGTGAGACGTTACAGGGAAAATTCAGGAAAAATTCGTAACTTTCCTCCCAGTCGAGATTTCTATAAGATTCCAAAACTTTCATAAACTTTCGTTTTGTCGCCAAAGTCGTAGTGAAGGTTAAAGGGTCATTGTTTAAGCTTTCCTTGGCTGCCTGGAATATCTATGTAAATGTCTCTTTTTCCTTATAAGAAAAACGTTGCTGGCAATGGACAGGTTGGGTTCATAACAATAAAAAAGGTTGGTTCATCTTTGAATGGGAAAATAATATTTTCAGAAAACATTCAATGAAAATGGCTATTGTATTTTATCACTATTCTCTTCATCCTTTTCAACTTCGCTCAGGAGATATGGTGTGTGAACTTATTACCCCTTTATCCAGACAGTAAAGGTGAGTTCTTCAGTAGTTCTATATTCCTTATACTTTAAAATTTTCAATTCACAAAATAACCAATTTTTAATATTATACAAATGAAAACGAAAAATTACAATATTTATTTTGTATAGTAATTTAAATAAATAAAAGATTACTTGAATAAACCTTTCTATTGTATATAATTTTGCTTGCAAGGAAGCATTAATGTCAACTGATCTAATATATTTGATATTAGTTAAACACTTGCAATTGTATCGTACACAAGCACCTTATTTATTCATTTATATAAAAATTATTGATTGCGTTTTTCCTGTTTAAAAAATTATTTGTAGAGTATGATTTAAACCCCCCCCAATCCATACTATCATTTTGTTTCAGATGAGTATATGATATGAAATAGGCCTGTTCATCACTTTATAAAGTATATAACATTATTCTCCCTAAATCTGTTAATTTATTATACATATATATATCCATTTCTGGTGGTCACGGTAACCTAGTGGTCATGGTCGCGGCCTCAAATCCAGCTCTTTTTGTCGAGTCATGGGTTCGAGCCTCAATGCCATTTTAGACCCATCGTGTAGCAGGGCTGATGCACGTGAAACCTGTCGAGGCTCAAAGTCCCCAAACTGGCGTGGTGTGAAATTCTAGAGGAGGAGGAGCTAGCTCAGGTGTCGTCCTCGTTACTTGACAGAGGTCCAAAATTGCAAGGTTCGTCACCAATACCCCTCACATCCTCACAAATTCCTAAGTCAAACTCCATTCAGAGAATTTACCTTTTAAAAATTACCAAGGACGTCTCCAACTTCTACTTTGCAGGTAATGTTGTTGGGGTTTCCTCTATTCACCTTGCCCTGAAGCTTCATTTTCTTAAACATCAAAGTTGGAAGCAGCATGATTCAAACTTTTTTCTCGAAATTAATAATACTCCATTCCACTCAAATATTTCATTGAAGAGCTGCTCATCCTGAAAAAAAAAAATGCTTTTTCTAAGCGTATTTTCGGGGCCTTCCGAATGGGAGATTTACACCGACGGATCAAGAATTGGATCCGAAATTGGATTCACCATGGGTGTCTTCCACCGGGGGTTCTTAAATAGGGTCTACATGTTTAAACTGGATTCTTATAATTCAATTTGTGACGCCCGCCCGACCCGGGCGTCCTCTTGTGCCATCACTAGATCCAATTATTAAACACTACGACACAAATAATTACAGAACCACCAAAACAACTTTCACAATTTATTAGTATATATTTACTATAACAGAAAAGATTATGCTCTCTCGGGTAAGCTTTCTAATACCTTAATTCAACCCACCAATAGCAATCTAACAGACTCTTACCACTAGTCCTTCCTCGGCTGCAACTCAGACCCTGGAACAACTGTTGAAAACACTAGGCCAAATCTTTCTACAGCAATCCTTGCTCGAACCCTCTACTATAGACTTTAATTCCTCCTTTTTCTTATCTGACACTTCAGCTTCACCTCATCTCACCTACAGCGTCTCTCTCTGATCCTCTTTCAGATGTAGTTTATATATTTCCAAACCTAACAACTTCACTTCATTCCTAACTGCTTTACATACTAACTTTATGTATCACGTTTCATTTTTGGTTGAGCAAAGATTGTTTAGTGAAAGCAATCAGTCTCAATTGAAAGTCCCCAAGGTTAGTGAAGAGAAACCGCGAATAGCCCAATGTCACAAATTTTCTAGCCCAAACTTTCAGCAATAAGATTTTCTGTTTTGTGGGCAATGTCTCTTAACTTCAAAGTTTATACTTATACTGACAGTTTATCATCAATATTACCTCTGCAGAACGTCAGAAATAAATCGGTTTTATTAATATCATTAATAAAAAAAAAATAGCATTTCATTCTGATTTTTACAACTTATACTGGGTTCAGGCCCAAGTTGAAGATTATTACTACGAAACTGCAGATTTATTTACAAAATTCTATGTCACTGATGGAGTGAGGGAAAGAATGTCCCTACATCTCGGTCTCACATAGCTATGATTTTTTTTAAAAAATAAGCTTTTCTATCCGATTGGGAGTTCTGATATTCCTAAACCAAACATAAAATTTTTAAATTCCAATTCAAGTTTTATTACCTATTTCATAACCGGTCATAGTCTTTTCGTTTTTCTTTTAATTCGCTTCAATATGAAAAATATAAATTTATGTTCTTGTGGCTTCGTTGGAGATGCTGACCCCACTACATTTTCTCTTGCCCTATAATCAAACGTTTTCATTTAAATTGTCTTATTGTTGAAGCGAAACCTATTTAGCCGTGTGTGAAAATCCCAATTTGCACTTCAAGCTTAAATCCTACCCGTAAAATTAGCCAACTAGAATTGTTTCAATATTTGACAAAAATGTTTAGTATTTCACTTTTCCTTTTTGTTTATTTTTCAATTTTACTTATAATTTAGTATTTCAATTATAATTATATGTATATATAATTATATATACATATATTTATAATTATAAGTATATATATTTATCTTATACTTCCTTTTTAGTTCATGAGTTCGTTTGTACACATCTTATTTCTACAAGAAAAATTCTTACTGTTAATTTTTGTTTTTGTCATGAACATTTCTTAGTCTGTAAACACATTGTTAGCATTTACTTACTTTTGAATTTCGAAATCACATAACATTTTATGTTCTTTTGTCTGTAAATGGTGAGTGTGGGGATGATTGTTTTCCGGGAAGCCGGTTTGTAGCTCTAAACCCCTTAGATGAGCTATGCCGTTTTGGGCATTTTACCAATAGTCCTTATGTTGCTTCTAGTGTGACGTGAATAAAACCAATCAATTAGCCCCATTTAGGAAACCTAAAGGATCATTAAAATATAAATTTTTGAAGCTTAACATAACTACCGAAATACCCAAAGACAAGACACAATAATGGGAATGAACATGAATTCCACATTCTTAAGTTGGTTAAAATTACAGAAGTTTCCAAGACTACCTCCACTTTCCAGAATTTGCGATGGAAACATTTTACAGCAATGGAATCTCTATCTAGTATGATTTTTAAATTTAATGTGTCAATCATAATATCGAACAACTATTCTTTACAAAAAAAAAATTAACAGAATATTTATTTTCTCTTTAGATATCCAATGATTTTATATCATGAAACTGTAGTTTAATATCCCCAAAAATGTATATCTAATTGACTATAATCAAGCACATAACTAATTTGAGGTGGAAAATATTTAGTTCGTTTCCCAAAAATGCATTTTGAATTACTTAATACTAATTGCTCCGAGTTTAAATATTCCACTGCTTCTTTCTTGATGGTTACAGAAAGTTATTCCGAAGTTTTTCTCTTCATTTTTTTTTACTTTACTAGTACGCTTGAATGTATACTGCTTGCTTAAATGCTGATTGGAAAGCAAAGGGGAGGCAACTTAATAGTTTTCTTATTTCGTTTTTTCAATTCTTTTATCAATCGATTCAGATATTGAAACCACAGTTTTAAAATTGAAATTTAAGTAAGTTAAAAGTGTATCTTAACAAATTTACCTCGCAATAAAAATTTGGCAAATAAAAAATTAATTTTGAAGATTTTTCCTTTCTTCATTGAATGGTTCTCTAACTTCAGAATCAACGCAATTTTTTATAGGAGTCACGGATGGAATTGAATCAGGGTCACAATTTTTTTTTTATCGTTAATAATTCCATTACTAAAAAATCCATCAAAGTAAAAAAGTTTTCCAACTCATAAAGAGAGAATTTTATGAATTTGTTTACGCATTGCGTGATTATACAAGCATTCACAAGTATATAAATGCACACATAAAGATTACCACGTTGATGTGTTTTACATCTATAGTAGCCTTCATTATAGTCTGAACATTCTTCTATAATTTTTTTTAACTTTGTAAAATAATCTCCATCAGCTTGAGATTTTACTAATCATGAACCCCTGTTGCTTTCCCATAAACATCTCTCCTTCCCTTATAGTGCCATTTATATGTTGGAGGATTTACACTAAAACGAGTGCTATTTATTAACTGTTTTGATGTGTTAAATATGTATCGTTCTCTATCTTTAAAAAGGTTTTAAGTTGATTATCTACTTTACTATTAAATTTACGTTAAAATAAATAGCTTTTGATTTATTATGAAACGACTCGAAGCACATATTCGTATTAGTATGTGCTTGCGGGAATCGACGATGTGACATACTTCATAATTCATATCTACCACAATAATTATTATTGAAATATTTAATGAAAGTTTTCTTGTCAGAAAATGCAACTTTAAAAACATCCATAATATTTTAAAATGGTATTGAATATGCTTCTTCTAAAAGAACTGACAAAGAAGCAGAAATATCACTTCCAAACTAGAAACAAAATTCGTTAACTGCTTTTTCCAAGCTCGAAGCGGATGATATTTGCAATGCAAATGTTTAACATCATCTCCGAACGTTTATTTAAAGGCGAGACTTGTTGTTTTATTAACATCAGTCATGATACAATTAATATTTAAGTTTGGAACTCTTTGTTTTATGATGTCAAATAAATACTGCATAGTTTCTATGTTTAATTTACGTGTTATAAAATGTGCAATTGTGTAACATATTGCATATTCGTCAGGTACGGTTAAATTCCTTAAATAGAAATCATACTCATTAGTTTGTCGTTTGAGTCAAATCATAATACTTTATTACTGCGTTTTATCATCTTTTCTTATTGATCAGCTGTTTGTAAGCCAATTGTTGACGAATTACTTAACAATTTTTTAAGCTCTTAGGACATGAAATCGTATTTTGTCCTTGATGTTTGTACAAAAGAATGCAATTATAAGTTACATTTTGCAATTTATTAGTAATAATATAGACAGAAATATCGTCTTTTTTTATGGGCAGTGAAAGTAATTTCAAAGAATCAGCATAATACCTTAGGTTTTTGTTTGTCAAAAACGATTCTTTAACAAAACATTTATCACGCTCATTTCTCATTTCTCATTTCTTTGTTACCACGTGCATATTCGAGTCTTAAGAATTCTCAATACTCACTAGGAGGCTAACTTTAATAAATTCCAGACAAGTCTTTTTAATTGATAGAAATTTTATATTTTGTGGCTTTAATTAATGATTATACTTTGAAAATACTTAACAACGATCTTTTCATATATATATATATATATATATATATATATATATATATATATATATATATATACACTTTTATTTACTTTTTTAAACTATTTATTTATTTTGATTTCTTTAATTTTGAAAACAAAATTTTAAAAATCATTAGATTTGTAACGTAGACATTCAAAAAATGCAATTCAATATTTTTAATGGCAAAGCCTTATTGTTATAGTATTCTCTTAATTTCTCTTGTTTTGGTAGGTTCGGGCATCATAACCTCGAGGCCCCTGAGAGATTTTTTTTTTCCCCCTTGGGGCTAACTGTCTCTGGTAAACACGAGTGACGCGCTCCCACGATACCTTAATGTTCCTTCTCGATTTTCGATATCCCACCTTGACAACCAATTTTTATCTTTTTTCCATTTTTCAAACGTCTAAATCACAGCTTTACCTTGTTTGGTGAATCTTAGCCACATCTGGCTCTTGCGCCATTAAAAACTAACACTCCCTTTTTTTTTTCGAATAAAAAGTGGAAAAACTAGTTCGAGATTGAATTCCGAATACGAAAATTATAAATAGTGGATATTCGTTAACTTTGCATTTGGAAGAAACACGAGAGCTATTAATTCTTTTTAAATTTCAAGCACTGCTCTCTACTCTTCTATTTTCCTCACCACGCAAATGTGTTATCAGTGTAAAGGTGCTCACCTATAAAAGAACAAGAAAGTTTTTCACATACAATAATTTTTTTTTACCGTATTCTTCATTTAATCATAAAGATATATTTCAATCTGTTTTCTACAATAAATTGTCACTTAAGTAATACACGCAAATGTGCATTCTTTTTTGTCACAAATTTTTTTAATTAATTTTCTTTCAGTTATGATACATAGTACAAAAAAAAAAAAAAAGAAAAAAAAATCTCTTTGTTTCCTCTCTTCATGCAACACGCATTTAATAATGTATAAAACGGTAATACATTTAAAAATATGTGCAAATGCTATTCTCAAATCTTTCTACTTAAATATAGTTCATATTTCTTGCGGTAATCTCTTGAATAAGTACATAAGTTATATCAATCGGAATATAAATTATTACTTATAAATTTTGATTATAATATAAACAAATGAGGTACAATAATAATATAAATACACATACAACGCAAACACATTTAACGAACATTTTCCTATGCTATGTAATTATAAAATACCTACAAATGTAATTGATAATAATAAAAAAAAAATAATAATAATTTATAATTCCTTCAAAATTCCAATTTTTGCTTTTTACTTAAGCATATATACAGGTTAATTTTATACTAATTAATTGAACAACAAACAAAACTTAACAGTATTAGTATTATAAATTCAGGCAAATAAAATGATTGAAATTTTATATTTGTACGGATTTCGTCTTTTTCTGTTCTTGCAGAATCGAAGTTGGATTATGCGTGCGTATCGATCAAGGATACGGATCTTTAAATTTATGTAATAAAATTAAAATAAAATAATTCTAATTTTTTGCCAGATTTTTATTCCAAAAATAATTTTCCTTACGTCCACATTACAATGGAGGATTGGGATATATGTCATGTAACCTTGCACATTGAGGCAGGACTTTTAATTTTATTTCCCCCTCTTTCCTTGTTTATGTTGCTGACTATTCAAATTACAAGCAGCGAAATTAATTGATTTTTTTTTTAAAATATTCATTTGAAAGAGCAAAAATAAGAAGGCTTCTATGGAATTACTCCCCCACCCCAATAATTCAAAGTATTTTATTATTATCAATTTCGTACGAAATTTCAGAGCTTTAGTAAATATTTGAAAACATTTACAAGAGTCAGGGGAAAAAAACGCAGAGAAGCCTTCCTTTTTTAATGTTCTTTCATAGGCACTTTATTCCATGCAGTTAAAATAAATATTTTAGATACGAGAACGATAGTAGGAAACTCCTAATGGCTAATATTACGCACGGAAATTCATTTTGGCGTGTCGACGGGAGCCTTAACTTTGCGATCATCAAAAAGAGGCTAGAAATTTAGTAATAATAGAGAACTTGTTTTTGGGGATCATAACCCACATGGGCTTTAACCCCCAGAATTTACTATTGATATAAGATGTAGCTGAACTTTGGTTTCTCACTTTCCCAGGAGTTAAAATTTAATGCATGAAAAATTTCGTGAAATTAATCGAGCTATAGTAAACTATTTTTATAAAAATGCATTACAGTTAAGTTTTTAATATCTGAAAAGTTAAATTTTTTACTTAGTTAAATTTAATTTAATTATTATTGTGGTGTTGCTTGGAAAAAGCTATTTTATGAGAAATTTAATAATATTAAAAGGTTGGCGGCAGTAGATATTATTATCCTGCTAGCTCGTCTAATTAGTCTAGTGTTTTTGTAGATTGTCTGGAGTTTTTCTCTTAAGAATAAGAGGGTGTCTTCTGATTGGTTGCTGTGTAGGTTGGTTATCAGCGGATGAGCAGGTTCAGGAATGATTTTGTTGTTTTGTATGACGGATTTTTTTAAAGATGTTTTAGGGGAAATATTTAATAATAAATCTATTAAAATTTCTCTGGGTCTATGCAGTAGTCGATTATTTCGTATTGGGGTGTATTTTTCTATTGCTTGGATGGTTCTGTTTGTGGAGGTATTAATTTTATGGAAGAAATTTTTGGATAACTTTTTAATGTGGGTTTTGAGTGAAGGGTATTTGATGGATTTTCTAATATTGTTATTGCTCAAATACCAATGGGCTTTGACAATCATTCTGAGTGCTACATTTTGAGAATTTTCTAGGATATCGAGAGTTGAGTTAGCTCAGTGGGACCGAACTGGACATGCATAGGTCATGATAGGTCTTATCTCAGGGTGTAAATAAGCAATTTGTTCCTTCTATTTAATGTAGATTTGCGCGAGATAAGGGGATACATAATATGAACTGCAGCTTTATACTACTTTTTAATTAGTGTTACGGGGTTTGTAGTTTAAAAATGAGCTTTTTATCCAACGTTACTCCAAGGTATTTTGTGGATCATAACCAGGGGATTTTATTATTTGCAAAGTAAATATCTGGTTCAATTTTTCTATAATATCTGGAAAAGGAGAAAGCCTCTATCTTGGAAACGTTCAGAGCAATTTTCCAAGTAGAGTACTATTCTTCTAGTTCCTTTAAGTGTGTGTTTAGTGCGTGGTCTATAGTTGTGGGGTTATAGTGTCGTGTTATTATTGCAGTATCATCTGCATACATGCAAGAATGGTGTTGTGGTGTATTGGTATTTTGTTTACGTAATAATTGAAAAGGGTCAGAGACAAAATTCCTCCTTGGGAAACTAAAGCTTCAATATATTTTGGATTTGAGTGAATACCCTTTACTGTGACTGAAAAATTTCTGTTATTTAAATAAGAGTTTAATATTTTAATTAGGTAGGGAGTTTAAAATTTAATGAGTTTGTTGATCAGTCCTGTGTGCCGGACTCGGTCAAAGGCTTTCTGGATACCCTGGAATACCACACCAGTATTTTGCCCTTTATAAAATCCTGTTTTGATATATTCCGCCACTCGCAGGAGTTGGTGTGATGTGGACAGGTTTGGAATGAAGCCAAGTTGCTTGTGAATTATTATATCGTGGTTTTTCAACTGTTGTATTAGTCTATTGTAGATGGTTTTCTCAGCAATTTTGCTGAGAATTGGTAATAGTGAGATTGCATGTAGTTTTCTGGTTGAGTAGGATCTTTTCCTTGTTTGAGAATCGGGATAGCTGCAGCAGAAATTTAGTGGCAACGATTTCATTGTTGCCATTTAAAAAACCAAAAATGAAATGTCCGCCCTTTGTTCCTTTTTCCTATGATAATCTTCTCATTGCAAAATAGCCTCATATCAATTTGTTTTTCTTGCTCCTATCACATCTGATATTATAGATCTGAACTTCAAGAATACATCTATACCTATTTTTGTTTTATAAACATAAGAATTAATTTGTTTTTTTTATGACGTACGAAATCACAGACTCAAGAAAATAATTTTTTCTCTCTCATTGATAATAGATAATACCGGTTCCTTTATATAACTGAAGTGAAATAGAATTTGTATTAAATATGGCTTCTAATGGACGTGAAGATTCGAACAAAGTAAAGGTATCTTTTACTGTTTATTACATCAGTATTAGAAAGATTTTTTTACTTTTTATTCATTTATAATAATCTCTTATTTACACATTTAATTTTTAAGCATATTCCATTTGTCAGTCTTCCTTTGATATTTTGCTGAAAATACATATTCAGCTCATTTTTTTATTAATGCACGTGTAGTATTGTTTATAAAATAAAATAATTTTATAACCGTACTGAAAAAAATTAAGAATTCTTTAATTAATATAAACTCTCACATGTCTTGGAAAGGAGATAAATCCTTTTCAATTTCGATGGTTCGAATTGTTTTATATGATTAAATAATACACCATTTTCCGTTGACAGTTCCCTCAGGTACTTACCCATTGTAAGGTAAACACGGGCATCATGACTTTGAGGTACCCTAGTGATTGCTTACTTTCCCCTGGGGCTTACTGTTTTTGGTGAAGATTTCATAATTTTCAAATTAATGAATGAATGGTTGCGAATATTTGTAAGTTTTATATATAACTATTACAATATACACTGAATCACGAAAGTAAATATACAGTAATAGTGTTGATGTTTTTCAAAGAATAAGATATATAACCCCGTTACATTCAAAATTTAAATGTATTCAAAAATTGCTAACTTTAATTTAATTTGGCTAGCTTTTAGTATCACCCACCCAAATTTTTCGCCAAAAAACACTGCTAAGTTCGATGAAAAAAGATAATTTGTATCAATCCGTATCACATCCGATTGGATGGCACTCTAAGCAATACCTAAGTTTTAAGAAATAGTTTTTTTGTAAAAATAAAGAAAGATATAAAGAAATTAATTTTCCAAAGTTATGTAGTTTTCTAATTGTTTCAAAGTAAATATACAATACTATCATTAAAAGACCAGGTTCACTATATCTTGTTAATTGTTTTCTATATGATGAGTAAAATATTTTGTATATATATATATATATTTAAAAATAGTACTTAGATGCAAATATACCTGAAAAATCGTGTCCTTATTCAACTTATAGGGAAAAAACTTTCTGACTAAAAGAATTCTTGTGTAAATCAATAAAATGTTTGAAATATTACTTACACAAAAAATTCCTAAGTTGTACGAATAATTTTTAAAACATAAATATCACAAAAAGATAGAATCTTAAACTCAGCTTCATATTTTCACTCTCATATCCAGTATTCTTAAAAGTATCAAAAAACTGTAATATGTTTTATTTTATGAACATGAAATTTCATTGGAAATTTTGATGGTAACCCTTTTTTAAAACATGATACTTGGAGCCTAAAAAATGGAGTCAAATTAGGCAGGTGGGCGATACTAAAGCTGCTCCGCAATTCATGTCACAAAAATAAGTATGTAGGCAAAAAAGAAAAAGATAATTTTTACAAGTTTCTTTCACAAAAACTAAAAATTAGGAATTAGTAGGGTAGCTTTTTTTTTTTTTTACATTTTTTAATCTTGATGACATTAAGTTCTCAAAATTTTGGGTCACAGAAGATAGTATTTTCTGCCATTCCTCCAAAAGGGCTCCTCTAGGATCATTCTTATTTTTTATCTCTGGTTTCCTAATTTGTCTATCAAGGTAATCCCACAAGTGTTCAATGGGGTTAATATCAGGTGACTGAGAAAATTTTTTGAAAATTGTAGAACGGCCATTCTTGTACAGTTAAAGCTGTATGTTTTGGATCATTATCTTGCTGAAAGATAAATGGTCTCTGAAGTCCTAAATTTTCAGTGCTTTGATGTAGATTATCTTTTAAAATGTTCTGATAACTGAATTGATTCCTTATTCCTCAATTATTACTGAATTACCTATACCTGCCACTGACATGTAACCCAAACCATAATTTAATGACCTCCATGTTAAACAGTTCGATTAAAGAAGGGAATAGGGTGTCCCCTTGGCGATTGGCAATGCAACTTTCTAGATAGATTGCCCTAAATGTGCGTGACTTAAGGATTGAGTTTTCTTAGGGTTACCATAACAAATTGCCACGTTTAAATCATTATCGCCCCCAAAAGTCGCCAATCGTCGAGGGGACACCCTATTCCTGGGTTTCAGTTTGGGTATTGTCCTCGTCATTTGACCGAGGTTCAAAATTACTAGGTTCGTTGCCAATAGCCCTCGTCTTGCTTCTAGTACGACATTAATAAAACCAAACCGTTCTGTATCAGTGAATATGAGTGGTTGAGCAATTCTAACCTTGTTTCTAGTACTGCCCTCAGTTGGAAATTGTTCAATAACTTTTTGCATTGTAGCAGCAGTTTTCCTGATGATCTTGAAGATTTCCCATTGAGACTTGCTTTCCTTGTGCAGTTTTTGTAATTAAATCTTTCAGATCTTGTGATAGGTCCTTACCACATGGAGCCATTAGTAAATTATATATTTATTTAGCATCTAACATAGAAAATTGCTGAAAAAACTTCAGAACTATCCGTAACATACAACATAATCATAAAGAAGTGTATCTAAACTTTTAAATGGCTTACAACCTTTTAATTTTCAGATTACATACATACATACATACTTTTGTGACGCAAGTTTTAACTGGTAGATAAGAAAACAATCTTTAAAATTGTAAAGTAAGGCAAAGTTCATTTTCCATTTTCTTGAAGTGTAATTCGCAATCAATAAGTTATATTCTCCAAAAAATATATATGTATATCTTGTATTTATTTGAAAAATTTGGACTTTTTGATTGGAGACATGAGATGCATATTTACTTTTGTGACTAAGTGTATAGCTCCTACAAAAAAAAATGGGTACTTTTCCATTTCGCCGTCACAAGTGATAAAGTTGCCAAAAATAATACAGCCAACACCATTTGGAATGAATGTATACTATATTAGTTGTCGCCAATAAAGTTTGCTTGACGAGATTAGTGCCAGCTAAATGGAAAAGTACCAAAAATTGTAAACCTTTTTATGAGTAATTGTAATATACATAAAAATGTATTTTCTTTACCATGTAAATTAATATCATTTGATTACTATTTTTGTAAGCTTTGTTATTTCTTAATTGTCATCAGTCTATATATATATATACATATAACTTTTGATATTTGTTAATATATGTGCTGAAATATTTTTGTAATTATGTATAAGTATTCTTGAAAAATTTTGAAGTTATTATTGTCTCTTAATTGAATTTTTAACCCAATATGTTCTATCTGCGATATTATCTCAGTTTATTTCTCCGAAATCAAACCATCTATATATTAAAGATGTATCAAAACAATGTTTAAAAATGCATGATTGTAGAAATTTATGGATTGATGATTACAAAGAAAGCCTGTATTTTTAAAAAAATAAAGGTGATCATAAAATCCTATTTTAGCCCATGCTCTTGATGAAGGAAACCAAAAATGCACTAAATCTGATCCAAAGCACTTTTTTTTTTCCTTCAAAAGGGAATCTATTGCAATGCAAAATTGTATCCTATTGATGTATTAAAGAATATTCATTGTGATTAAAAAAAAGATGGATTTTTAAAATAATTAAGAATATTGATGTAATCAGTTGTAAATGTTTATTTAATTGTGATCAACAGCAAAAATAAATAGAAGAAAAAGCACTAGTCTTACTTGGAAGGGCCAAATTTTCTTACATCCACCTCAACAATCACTCCTGAACCACCAATTGCAACATTTTCATTCACTACAGCAATTATGCAAATGGTAAAGTCCTATTTTAGCATCCTATTTTAGTTATTATTTTATTATTTATTAGGTACTATTTTAGTAATTATACTTGTTCTATTTATTTTTATTCATTAAAGTTCTATTTTAGTCAAATGTGCAATTTTCAAATTCCATGATGTTAAAACAGAAAATAAGATGGCATTTTGTCTATTAAAAACATGGAAATAGTGTGTGTTTTGCTGAAAACATGTTAATAGCATTAAGAAAACTTAATCAATAGAAAAAAGTGGAAATAGCACTTGAATAACGGGGGGGGGGGGCCCTTGAAGCCATAACAGGAAACAAGACTGTTATATCTTAAAGAAAAAAAAAAACTTGGAAAAGTGGAATTTTGTTAAAAATGGGGAAATTTCAAAAAACACTTTTAAAAAAAGTTATTTTTGAGCTCCAAGTCTAACCAATAGGGAACAAGATGGCATAATGTCAAAATGACAGTTTGCTTGAATTGCATAAAAAACATTGAAAACCACTTATAAAAGAATAAGAAAAAAAAATCACTGATCTTTAATGCTGATAATCCTGAGGGTTTTGGGGCTAGGTAAAGGTAAACTGATATTTTGTCTGGGCAGTCTGATTTTAAGATAATGAATGCTTGATTGCCTAACCATGTTTATCAAAAACTCTTGTGATACTCATTGTTTTCAAACCAGGAATAAATTCTGTAATATTCATTTTATGCAGATTCTTCCTCCTTTTCGGAACAACCACTCGAACTTAAAAAAAGTGATAGTCATTCCATTATAATGTTCCATTTTTCAAATTCCTGGTGCTTGGGGACTATCGAGAGCCAGTATTTGATTTTATAGAAGGGTTATCAAAAGAAAGGCAACAAATTTGGTGATTTTTTGCCAACCAAAAATTTTCCTCATTTAGAAGGATGCCAAAATAAGATCCACTTTTGCAAATCTCAACAATACATATTCAGCAATATTTTTATTAAACTTAAAATTACGTGCCACAGTATCTCACCTACTGAACCACTATCTAGTTGCTTGGAAAATATGGCATATATCTAAATGATTCGAAATAACCTTTGTGATGTTTGTGCACACAAAGTGAGGATTTTCACTAACATTCATTGTTCATCTCCATTAAAATCCATCTATCTTATGTTTTTGCTTATCAAAATGCATATTTTTGCTTCATTACAAACATTGGATGCTATCAAAACTGCATTCTTACAAGTACCACGTTCCATTTTTTTCATTCAATTATAAAAACACTTGTAGAATCACAACTGAACGTGTACTAGTCACCATTAGCTTTCAAATGTGACATAAAGCAGAGTCAACCAATCATAACGGGTACTATCGAATCCAGTTGCAAAGAAATACTGAAGTGTGAAGAACTATTGAAAAGAAAACAGGTCTTTAAAATAGCTACTTTTCTTCTCTCTGGAGAAATGTAACCCATAGTTCTCAATTTGATACATTTATTGCATTTTTTTCCCCACCATTTTTTACTAGCTTTTTTATTTGCTATTTCATATGTCTTGTATATCTTTCCACTTCAAAATTTATTCATGAATTTTAACCTACTTCCTATTATCCATCCAACTGTGCTGAAATTCTGCATGTATACATAACTCTGATAACAATATAATACTATGGAATATATTCAAGTAGCAGGACTTGGAGGCTTTGCACTTTATTCTCAAGGTTTACACTTCCTTTCATCCCATAAAGCTGAAATTTTGCATACACATGTCCCTTTCAAGACAATATACTATGGTATGCTCAATCAGTGGTGTACTTGGGGAGGGGAGACATTCCATTTAATGTCCAAATGAGTTAAAATTTTGCTTGCATGTATGGCTCATAAAATTGCTTTTTTAGTCTTAGATTTCCTGAGGTTCCCTAGTGATCTTTTTCTTTCCATGGGGTCTGCTGCATTAGGTAAACATTGGTAATGTGCCCCCGGGATACCCTAGTGATCCTTTATTTTCCACTTCCCTTTTTGTCAATCAATTTTTTTGCATGTCTAGATCATAGCTTTACATTTTACTAGTTTTGCACTCACTCACTTACTTTATTTAGAGCAGCATGGGCAAATGTGACTTTTGCATCATTGAAAATGCTATCACTCACTCATTCAAATATCTAGAAAACAGTTACACCTGGTTTTGCACAGCATGGCCAAATCTAGCTCTTGCACCATTAAACTCCTTTGTTATGACTCACATAAATTTCCATATTAAAAAGAATTTAATGTAAATAAAAAAACATTTTTAAATGAAGCATTTACTGAAAAATGGACAAAGGTATAATTTTTTTTTAAATGTATGGTAATATGTAATTTATAAGAGCTTGAAGTGTTATCATAATTAACTTCATATGATCTTATTATGTAAGTTACTATGATACTTAATTTATTGGTAATTACTTAGATATCTTAATCAAGCATCTAACTTTCAAAAATTATATATTTTACATTAAAAGTTAATTTCATATCTTTAAAAGCTTAATTTAAAAATGTTTTTTTTTGTTGCACTTATATTTATTCCATGTCAAAAGAATGGGCTAAAATCAGACTTATCCAAGAGCAGATTTAAAATAAAATTATCAAAAATAATTTAAAAAGTTGATTAGAATGATTTCTATTTCATTTACTTCTGGTAAAATATGTATTTATCTAAAAGTTCTTGGAATTTTAAAAATGATTGGTCACATTCTACAATGAAGTCGTGTCAAATAAATAAACCTTGATGCAAGTTATGAATTTTTAATAAATTAAACTTTTAATGAAGAAACCTAATTTTTATCATGTGTAATGATTTTGTGCTTATTTATTATTTATGCTTTAAACAGTGCAATGCTTCTTTCCCCCCTTTCTTTCCATTAATGACTTGGATTTTTTTTGTTGCTAATTCATAAAATAAATATGTATTTGTACTTTATTTCCAGTTTTTAATCAACATCTAAACTATCATATTTTCTTCTGTGAGCGATAAAAATTATTTTACTTTCAAAATTTCTGCTTCCATTACTTTGCTAGTTTTAAAATGAGGAATTATAATTATTCAAATGCATGTGTCAAATTTTTGATTTTAGCATGTGGCAGGTATGAACCCAAACTTCATTGTATGATGTGTGGACTCTGCTCTCTGTGCATTGAGCAAGCTTAGACAATAAATAACACTGCAATTTTAACTTACTGTATTTGCAATTCTTAGTAATTATGGAACTCCAAAATAATTTTAATTGTAATAAATAGTTATTAAGTATTTCCTTCTTTTAAGAAAGGAACTCTGTGTAATTTAAACTCCTTTGCCCTTTGACAGATTTGTAAAAGCTCAGATTTTATATCCTAAAAGTAATTTTAAGTATAAATGATGTCCCCATTTTATTTTGAACGAGACATGCATGATTACAAGAATTGTCTAGCACTTTCATTTTACCTAATATAGCATTGCTGATGATCATAATTATTTTCTAAATATTAATCTTGTGTTTAGAAAATGAACATTTAAATAAATTTTGAAGGGTTAAGTTTTTAAAATATCATTTCATATAACTTTAAAAAAACTTTTTGGCTGTAGAAAAGTCTTTCCTGTAATTAAGATTTTGTGATAAATTTGTTTGATAATTTATAACCGTAGTTTCCTTTTTCTACTGAAATGAATCATACGGGTTTTAAATGGTTTCTTAAATAATGAAAAATTTCTTGACTTTTTTTGATAAAGGAGTTCATTTAAATTTTAGTTTTCTATTACTTTTAAAAATATTGGTAATGGAATAATTCAAAAAAATTTTTTAACTATTTTTTAAGTGAATTGTGAAACATAATTTAAATTAAATAATTTTCTGAAAAGCAGTTGCACATTTATATATTTTTTCAGGTACCTAATTACACTCTCAAATTTACTTTGGCTGGACATTCAAAAGCAATATCCTCTGTTAAATTCAGTCCGAGTGGTGAATGGTTAGCTAGTTCTTGTAAGTAAATATTTGTTTCATGAATTATGTAGTTTTATTAAGAAAATGTATATGAATGACATAAGTATTGTTTTAAAATTCATTAAATATTTGTTAACATAATTTTTTTTAAACAGATTTTTAAAAATTTAAAATAAGATTCAAAATAAATTTTGAAATGTTTGGTTAAAAGTCTGAAGATTTTTTTTTTTTTTCTTTTCCCCCAATTTTAAAATCGATTGCAAGATAAAGAAGGATCACTTGTAAAATATTTTTATTAAACGTCTTAAGTTAGAAAATAAATCGCAACCTTTTAGCTTTTTAATAGTAATTTATCATTTTAGCTAATTATATAATTAAAATAGCTCTTCAATTATAGATTTATTCCTAGTTTTATTCTTTCAAAAACTTAAGAAAATCATTTAACTTTCTTCATCATCACATTTGTTCAAATGCATTAGTCTTTTTGCATTTTTGTTGCTTGGTTGCAAAAAAAAAAAAAAAAAAAAAAAAAAAACATTTGCCCTTGGATTAGGTGATATTTTTTTTTGTCTTTATTGTTTAACCCTTTGTATTTGGAGCAATTGTGATAAAAAATTTTTTCATAAACACCACATTACGAGCTTTGAATTCATTTTAATTTTATTTAAGTTCCAATTTATTTTGCTTCAATTAAGTATTTTCTAACTTTTTTTTTCTTGAGAGAGAAGATAGTTGAAATGTTGAGGGTTGCTTTCCCTATGTACTTCCCAGACTCAATTCTCATTAGTAAGCAGAACTTCCTTCGCTGAAAAACTCTGAGTCATATCTTTTAAGTCCAGGGTTTTAAAGAGTTAAATAAATATATCTATTACTTAGGCCCAGACAATAAACAGAACAATATAGTGCAATAATTTATATTGCTCTAAATGAAATGAACTTATCTATTGAGTAATTAAATACTTATTTCTACCCTTCAGTTTAACAAAGATCCAGTTAAAATTAATGGAAGATTTTGTATTAATCAGAATGCTTGCATTAAAAAAAAGGAATGGGAAGCATTTATTATCTGACTAATTGCAATACACATTCTTCATGTGGCGGAATTTTTGGAATAGATCCGAGCAAAAGTTTTGTTGGAGTATTTTTGTTTTAATTTTTTATTAAGAAGGAATAAAGAAAAATAAATATAACAATCTCAGGGGAAAAAATCAAGAAATAATAAATAGTCATAGGCTTTGATTGGCATGTAATATGTGCCTGAGCTATGTATAGCATTGTGGAGAAGGCAGAAAAGCTAAGCTTGTTCACTTGTGCAGTAAAAAATTTGTATAAAATACACTAATTGATGCTTCTTCCTTGTTCTTTTTGTTTTTGAAACTGGCCAAATGTTCATTTCGTTTATTGTACAAGTAGTTTGTTGTTTGGATCGATAGGCTTCTGAATGGAAGATTTAAAATTTTTTAAAAAATTGTTATTTTTCTGTACAATGCTATTTTTACAAATTCATTAAAAAAAACATCGATCTTCCAAATGGTGCAGGAATCGTGTAATTTTGCAACATTTACTTTGAGAGCTAGATCATTAAATATAAAACAAACTTTCACAATGATTCAATAAGGAAATAATTCACAAATGAAGGCAAGGTTTGGAAAATATGAAAGGTAATTATTGGAAACAAAAAATATTTCTGTTAAAGAAATTTAAAAAAGTTTTTAATTAATTTTTTTAAAAAATGCATTGTAGGCAACATATCTGTAAATTGAACCCTGGTTTGGCAAATGGAACATGTGCATACAAGTCACTATACTCAGTTTAATGCTTTACAAAGACACAAAAAATAATAGAAACATAAACTATGTTGAATAAGAATTTCAAAGAATAATTCGAGATGTTGGGATTTGAGATATAGGTAAAAATGTTTTGAGTAGAGAATTATCATTTTTGGAGATGGTGTTTTAAAAATTTTAAATGTTTTATTTTAAATATCACTAATAATACAAAGTTCAACTTACCATCAAATATCATTAAAATATGTATTTGAAACTGACAAGCCTGTACTGGCCAAAGATTATGAAATGATGCCTTAGATTATCCACGTCTTATAAAAATCAGAAATCTAACTGATTATTAGAAAATTATTAACAGTCAAACTGACAGTTAATGCATCTGACCCAGTGAAACCAATAATAAGTAGTCAATCATAAAAATTAATGTGCATGACATAACAGAAAACATCTAATGCAGATCCCTTACTCCTCATTGCCCAATGTGGGTGATAATATATCATTGACGATTGCTCAAAATACGTTAAAAATTTAGGATCTTCATTTCTATTGAACTCTTGATATAACAAAAACGAAATCAGAAATCTACAATAAAAATAATCTCCAAAAACTTCATATATAGTCTGAAAACTGAACGTAACTCATATAACATATGCATCAGAATTATGCTCAGCTTTGCAAAATTTACCTTATTGGTCACTGTAACATTAAATTTATATATAATAAGAAAAATTTGAAAAAAAAAAAAAAGTTTCGATGTGCTCGCAATTAGTACCTATAGATTCATTATACCAAGTTTCATGTTTTGAGGTTTTTCAATTTTTGTGCATTGCTGTGGGCACACAAACTCTACATTTACTCTATATAGATTGAGTTAAATTTAAGTCTGTCTGTGCCTAAGAAGTCCCATTATTCAGTGCCCATCTCCGTTTCTGTAGCCTTTTAGCTTGGGGAGCTAATTACTAGTAGTGTTCAAACTGAATGTGTAGCCCAACATGTTACCTACCCAGTTAACTTCTCAAGTGAACTTTGTACTCATTTATCGACTCTGGAGAGATAAAGGGCTGAGTTGACCTACAACTGGCTACCCAAACCGTAACCACTGAAACTCACTCCTGGGTAGGTTGTTTTCGCAGTCAGATACACGAACCACTACATGTCTGTAGCCAATACTTATAAGATATCTAGGAAGTTTTGTTCCAGGGAGATGGTTATGTTCAATCAAAATGTTTAGATATTTTAACAAGTTTAATTATTTTGAGAAAAGCACCAAAATTTCCTAGTTCTAAATAAAATATTTAAGATGAGAAACAATAGTTTTTTTTTATAATTCATTAAAAGTTGCAAGGAATTAAAGTTTTTCTCATTTGATAAAAGTTACATGAAATTATGAACTGTATGGTTTTTTTTTCCATGTAAAGAAAACACTTCAATTAAAGAAAGAGTAAATTAGAAAAAATAAAAAATTAACTCGACTCTAAATCAAAAGAAATAATTAATTTTCTGTAGCTGCTCTTCTCACCATTTTATAGCCAAAAATAAAACAAGAAATCTGAATTCAATTGCATATATGTATATATAAATATGAAACTTTTGATACTTTTGAATTCCTTTTTTTAGTAAAAAAAAAATTGGTAAGGAGGAAATAGAATCACACACGTATATTTTTTTCTATTCAAAGTATAATTCGTGGTAAATGTGAATATAGTAGTTTTCCCAAAACTTCTTAGATGGGTTGGAGAATGATTCTAAAATTAGTGTTAATAGAAACTCACCAAATCCAGTGAGAAGTGAAAGTCATATTTAAGCCAAGCATATTGAATTATATAATTTGAATAATGTATGCAAGTCATTAATATTTTTGTAATATCTTATCAATCATTTTCATAAAAACAGAAAATCTTGTCCAACAATGCAATATTTTACCAGTTTTGGAAATGTTTTTTTCAGTTTATATTTTGAAAAAAAGAAAGAAGAAAAGAAATCTGGGACTTGTATATTGCAAAACAGAATACAGTAAAGTATTTTCAATGGTGTGGAATCTGAACATAAAAAAATTTACTAATGGACACGATAAATAATTAAGCTTGAAAACAGATGATCAGTGGTGTTATACAATTAAAACTGCTGCCAGAGAGTATTCATTGTTAGAGTTTGATAGAATGGCAACTACCCATTTCCAAGCAATAAAAGAAAGTATTGAAAGGAGGATCTGCCTTTTTTTTTTTTTTTTTTTGCACTCATAGAAAGCTTATAAAACTGAAGAATTAAGAACTGTGAAATTCGAATATTTTAAAATTAACTATCATTATAACTTGGTGTGATACAATGGGTTGGAAAGACAACTGTTTTTGGCCAGTTGACATAATAAAAAATATCTATGAACTGTGCATGCAGATATTGATATATAAATGAATTTTTACTCATGTGTTGCTTTTTCAATGGAATTGGGGATTTTTTTTGGGATCTGAAATTATTAGTATGAGCTTGGTTAGAATTGCACCAACCTTCATTGGTCAATGAAGAGAACCAATTTTTAAATGATCATGAGAAATTTACATAAATACCAAATAATTTTTCACTTTATTATCATTGTTGAAGGATTGTTTTATGACAATATCTGAATTTTTATTGTAGTGAAATATTTTCAAATGATTATTTCTGTATTTAGCATTTCTTATAATACACAATTTGGGAGTGGTATGAATATGGATAATTTATTCTGTATTTCGTTTCTCTTGACTACATTTTGATATTAACTGCTATTTTTTTCATGTTTTATACTTAAAAACCTGTTTAATATCCATCTTTTTCAGCTGCTGACAAACTTATAAAATTATGGTGCACTTCTGATGGCAAGTTTGAAAAATCTATTCCTGGACATAAGTTGGTGAGTTCAATTATTTGCATTTGCTTAAAAATTAAAGTTGAGTATGTGTTTTTGCTTTGGCAAGTATGTAGTTAAAGTATATAATGCTGAAATGAATGAAAAATGGTTTTGGGTTCCCCCCCCCCTTTGTAAATGATGTCAAAGAAAAAAACTGGTTTCCTCTGCTTCTAAAATGGCATATTGCTAGTACTCACTAAATATTTTTTCCAATTTCCATAATAATTTTCTTTAATCTTTTGTTAGGTTTCCTTATTTAGATAATTACTATTTATTAAAAATTTAGATAATTGTTTTGTTCTGTTTGTAAATATTTATTCTTTTTTGAAAATCTTGTGATAGTAAAAAATATATTATATTTATTGAAGGGCATATCTGATGTTGCTTGGTCTACTGATAGTCGATTATTAGTCAGTGCATCAGATGATAAAACTTTAAAAATCTGGGAAGTATCATCAGTAAGTATAAATTTCTTTTAAAGTTTGAATATTTGAAAAATTAAAAACTTAAATTGAATTTCTATTAAAAAATTTTTGTCGGCTTCTGCAGGAGTAAAAATGCTTAATTACTGGCACAGATGGGAAATTCCTTTCTGGCAAAGTTATTTAATGCACTGTCTGTGGATGTGCAAATTGACATTTCAAATCTATACTATAATCAGCACATCAACAGACTTCTGCCAAATTGGTGACCAAATTTGAATACCAGATGACTACACATCACAGTCTTTAGCTATTGGTTGAATGTACTCTCATTGCAACTTGCATCAGAGTCTTAACTATGACACTTGACTTGTAAATTATGACTTGTAATGTATTTTTAAAAGACTACGGTGCATGCATCAAATACTACTGCTGTCTCATCTAGAGACTTCCAATTATGGCAATGGAATGGGCTAAATTCACAGACACCTGGCGCCACGTCAATATCACGTGATGTCTACAAATACAAACCCGCGTGGTTTGCGTTAACATCGGATTTCTCTATATGCTAGTTATTTACATCTTGTACTTTAACTTTCTTTTAATTAATATACTTATTATTATCATGTTTCTTACATTATTCAATTATTTACATTCGGTAAGAAATAATCTGAGTATGTTTTCGTATATCTATAGTCTTATTCTCGTTTAATTGTGTTGTTAAAATGTCTCTCGGTAAGCTACAGCAAGCCTATTTCAACTTGCTTTTGACGTTTGTTTATATACTTACAATATAAGCTTGAAAATATTTTCTGCTTTAAACTGATGCACTTTTGAACTGTTAACGGCCATTTCAGCTTTTTGTTTTGCTTAAGCTTATTTTGTATTTCAAATTATTTTATATATAAATATTGTTACGTATGATTAGATCATCGGTTTTTTCTAAACATGTTAAAAATAAAGGCCTCAATATTTATTCTAGTATTATAATTATTTTAAAACCTTGGAAAAATAAGTGTGAATAATATAAGTGTAATTAAGTTCTTCTGAATTATAGCATCTTTTAAGTGTAAACACTTTATATTTATCAAGCTGATTCTGTTTAAAAAATAAAGCAACATTGGATTAAACTATTTTCTCTTTTAATCAAGATACATAATCAAGCTGTAACAGTTATATAATGATTTATAATTTAAGCAGGTGTCATTTTGTACCTTGAATTAAAGTTTTTTAAAATGTGTTTTGCAAACAAAATTAATTAATTCAATCATAAGTTGATTATAATGCTTTAAAAAGGAATGAAGAGTATTTAAGAAAAACATGTGTGAATATGTAAATTCTATATACAATTTCAATTTTAATGATTTGCTAGCATTATTTTTTTTTTCTTTTCTCAAAATAATATTTATTAATCAAATACAATTTTTACGTATATATTTAAATGTAAAATGAAGTGCAGAAACTAAAATTCTGACTATTGAGAACAACAAGACACATATCAAATCTTATATTAGTGATAATCAATCTGATTTTTAAAAATATGTAGAAAATATTAATTTTTAAAATTGTATTTTCATAGAAATGATACAATAGGGGGAGAGGAACAGAATTTTGAGAAATAGAAAAATTTATATTCTATAAATCTTGAATATTGTTTAACAATTTGTTACGTTGCCTTGTCGTGCAAAAGTGATTCTTGTTTCTTCGAGCTAACACCAGAATCTCGGTTTCACTTTGCAATTCATCTCATCACATGCATACTTTTAAAAACATGAATTAACTTAAGAAGTACATGAATAAAGTGATTAAATTCTGTAAATAAACAAACAAATATCAATTCTTTTTATAACATCAGAATTATCTTATGATGTCTATTGAAAAATATTTAGTTTAGGACTTCTATGAATAAATTGCAAATAAAAATGGATAGTAAATTTGTATTTTATGGATTGTAAATAAAAATGTTTAACATGTCAAATAAAAGGACTAGTTAATATGCTCAACCTTATCCTATGGTAAACATTTTATATGTGTCTTTTACAATTTAATGAACTATGTATAACTACAGTGTTTGTGTCATGTATCGAATACAAAGTAAATTTTTTATTTATTCAGTGGAAATGAATGTTAGAGTTCATGCATAGAACAAAATCTGAATATCCTATTCCAAATATTTATTTAAATTCTTGCAACCATTTTTAGGCCACATTATAAAAAAAAAACCCAAAATATGAGAAGATCTGTGTTAAAATCTTAATTATAAAAAAATCAAATTTTGAATTGATAAAAAACAAGTTGTGGTTTTCCCTCACCCCAAGTCATATGAGGTTAAAACAAATAACTTAATAAAAAGTAAGACAATAGTGATGAAACATCAGACAATCACTTATATTATGAACAATATTTGGGACATAATAGGAAGGATGCCTGATTAGACTGTGAAAATTTGGTTCCAAAATACACATGAAATTTATGTTTAAATTAAAACCATGTTCTTTAAAAAATATATATGCTGAAATATCTTACTCCTGTCGTAAAGCATCTGAAATTTACTTCAAATAATTAAAGAATAATCTGGAATAAAAGCTATTTTTGTCAACATTTTATTCTGTGTGAATAATTCTTACTTTATGACTGCCACACAGTATTATTGGAACGAAAAACTGATGTACAACATTTGTTCGAAAATGGTAAAACCTTAATATCTTAAATATAAATATGTTTCTTAAAATAAGATATATAATTCTCCATCAATTAAAAAAGACAGTTTAAGTTACATTATACACTTATGAAGTGAAAAAAAAATAGAATTCTTGTCGAGCAACATTGTTATAATAGTCATCGATAAAAAGAAGTAGCAAAGTGGCTCTAAACTCTTAAAATTTCACAACACTATTTTTTAAATACTATAATGTTATTCTATAAAACATCCTCAGCGTCATACACAAATATTTATATGTATGAAAATAATTTTTAACACTGATCTATACGAATTAAAGTCTAGAAGTTACTGAATATATGATTACAATGTAATATTATGGATAGTCTGCTTTATGTATAATAAATTTGCAACACACAAATAATTACTTATAAGAAAATTATTTTCTTAATTGACCAATAACAATTCTTAAGATATAATAGAACCTCCCTGAAGATATTATGATATAACCTTTCAAATATGCAATGTTTTAAAAATATTGAAGTATTTTTGAATTAATTATCTATTCCAATTTGAAAATTATCAATGTATAAACCAACTAATATTACCAGACAATTTCAAGAAATGTTCAAAATAAATATATATGAAATATCTGAAATAATCTTATTAAATAAAATTATTAGCAGAAGTAAAGAGACATTTTTTTAAAAAAAATATTAGCAAATCATAGTTAAATTAAGAAGCTTTCAATAATGAAAAAAATGTTTGTGTGTAAACAAAATAAATCTGAAGCCATTATTTTAGCTTGTTGATACAAGAATGATTCAAAACCTTTCTGCTACAGCAATAAGAATTCATATTTAAACAATTACTTTGAAATAAGACATAAAAAAGTTGCGTAATACTTTCTCACTAAATTAAAAATAATATATATATATGTATAGCAAAATATAAGTTACATTAGTTGTATTTGCAGTTACAAAATTATTAAAAGCAGCTCTAACACATATGACAACCTGGGGCAGTCGAGAAGTTTGATAATTATTCTGATCAATTAACCCTTTAACAAAGCAGAAATAATCTGAATACTGTGTTTGAACTTGACATTCCAAAAGGCCAGTAGTCTTCAAAGGGGGAATTATTTTACATGAACAACATAATACTTTTGGTGGATACTCCAACGCTTTATTTACATATGAAAAATGCAAGTAAAAGATGTTTTCCTTTTAAGTGATTATTTTAATACAATTAGGACATATTAATGGAAACTATATTGAATTTAATTCCACAAATATAATGTATGAGAGATACAGTAAAAGATATTCAGAGCCATGTTTAAACACTTTATTTCTTTTTAATTCAACATTATGTACATAGTATGTTAAACATCAGCTAGAAAAATTACTGTCAAAATGCTTCCATAATATATGTTATAATAAGAAAGAAATCTGTTTTTCAAAATATTTCTTAAAAAATTCCTGTAAAGTAAAAAATATATACTCAAAATCATTACTTGGAACAGTTCTACATTAGAAATTAGTTTTATAATACTGATTATATGTCAATTAATAAAAGTACAGAATTAGATAATAAAGTTATTCTGAGTACATACTAAAAAATTTGAGTTATATTCCTTTAATTTTACTCCAGTTTTTCAGATATTTTAATTAGTCACAAAGGTTATAGTGTGATAGATAATGACTTTACTATTTTGTATATATAGCAAGCATCAAGTTTTTTTTATTTTAAATAATTATCTTCAGTATTTCATTTAAAAAACAAATGCATCATAAAATGAAATTCCACACTATTGTGACCATCCCTATATCGCAAATTGAATTAAATGTTAAAAATAAATACTAACATATTAAAAATTCTATAAACATTCATCAAACAGTTTTATTGAATGAAATTTTAAAGAACAGCAGTAAAAAAACATTTTTTTTTTTTTAAATATTTGTATATATCACAGTTAAATTAGGACATTTCCATAACTATAACAAAATGTCTGTGTGTGAACCAAACCAATTTGAATAATCATTTCTGCTTGTTGATAGAAGAATGGTTAATGATTCAATACCTTTATGCTGCAGTAATCCTAAATAATTTCAACATTTCTTTTAAAATAAAACATTAAGAAAGATGTATGATAATTTCTCATTCAGTTAAAAAGTAGCATATATAGTAAAATGCAAATTACTTTAACATATGAAGCATAACACATTTCTTAAGCGCAGTGTAAACAAACGAATACAAGACTTGTTTACATCGGCGAGTATCACGTGATAAGTTTTTTCACGTGTTCATGACGTCACATGAATTTAGCCCATTGTTCCAAGTGAGGCTCAATGCTATAAGGAATGAATATTTGTTACAGTAGTGGCTAAAAAACATCATTGTTCAGAAAATACCTCAAGAACAAAATTTGCCCTCCTAGGAGGGGGCTCCTCTTAAAGAGTAAAAGTGCTTAATTTCTGGTCCAGTAAGAAATTCCTTTATTCCTCAATTATCTGTGTTGCAAGTCTTCAAACCTGTACATAGGGAGCTCGAATATACTAAAAATTAGCAAAGCTCAAATATCTGTATTAAAATAATTATTACATAAACTTTGTAAAGAAATAATTTTAGGTATTTTTCTGTGTATAAGACACACCCAAGAAATGCAATACAATTTTCTGAAAAAAAAATATCAACTTAATAGAATGATAGAAAAATGGATAAAATAATTGGCAATTTTCTATAGTAAATTGACCTTTCAGAAACCATCAAAACCCAAGTCATTGTCACTTGAGATTTGATTGCGCCATTAACTTCCTACAAAGATCTTGGAAAGTAAAAGGGAATGTATATTTGGTTTTGAAAAGAGGAAGATATTTTTACTTTCATTGCACTAGATGCATACTATTTTTAGGAGGAATTTTTAAGGTTGAAAGCACATCTTATATACTGGAAAAAACAGTACTTTTAATTAATTATCTATACAATAGAACATTTTTGAGTAAAATGAAGCTGTTTCATGGAAATTTTCTAAAAATCATAAGTTATACTGATTATATTAGAAAATTATAAAACAAAATCTATCAATTGAAAGTTTTCTCAATTGTTGTAATTGTATCCAGTTCTGGGCATGTTAGTGAATATTATGGAAGTTTATATATATATATAGAGAGAGAGAGATAAGTGAGTTTGTTTTATTCATCAAAAAAATCTTATTTTAATGTAACTTTCAGTAAAATATATGTATACTGATTTTACAACGTTTTTCTGAATTTCACTTGGTGTGTGTGTGAGTGTCATCAAATTTTCGATCGTTAATTTAACCAACTTCCCATCAAGCTAGAGCTTTGAAATTTCGGGAATCGTTCGTACTCACCTAACAATGCAATATTTAGACGTTTGCGACAAGTTTTAACTAATATTTCAATAATTTTAATAAGTCAAAATATTCTTTCCTCTAGGCGCTTTTAGGATTGAGGAAAAAAAAAAATTTCCCCCTCTGGGAACACCGGGCACTCCCCACACCACAAGATGCCTCGTAAAACTATTGGGGAACTCACAAAGGGGAGATACTATCTCCGAGATAGTAAGGGTTGCTGACTTTTAGTCAATAATCATGAGCAAGAAAGAAAGTTTCCAATATTTGGCACCATGTCTTATCACAATAGTTTTTTCTGAATTCTGGTTCCCATTTTTTTTTAATAGAATAGCTTACAAACTTTCAAATGCATGTTTTGATTTTATGAGTATTATGAATTTTTTAATACGCTCAAAAATGTCTCTTTTTTAAGTAAATTTTAAAGTTAAAAATAGCCAACAGTTTTAACTAATATTTCAATAATTTTCTTTAATAAACTTTGCCACCATATAAAAACGTTGTTTTTAAAAACGTTGGTTTTTATATCGAATTATTTGTGATATATTGGGTTGGAGGGAAAGTTCTGTTGTATTTTAAATAGGTAGATGCTTTTTCTTGTAAATAAAAAAAACATCTGGTTAGTGAGTCATTCGGATTTTTTTTTTTTTTTTTTTTTTGTTCTTTTAGCTGCTATATAATATTAAAGGAGTCCTTTTTTACCGTTCATCATTTACTTGTGATATTTAAAGTGAAAAACATGTCTGTAGATAAAGGGCATTTACGACACTGCATTTTGTACGAATTCTAAAAAGGAAGCAACGCATCGGTTGCATGTAAAAATTTATGTGCGGTATTTAGAAAAGATATTGTAAATGTTCGTACTTGTCAAAAATGGTTTAGCAAATTTCGTTCTGGGGATCTGAGCCTCCAAGAAAGTGATCGACCTGGACGACCATCCAAGATCGATAATGATGTTTTGCAATCCATGTTGGAAAATAATCCACATTTAATAAGTCGAGAAATTGCAGAAGAGTTTGGCATTCATCATACAACTGTTGGAGATCACATTAAATCTCTTGGGTTTGTGTTAAAGCAGAGTGTTTGGGTTCCACTTGAATTAACTGAAAAGAATTTGTCTGATCGTGTAAGAATGTGTTCATCACATCTGATTAGACACAATGTGGAGCCGTTTTTGGACAAGCTGGTTACTGGAGATGAAAAGTGGATTCTTTACGAGAATATTAAGAGAAAAAAATCTTACTGCAAACCAGGAATATCATCAGCAACAGTTCCAAAACCAAGTATCCATCAACGAAAAGTACCTCTTTGTTTGTGGTGGGACAGGAAAGGTCCAGTGTACTATGAGTTGCTGAAACAGGGGAAAACCATTAACGCGGATCTGTACTGCAATCAGCTGGATAAATTGAATGCAGCTATCAAAGAAAAAATGCCAGCATTAGTGTCCAGAAAAGGAATAGTGTTCCACCACGATAATGCTCGACCGCGTACTGCATTGGTGACACAACAAAAACTGAATGCGTTAGAATGGGAAGTCCTTAGTCACCCACCGTATTCACCTGACATTGCACCATCTGATTATTACCTGTTCAGATCTCTGCAAAAATATGTAAAGGGAAAAAAATTCAAGTCTTTTGAAAGTGTTTCTAAGGCAGTTGCTGACTATTTTAACTCCAAGGACGAGAACTTCTACAAAACAGGAATTCACAGCTTACCTGAAAGATGGCAACAGGTTGTAACAAACAACGAAGCATATATAATTGATTAATATTAAACACATATTTTTATAAATGAATTCAAATATTTTCTTTAAAATACGACAGAACTTTCCCTCCAACCCAATATTTTGAAATTTTCTGATAGATATCCAAATGTTCATTAGTGATGATTTTTTTTAAAAAAATATTATTTAAGAATTTTTACTAAAGTTTCTTTCTTCTAATTAATATATACTCAGATTTTAATGTTATTTCAAAATTTTACTTTGTTTCCAACTAGCTACTACATATTTTATGGAAATATAGTTGAATCTATTTTAATTTTACATTATTTAATGATATCAATTTTTCTTATGCTTTTTCTTTTCTTAGGGAAAATGTGTCAAAACTTTAAAGGGACATACTAATTATGTGTTTTGCACTAATTTTAATCCTCAGTCGAATTTAGTGGTTTCTGGATCAGTAAGTAAATATTTGTCAGTGTAACCAGTTTATCAATAAAATGTTTTATTTTTACATACTTATGCTCAAATTTTTTTTAATAGCTTTTGACTGATAAATTGTTTTTAAATATAAGTAATTGTTATGGAAAAACATGTATTGTGTGCAAAGTAAATATATTGTGTTAGAACAAAATTTAAACAATTTTGTGAATTTTATATGCTAAATGGCTTCATGTTTTGAAAAATACCTTTATGTTGTGTTAAATAATTGAAAGGATTGTGCCAAATATTGATTTGCTGTTGAACGTGCTGGCTCTTTAAAATAGAAATTGATTTGATGAACGTACATTTTATTTTGAAAGATTAGTATCAATAGATATTTTGTAAGTTATGCATTGTACAACATTTAAAAAACTTATAACCATGTAATTAACTTTGATGAAATTTATGTGTTCAAGTATTATTAAGTTTATTCATTATACTTTTTTCAAAAATAATGTGTCAACTATATTATAGTAATGTGAATTGCTGATAAAATTGTATTTTCACTTATAGAATTTGCATGATAAATATTTTGATAAAATTTGAGAGTATCGTGGATAATCTTACTTTGGAAAGTAATTTTAATGCTTTAAACATGGTTGATAAATTATAACAAGTTGGTTGCAAATATTAAGTTTAGACAATTAGTACATTGATTGTAAAAAAAATTTATAAGGGAAAGTGCATAGCAGTGAAACAAATGATGCACCAATGTAATTATATTTTGCATCAGGTTATACATAATATATGTTTTGAATTACCAATCATTGAAATATCTTATAGGAAGTTTTTTCTCCCTCCAATTCATGTTTCTTGTTTTAAATCCTATCTAAGTAAATGTAATTGAAGTAATGTAATTCTCAATGAAATCCATTATGTGCAGACACAGTTTGAAAATGATGGTCAGAAATTTTATGGCAAACTTTTCAGAGAAGTAGAAAAATTTAACTTTTTATATATTTGAATTATATTTAGAGATTTATTCTATTTTAAATGTAAATTTTTATACTTATACAGGAACTGACATTGTAAATATTTTGTTCTTATAGGTTCATTTCAATAGAGATTGAAGTTTTAAAATTTTTTTGTAATTATAATTCTTTACTGAATAAATGAAGAGCCTTAATTGTGCAAACTTAATGGGTTATCTTTTTTTGTTTTGTTTTTGTTTTTCGTAGGGATTTATTTAAATGTGCACTTTTTTAAACTCTTAATTAATCTATCTTTATTCTGCAGTTTGACGAAAGTGTTCGCATATGGGATGTGAAAACTGGTAAATGCTTAAAAACTCTACCTGCGCATTCTGATCCTGTATCAGCAGTAAGTATGCAGGTTTGTTTTTTAAAAAGAAATTGAACCTTAATATTTTTTCCATTATTTTTTTTTTTTATCTCTATAACATTATCTGTTAAATTTTTTATAAATTATGTTTGTTTGATTTTAAATTAACAATGAAAAAAGGTTTTTGTTTGTGTAATTAAAGAAATATTTTCTACTAAGTGAAAAAAGTTTTTTATGTTTGAAAATATCTTTGACCTCAAGAATATCTAGCTTCTTTAAATTAATTGTAATTTGCAGTTTTTTTAGAAAAACAGTTTTCAGTTGAGTAAATGTTTTAACTTTCTTTTTAAAAGTTATTCGTGAATATTGCTAAATTGTATTCATTCTGATTCAGTATTAATTATATTTGAGATTTATTCTATTTTATATGTAAATTTTCTGCTTATTATACAGGAACTGAAATTGTAAATACTTTGTTCTTACAGGTTCATTTCAATAGAGATGGCTCATTGATAGTTTCATGTAGTTATGATGGATTATGGTAATACAAATATAATGAATTGTACATATTTATAATTTTAATGTGTTCAAAATTTTAATCTAATCTAATTTATTATTGTATTGGTAAATATACTGGAAATTTTTTTCTGTTATATTTCTGTTCAATTTTTTTATTTGCTAGAATTTTATAAATATTTCTAGTTTTCTCTCTCATTAATGCTCCGCTCCTTATAATAGTTATAATACTTGTCACTCTTTTAATGGCTAGCATAGTCATCCATTCTAATATTTGTCTGCATCTTAACTATTAAGCATTCAAGTGGTTTTTGGCTCTTCATGTGACAAAATTTGAATATGAAATGAGCTTTCCAATTGTAATTTATTATAAGTGTTGATACTACTTTGTGAAATATTCTTTGAGCTGAAGTTATCAGTATTTTTTATTTCTTATATTTTGAGTTATTAAGCTCTGGCAGGAAAAATTATCAAAATTTATGAAAAATAATTTCCATTCTCTTTTTGTTTATGAAAATGTATTTCCCTTTCCTGAAGAAAAAATTGGATTGCATTGTCTGGAAATGTTACAAGAATTATTGCACTGAGTAACCTTACAATCAAAATAAGGAATACTATTTTTTATAAGCAAGAAAATAAGATATAAAAGAAATGCATGTTTTAAAGATTACAGTCAATACAAAGATACCTGAGAAATTGATAAAGAGAAAAGGCATTTTACGATACCAGATTTTGTATGCGCGGGAGATCTTAATACCCTTTGTCATTTTTTTTTTTTTTTTTTTGATTATTCCTGCAAGCAATTTTTAAAATTTCATTTTTTGATCCATTTTAATTGTGAAATTTTAATTTCTTTAATTTAATAAATGTAATTTACTTCAATGATTAATTTATTAATGTTTTCAGTCGAATATGGGATACAGCATCTGGTCAGTGTCTGAAAACTTTAATTGGTAAGCATAAAACATATTTACTGAAATAAATTTATTTTAATTTTACATACCTTAATTTAAACTCATGAAATTGAATCATGCTGGCAAATTTTGAGTGCTGTTAATTTCTTTTAATTTTAATTTTTATATTTGGAGCAATTTTTAATATAGATTTTACTATTCTAAATAAACAAAATACTTAATGGAATTGCTGCAAAGGGAAAAAAGAAATTATAAATTGCTTTACAGTTTCACTTGATTAGATAATTTTAAGATGGAATAGTTTTTTTTTTTTTTTTTATTTTTTTTTAAATGTGCATGATTTTTGTTTTTACAATATTAAATAAAATTTAGATTATGATTATCAAATTGCATTTTTCATTAAACATTATCAATTTACTTTAATTTTCTATTGTGTATTCTATCATGGTTATTATATGATTTTATTTGAAATATTTCTGTACTTAAAAATGGACATGTTTTGTATAATCAAGTTATATTGCTTTGAGTGTTTACTTTTAAGAAATTATTTTATGCAAATTTAGGTGATTTGAAACTATATAAATTCTAATGTAAAATATATATTAATTTATTGTAATCAGGGAAAGTGAATTTTTGTTTCAATTGTTAACAGATCTACTACATTTTTAAGTATATTAGTATGGAACCTCATTACATTTAATTAGAAATATATTGCCTAGCTATTACTGACATTTATATTAAAATGTTTGTGAAATTATCAAATGTGTGATTTAGTATTGTTCTTTGTGTAGAAGAGAATGTTCAGTGTATAATTGAAAAATTACATAAAATTAAAATCATAATTGTAATAATTTGATGTGATGGATAATTTTACAGTATGATGTACAATTTATCATTGAATTTACATAACTTAAAAATAAAACTTATTTAATTATTTGGTAGTTTTAAAATGTTTTTTCAGAGAATATTTTTCTAAGTCGGCATTTATTTACATATAGTTCACAAAATAAAAAATGTTGATGATTAATGTAGTGTTAAATTGTATTGATGCATTTTTGTTCTTTAATTTTATGTTTCATTTTGTTATTTGATAATTGTATATTGTGTTTTGTTCAATAACATTAATAAAAGAACTGTTGTTGCCTGATAAGTTTGCGAGTTGTATTATTGATTGTTGTTGGGTTTGTGTCCTGAATACATTGAAAGACTTGTGTAAACTTTAAGAATTACAGAACATTAAACCAGAAAGTGCTTAAAATTTGGCTAATGAGGTATCAGCACATGTGTTCTCATTGGAGTGTGATTCAAAATTATGTATACGTGCATAATTAATATTTTTTGCAATATATATATTCCTAAGGTTTATTTATATTATACCTGAAATATAAACATATATACAAACAAAACCAATACATGTCAATTATAGCAAACATTATTATTCCTTATCTTGTGATATAAAACTAGATTCAATTTTATAGCAATTTTTAATAAGGAAATAAATTACTTCAAAGTATTGTTTTCTTGTGTAAAAGCAACAATTTTTTCAAAATAATTGGATAATCATTTATTAATATACAGTGAATACATAAAAATAAATATACATTTTACTTTAAATTCAAATCATTGACATTTTTATTTATAGATGATGACAATCCTCCTGTTTCTTTTGTAAAATTTTCACCCAATGGGAAATATATTTTGGCAGCTACATTGGATAAGTAAGTTAAGAGTTATATTATTTTATTAAAATGCATGTAAAGCGTATAAATTGTATTGAATATTTTAGTAAATTAGATTAACTAAAGCTTTTTATTAAATTTAAATTTTCTTGTTATATGGATAAATATAAAGGTGTGATAGCATTAATAAATCAAATTCTTTCTGTTCACGATCATTTAACTTTTTTTGTTGTATAAGTGAACATTGCAACTTTGGACTGCTGATGATTGCTGAATATTTTATACTGTTTATATATATATATATAATATATAACTTCCTATAAAATTAATACTTCATTATTTTAAGATAAGTCATTAAATTATATCAAAATGGTTATTTTATCAACTTTTTTATTTCTTTTCTCATGAAAATGGTAAATTTATGTAAATAATGTGTATATATATTTAAAATTCTGGTGTTAAGTTAGTGTTCTGTTAATACCACTTATTTCTGCAAATAAGACGATAGTTGAATCATAAAATGGGACCCCAAATTCCTTGGTTGTCATATACGAGAAATAAAAGAAAATTGATGATTTGAAATTTATATAAATTGAAACTATTAAAAAATGAAACATCACTCACTAATATATTTCATATCCTCATTTCATCATCTGAGGTAAATAACTTGTCAAGTGCATTTTCACTTTCATTGTTAAGAAGTTCATCATATGTGTCCTATTCTGTACCTAGCGAGTCAATTTCTGCTTCATCATCAGTATTCCATCACAAAATGTCCTCATTGCAATTATAGCATTAGAAATCCCACATTTTTTGAAGGATTTGTTAGAGGTACATACACGTTTCTGATTTGGCATGGGCTTCTATAGGCAGTTCTACCAGATTTTAGAAAATAAACATGTTAGATTGATTGATGTGATGTAACTGTTTATTAATAACACACTTAGAAGCAATAGGAGGGTTATTGGTTAAGACCTTGTAATTTTGAACCTTGATCAAGTGACAAGTACAGTACTTTACCCTCTTCAAACATCAACACCATGCCAATGGGACGATTTAGAGTCTCATCAGATTTGATGTGCATCAGGCCTGCTACATGGTAAGTGTTTAACAGCTTCAGGATTCAAACCCACAACTCGATGAAACAACACTGGCAACAAGTTTGTGACCATGGTCACTTAACTTGTTACAGGTGCATGTCAGTAATCGATTCAGCACGTGTATAAGCGATGCTGCCAGATGCAAGAAAATGAAACTTGTTCCAGTGATGATTGTTGATCTAAACTAAATTCACACAGGCTGTCTTATAGGATAGATATATGCTGACACTGTAAAACTTATTAAAATGTATACCTTGTCTTATCTACTGTAATATATTGCATTTTCTTTTTGTTAGAGGAAATATGCTTGTATGGGATTAGTTATATACAGTAATAGTGGATTTTATGTTATCACTTTTACAATTCTTATAGTGTTTTTAACCTTATTCTTGTGTGATAAAAATTTTCAGTGATAAAATTTTTATTATAGTGGTTACCTTTGCCAGTAATGCATTTTTTTAAAAAAATGTCAGGTTATATAGTAAATTTAAAGAACATTGTATTTTACTCTTTTATTAAGAAACTGAAAAGAAGTTATACAAGTTCTTGTGTTTTTCATAAATTGTGATAAACCACATTTTATCATATAACAGGTTGTATGTTTTTTAAAAGAATAACTTATGTTCTGATTTTTCTAGTACTTTGAAGCTATGGGATTATAGTAAAGGAAAGGTAAGAATACTAATAATGTGTAATTATTTTTGCATAAAATTTTTTAATTTCTCTTGTTTTGTAAATGATTTGCTGCTTTTAGTATAAATTATATTGTTTAAAATCTTAGCTATCTACTATATGCAGTTATGTATGTTAAAGTAGTAAAAATATTAGGATTTAGATATTTATTTTGATATACGAATGTGTAATTTGTTGAATTTTGAGCATTGTTTGCATAATACATAAAAGTTTAATATAAATTATTAGATAAATTTATGATTTGGAGCTTCATTGGCTGAAATGAATTTTGCATATATTGGTTGTGTATGAATGTATTCAATAAAGTTAAGCTTATATTAGCTGAAGTTCTTTTCTTAAGTTATTTTATGTAGTTTCTTTTTTTTCAATTAAAATAGTATCAATAGCTTTCATAAAATTTGAAAACATTAATTATTTTGAGAAAGAGAAAAAAGTGGATGTTTCTGAATACTTTAAATTTGCTAATATAAATATATTGAAGATAATGCAGCTCCAGATATGTACTGATTGTTTATAAATAAGAAAAGCACATTTTATACTTTCAGTGAATAGTTGGAAATGCTTAAAAGAATTTGTAATATTTCTGTTTTATTTATATCGAATACATGAGGAAATGTACGAATGTCATTAAGATCATTACGTTTTTTAGAAGCTTATTTAAGTTTCTGAAACTACAGATTAATTTGTTTTTGTAATATATCCTATATATCCTTATCTATGCTGGATTAATTTTAAATATTTTTTTTTTATTTAATGTTATATACTGAATCCTGTTTGGAACAATTTTGCTCTTAGTCTTCTAGTAGGATCAATTTAAATATATTTCGAAACCTAGAGATTGTAAAATATATATGTAATTTTTAAATGATATTTTACAAAATAAATATATATTTGTTTTACAATTCTGTAGTGTTTGAAGACATATCAAGGCCATAAAAATGAAAAATATTGTATTTTTGCTAACTTCTCAGTCACTGGTGGCAAAGTAAGTTTTATTTGGAAAATATATTTAAAAAATAATTACATTTCATTTCAGGATTATGTCTAACAGTTCTTATTGTAAGTCTTATGAATGTAATGGTATCACTCTTCCCCGCTTTCTGACCAGTATAGCCATTTTCTCTGTTTTAGAAGCTTAGCTTTTCTCATTTTGTTACATATTCTTATATAAACTCAAATTCATATATCATTGATTTGACACTTTTTAGTTATATTAAATTTTTCTTATTTATTTTGAAATCGAGGATTAAATTATAATGAAATGAATACTTATTTATTTATAAGCTTTTTAATTGAAATTAAATTTAAAAAATTGGATGATTAATTTTTAAATTTTGCTTACCATTGAACTCTGGCTTTACTCATTATATAAACTTGAATAAATATTTTTCTTGTGTCTCAAAGTATTTTTTTAAAAATTTTCTTTTCTACCCATATATTTTTCTTAACTAATTTAATAAAATACTTTTGCATACACAATATTTTTTACATTTTTTATATGTGTGCTACTATTACATTAACTCATGACTTGTATTAAAAAGTGGCGCATGTGCTGTTTAATATGCATTGAATAGAGTATGAATTTGAAATTATGAAATGAGAAAGGTTAGTTATTCTGTGAAGAAAAGTACTGAAAATTATATCTAATTATGATAATGATTTTTTTGTTCTGTTATAAAAAAAAATGTTTCTGAATTGGAAATGTAATTATAAAATGGATGTCTTTTTAAAAAATTCTTTACATTCTAATTAGAACTCTTGTTGATTGATATTTTAGTGGATTGTCTCTGGTTCTGAAGATCATATGGTATATATATGGAATTTGCAGACTAAGGAAATAGTTCAAAAATTGGAAGGGCATACAGGTATAATTATTTGTTATACTTATATAACTTAAATGAATATTTATATGGAAGAAAAAAAATTATTATAAATGTCTTTTTTTTCTACAGCAGTTAAATATTTTAATTTTTGTGAAATACAGGATATAATATCTGAAAAATATGAGGTAGTGAAAGTCATTATAATAATTTTTTTACATTGATGAGATGAATGATGATAATATAGTATTTATTGTGAACTTTTAAAATATCAGGATGAAAAAATTGGGATGGGGTAGCATAATTTTATGCTATGGTGGACAAAGTTTGGAAACTAAATGAATTTTATTTATGTAATAGTATTTTCACATAATTGATTTATTAATTTTTACTCGCAAACTTATAAATATTTAAAACATTTAATTAATACATTCTCTGCTAGTGAAAGTGATATTTTCATCCTTAAAAGCTAGATTACAAACACAGTGTTTTAAGGGTAAAAAATGTTCACTTTTAGAGGTTGGTATTTGTTTTACTCTGCTTTTAAGTTAAATTATGGTTTATTTTATCGTCTTTGGCCTGCATAGGCCTGTTAAAGGTTATGGGCCTAGGGTCAAGCCAATTACTATAGAAGTTAACAAATTTTTAGAATGTGATAGTAGATCACAACATGCAGAGTAAAATTCGATACGTATGTACATCGAAACAGATGTACATAGCAATACCATCTTATGTCTGTACAGATGCATTAATTGCATTTCATTATGCCATTGAGGGCTTATGTAGCTGAACTTGTTGGAATATGTCATCTATCCTATCCTGACTATTAAGGTGAAGACAAATGATCTTAAAGATCCAACTCATAAAAAAGATGAAGTGCTACTGATTGTGTTGCTTGGAAGTCTCACCATTGAATTATTCTGACTATTTCATATGCTGAAGCAAAAATTACAAAAATAAGCATATACGTACGCATCAAATACTCAATTCTAAAAAGATTATATAACATAACAAATTTTAAATTATGTACATCTATATAGTAGGAAAGCTTGAAAACAATACAAAAAATATAAATTTATTGCAAAAGAAATCTCATTTGTATGGAAAATGTATTGCATTACTACATAATTACTAATGGTATATTTCATAGTAGTTCAAGCAATATGCTAGTTTTTCTGGGCATTCACTACTCTCGTGCATGTTGTTCATGTACTTGCCTCGGTAGCAACAGAATTTACACCTTTTTCATAGTATTTTTTTTCTCAGCTGTAAGTTCTCAAGAATGAGTTTGAAATTCTCTGGAGTCTATTTTTGATGCTCTGATGGAAAAAGTGTTTTTATAGTGTTCAATTTGTAATCATAAAGTGATATTTTACTTCCAGAATATTTATTTTTAAGGGTCATGTCAATTGTTTAAAATTACTTCAATAACACAAGAGAAATATTTTTTTACAACAGCATAGTGCTTTTCTCTCCAAGAGATAATATGATAGCCTTTGATCTAGCCAATCTACCATAGACCTAAATGTATTATAGTTGATTATTGGCCAATCTTTAGCTTTATTTAATTCCTTTATTTGAAATCTCAACCATTGCATTTTTGTATTCTATAGAAATGTAACTCACTTCATATTTATCTTCCCATTTTCAGATCATTACTCCCTGGTACTATCTTTTTGTAATTTAGTAGTTTGAGCATTTTTGTGAGTGGTTCTCAATGTACTTGTGGAGTGTTCTTTTTTTTTTTTTTTTTTTTTTATCTAACTGTAACTTAGACAAGTCAGTGCTGTTATAATAATTGTCCATAACAACATGATGACTCTGACATTTAATTTTTAATTCAGTAAAAGAAAAACAATTTTGTGTGTGTGTGTGTTTGGTCCCTCTACAGTTGTCTAATAAATCATTACACAGAGAAATGTTTTGTGCTATTCCATTTGATATACTGAAAATATATAGTTTTATATCATACTTATATTTTTTATTCTTTATATTATGGTAAACAATCTACCTTGTCACATGTCCATAAATTCATTTAAAGAAAGTTCTCTATTAGGATAATATACCTGCCTCATTCTTTTGTTAAAAAAAATCAATAATGGGATGTATTTTATATCACTTGTCTGTGGATTGAGATTCTCCAGGCGTGCACTATTTTTCGAAAAATGCAATGTGCATAAAATTAATAAAAACTGATTTTCACTAAAGCTATGTGTAATGCCTGTATTATGAAATAATGGGTCCTTTTTGTAAACTTGAAGTCTATTCATTTTTACATTCCAAATTTGCAAAAATACTCGTAGAAAAATTAATTCACTTCTAAATTTTTAAACAAAGTCATTTGTGTTCTTTCATTTGATTGTTACGGAGTATTTTCAGCATGTAATGTTTTGAAATGTCATTTGAAGAAATTTGTTTGTAAGGTAATGGTAAAAATAACTAAAAGGAATATACAATCAGTTTGCTGAATTAGTAGGGACTCAGTTTTTGTAAATGGATGATTTACCATTCTATATGAATAAAGTTTTCCAATCAACAAGACTTGTTTCTGATCATGAGTAATTGTTGAGAATCATTTGTTGTTTTTTGTCTCAGAATCCAATGTTTCTATGATGTCCACTGTAAGATAACTTCCTCCTTCCTATTTGCTCATCCAATCCCAACTGCAGATATAGTCCAGGCTCTCCTAATTGGAAAGGCCACTCTTTTATAATATTTTACCATCAGCCAATATTTTAATTTTCCTTTTCTTGGTCTGTGAAGACCCTTCCATATTTGTACCATCTGCTATTTTTAAAAAATGCACATAAAAAAAATTTAAACAAAATTGTAAAACCATGCATGTAAAAAATAATGCTTCACTAACATGTCTAAATAACCTACTTGTTCAATTTTCAATGGCACACTAAAAATAAAGCATGTAACTTATGATAGTTGCCCAATATCGCAGAGCATCGGTGGCATACTAACAACTATTTATTGGTGACTGTAAACTGTAAAAGGTTATTTGGGAAATATACAAAAAAGATATGCAGGACACTAATTGAGATTTGAAGGATGTTCTGCCCTTAAAACCCAGTTAAAATAAAATCGAATTTTTAATATTTTTCAGAATGATACTCTAAAAATAATAATTCTAAAAAATTTTAATGAAATCCATTATTAAAGCACTCAAACATAACTCAAAATACAATTTAAATTCTTGAATGAAACAATTGTAAATTGTGATTTAAAATTTTCTTAAGATTTTTCTTGAGGAAAATAAAAATTAAGTTGAATCTTTATTGATTTGTTAATTTATCTGAATTTTTTTCTTTTTTAGATGTTGTTCTTTGCACTGCATGTCATCCAACTGAAAATATTATTGCATCTGCTGCTTTAGAAAATGACAAAACCATCAAGATTTGGAAAAGTGACTCTTAAAAAACAACTTTTGATATTGTCCCATTACATTATGTAAAAATATTCATCTTTTTTGAATCCTATTTTAGTTTATTTCATTAAAACCAAGCTTATTGTGTCATGATATTCTAAATAATTGTTTTGTATATTGGATTGCGCAACATCATCTTTTTTTAATAAAGTTTTTTATTTATAATTTTTGACGTAGAAAGCATGTTTGAATTTCAGTTAAAAATAATAAAAATACATTTTCAAATATAAATTGATGTGTACTGAAAATTTTAGGCAAAACAACAAGCCTACAATAAGTTTTTTTTTTTTTTTTTTTTTTTTTAAAAAAAAGATGAGTTTGGGGAAAAATGTCAAACACAGAAAATTTTAAGAAGAGTTCGAAAAAAAAAAAGATTTTCACCAATTATTTATGTTATTAGCATAATATATAATAATTCATTTACATTTATAAAAGTTTGTGTTTACAAGAATAATTTTTGTTTTTACCCGAAATAATGGTAAAATATAATGTTTTTGGAATTGTATTTTGAACCTTGGTCAAATGATGAGGATGGTATCTGAGCCATCTCCAAACATCCTACTCACACTAACAGGAGGATTTGGAGCTTGACAAATTTAACATGCTCAGTTCCCCTACACAACGGGTCTGTAAGTGGCATCAGGGCTGAAACCCATTAATCGATAGAAGTAACATCAGAACACTACCATGGCTACTGCAGCCACATGTTCAATACAGAACAATACACTATTTTACCTCCACATTCTGAGGACACTCGGTACATTAAATCATTGATTGAAAAGGGAGGATTTATTGACTGCTTATTAATGTCACACTTAAAAGCAACTTATAGGCTATTAGCTACAGACCTCATAATTTTGAACTGCATTCAAGTGACAAGGATGATACTTGAGCTGGCAATCCACTCTCCAAGCTTCCACATGGTATAGGCGTGACACTTGACAGATTTAACGTACATAGGTAAAAAGAGGGGCTTGTAAAATTAGTACTAGATAATATTATTGCTGTCGAAAATTTATGTTTCATGAAATGCCATTTTATAATACACCAAGAAAATTTATGTAGAAAAACATTAAAAATAGACAATGTTATGCAAACCGTCACCAAGATTGTGAATTTTATAAAGACCCGGGTTTTCATTCATTACCAATTCTAGGAATTTTTCAAATACTTGGATGATGTATGGTAATATGAGGTACTTTACAGAAGAGGGGTGGCTTAGTTGAGGCCAAATGTTAAAAATATTTCATTACATACTTAATGAAAAATCATTTAATATATCACAAGCCTAATGTATACCAGCACTTCACAATACCAAATGACTTACATATTTAGTATTTTTGTTAGATATATGACTTACATATTTAGTATTTTTGTTAGTTATATGTTTGACTGTTCATTTAAAGGACTTAAATATGTGTCTTCTAGGTAAAAACCAATTTATATTTGAACAGTGTTTCAAAATATAAGAAAGTTGGTCAGGCAGAATCGTAAAAATATGCTGCTATAACTTTGCGACTTGATACAAGAATTTGAAAATAGATTTCAGTACTTTTGTTAAAATAAAGTTTTTTTTTTTTTTTTTTTTTTAATTTTATTTCATATGCAGTTGATTTAGATAAGCTGCTGACATTTTTTCAATTGGAATGCATAGAGTTGCAATACGACATCCCAATTTAGAGAAATTATCCATAATGTCTTTATTACTTTTATAAAACATTCCTGCCTAAAGACCTCATCAAGCAATCATTCGTTATTCATGCCATCATTGTTTGGAAGCACATTCAAGAGCAATAATTTTTCAGAGTGAAGCACACTAAAAGTAAAAATTAGGACTCGAATATCGAAAGAACACATTGAGAACGTTCTTAGAATTGTTACCAGTTCAATTGAATAGTTTCCAAAATTCAATGCTAAATAACACATTAACTTTGTTTTCTAGCTATCTTTAACCTTTGCTCTGATAAAATTTGTGACTCTTTATATGTAACATTTTGTGATAAGATAATAATGGCAATCTAATTGCATCTTGTGGCCTTTATAACACAAAAATCATAAATTATTTAAATATGCTTATACATCTTAATTTTTTTTTTTCTATCGTGAGCTATTGTTAGTGTCTTTAGACTCGATTCTGTGTGGTGACAAACAACTAATTTTCCTTCAATGAGGCCTGGGGAAGCTAAAAGACTGGACACCCCTGCTTTGGTACTCAGGTGTCTAATTTTATAGCTTTTCTTTGGCCACACATAAAACACACAAACTCGAATGATGGCTGATAAGCAAAATATGTTAACTATACATTCTATGCAACTTAAAACTTCATTAATTTGTAAAAGGCAAGACGATGTGATAGTGGCACAAGAGTCAGATGTTGTGCTGAAACAAGGTAAAGCTGTGATCTAGATGTTTGAAAAAATTGATAAAAGATAAAAATTGGTTGACAAGGAGGGTTGAAATTCACTAAGGTATTCCAGGGGCGCATCACCTGTGTTTATTGAAGACACAACCCCATGGGAAAGAAAAAGAACAGTAGGATCCTTCGGGATCATGATACCCTAACTTGCCAAAAGAAGGCAAGCCCCTGAGGTCATAAAAGACAAGACAGCAGCATGACATTGCTTTTGAGACATTAGTACTTCAATATTTGATTTGAAGGCAGTACTTAGGGTTGGAAATTTCTACTCTTTCCTGTTCATTTTTAAATAACTGTTCATTAGGTTCCTAGAACACAAATGAATTTACTGCTGCAGAATTACTACTGATACACGTTTCTCAAAAAATTCAAGTCGGCTCAATTTCTTAAAAAATCAAATTTTCGATTTAATTAATAATAAGCAGAACATTATTTTCTAATTTTGTCAGCTGACAAGGAAAATAAAGTATCTTTGGTAGTATCTTAGCACAAGTTTTTTTTTTCTTTTTATATATCAAATAAATTAATTGTAGTAAATGCTGGTGATAATGAATTTGAAATTGTTTTCCCATTTATATCCATTACATTTTTCTATGTATATTGAAAATCCAGTTGGTAGCAAAAAAATTGTTTTTCTACAAAGTTTATTGGGAATTTGAGGCATAATTGTAAGGGTTGCAAACCTATATCCTCGACTATAGAAAATGATTGCAAATCATTTGTCAAAAATTTCACATTCCTTACGAGTACCTGATATAATTTTTTAATCGTGAATTAAATCAATATTGGATTTTGCTTTAGTCTCAATATTTTCATTAGATTTATAACTGTTATAATAATTTAGACCAATAACCCCAAAATTGGGATCATTTGGTGGAGGAACAGTTGTTGCAGGAGCAATATCAAACAGCTTTTGTTTTTTGGATCACAGAGGCTGATGTAGCTCTTATTCAAATAAAATTTAAGTATGAAATATGGTAGACAAAAACTACTCGTTGTCCTGAAGTAATTTACTCATATTATTTCTTTTTACAAATTTATTAGTAAAATTAAAGGGATCAATGTCCAAAAGTAATTATTTAATTTTATGTTAGTTAAAAAACTGAGTGTTTTTCAAAAACATTTAAAAATATTGTATAGATTCTATCAAACAATTTTGTACATTTTCTTGTGGATGATTTACAAATTATCTCAGCAGTTAGCTGTTAAAAATTTGGTTGATGATTTTAGGGCAGTTCACACAAACTCATTTAAATGCAGATCAAAATATGTGTTGAATATAATCACAATAATACTAAGTAACAAAAATAGAGATAAGTCTCGGTGGACACTCTTTAGTTTTAGGATATTGGAACCTGTTTCCAAAATAGTTGAACCACCATTCTGTCATGGAAAAACAGTCTTCGGGTAAAATTCATAAAATTGTGTCATTTGGTAAATATATCCATCTGGCAACACTGAATAAAATAACTTATTCAAATATTCCTTTTGGAAATGTTGCTTCTAAAAGCACTGTGACTGGCCACCCCTGTTATAGACGAAGAAAGATTATTCTATGACAAGAAGATAAACAACTTTTTTTTTGTAAATTTATACTAAAGCTATATGTTTAATTTGTATAGAATTAGAGCCAGGCTTTTCATAATCTTAAAATTTGAAAAATATTACACAAAAAAACAACCATGCTATGAAATTTACTGTGTATCAAGGAATTGGTGGCAATAGTAGAACTAAAAAAAGCTTTATTAAGTAAAAAACAAAATTTTGTTGTAAAATTTTACTGAATTCTATCATAAAAAAAGCTAGCAAAGTGGTTACGAACATGATATGAAGTATATAAATATATGCTAATGGCAAGTTTATTTTTTAATGTATGGAAAATATAACCGATCTGATTTTTTTAATGCAAAATGTTAATTTCATTTTGTGCAAATCAAAAGCTAATTTTATTCCAGAATAGGAATGATTTGATTTAGAATGCAGTTCTTTATCAACTAGTTCACTGCAGTTTTAAATCTACCAGTTTCTGAGAAATTTTATTCTCCTCCATTGTTTGGAACATAAGACTTCAATTTTTTGGACTTATTTCATTGTAAGCATTAAAAATTCTTGCAGAACTTCATAATCCATTTCTTGCCAAGCAATATAATTTCAGTCATCAATTATATTGCTGATGATTCCCAAGTCATGCCACAGCCACCCCGATCTATAGTTTTTTTTAGCTGAGTTTCTAGGATTTTTTTCCAAGTTTTACTGCTAAAATTTTTGTTTCTGTTTTGAAATATTACAGATGCCAAGCTAGTATTTAAAATATCAAAGAATATTGTAAAGTACAATTTAATTGCAGATAATAGGAAATTGTGGATTTTCCAATATCCTAAGCTGTGTTATTTTCTCTGTACAAAAAGCAGTGGGGAGAAATATCATCAATAATCACTGTTTTAATCTCCAAATTGTTGCCAACACATGTACAGTTTTCACCTTTATTCTGAGCCAGCTCCATTGTTTACAATAAGAGTGGCCTTTTTTTTAAGTCATCAATGCCTTTGTATTAGGTTCAATGGCAATAGTTATAATTCTCAGTGAATTTTCAAGGTTCTCATCAGAAATTTTAGCTTTAATTTTAATCTTCATGCATTAATCTGTGAAAATATCAGCACATGAATGTAGGTACTTCTAAATATCAATTATATAAATGAGACATGATTGTGAAATGATATTTTCCTTTAATTTAATATAATGTAACCCCATGCATTCAATTTGAAAATTGGAAGAGAATATATACAAGTTAACAGAAAATGGAGTCATAAATATATCAAAAGATAGATTTTTCTGGAAATCTAGAGCCTACTCAAACTCCTGTATCAAATTAAAAAGCAATGTTGCATATTTTTCATTTTTATAGGAAATGTGTGGAAAAAAAAAAAAAAAAAAAAGAAATATGAGAAATATTTTGTTTAATGGCATCACAAAATTTTTCAGAAATAAGTTAAAAGTTTTAACAAAACATTTTATTAAGCTTATAACAAAAGATATCCGAAAATAATTATATATATATAAAGTTCAACTTAATTATTCATGTGTATTTAAATAAGCAGTTTTCTGATTAACTTCCTTGTCCTCTGGCTTCATCAATTACCAAATCTGGAATGTGATTTGTAATCGCCTGCAAAAAAATAATTATCACATATTTTGAATTAAGACAGTAAAAAGTAATATGACACTATGAAAAAAAAAATCTGAAATTATGTATGAGTTTGATCAATTCTCATTGTTAAATACTTAATGAACTTATATTAATATCTGATACAACAATATTATGTTTTATTTATTTTAGCTTATTTTTTCGGATTTTCATAAGTTAGAAATAACTATACAAGTTAGATTTCAAACCAGTTGAAGTTTTTCAACAGATACTTAATTTCTTAAAAACAGACATTTCATTTTTTGTATCAAATACAAAATGATCATATAATCCATGTAGTAAAATTTTACAACAGAAGAAAGAATGTTTAGAATTTAAAATTGTTTCACATGTTTCAAAACCATTTCTGGATCTAAGATAAATGTATCAAAATGTTTGTTAAAATACTGCCGACATTTATTTCCCAAATAAAAACGAGTAATAAATTATAGCACAATTATGAAACATTTTAAACTCTTGGTTTAAGTAATTTTCAATTAAAAATAAGGTAGTTTTAATTTTTTTGATATTTCAGAAATTTATACAAACTTATGATGACAAATAACAGTAAAAAAAAAAGTTGAAATAATATTTGTGAAGAAAAATTAAAATTTGTAATAAATGTTTGAATAGACTAACCTTTCTGGGCAATTGTCCATATTTGGCAAATTCTTCCAAATATACAAATGAATTAATCATCTCAGCAGGTATTTCATTTTTACTACTATCTCTATAAAAAGATACAAAAAGGAAACATAATTATAAATTAATCAAAAGCATTTTGATAACTATATCACATTTTATGCAAAATACTTTTTTTTTTTTTTTTTTGAGAATAAAAAAGATTAGAAAATTGAAGTTATTACATAATATATGATAATTCAAATACATTAAAAAGAGAATAGAAGTTACCTGCTTTCAATAGAAAAATATTCAACAGAAAAAGGACAAAGTATTTTTTGCATTCACGAGATCACACACCATAGTTAACACATGTATAATTAAAGTGAAATTTTTTTCCTTTAAAAGTTTAGTTCAATATTCAATGTAAATTTTACATTTTTTTTTTTTAAAAAAAAAAAACACCTGTTTCATAGACTATCAAATCTAAGGCTTAAGAATTCTGTAGAATAAGAGTATAAAAAATTAAATATCTAAAATTGAATGTAAAAAAAAAAATCAAAGAATAGATCAATTCTTTGATTTGAAAGCAACTGCTATTGGTATAAAGAGATTCAAAGAATTTCTCTTCTTTCAGTTGATCAGTATATAAAATGACTCATTAGAAAATGAAAATATAAAGTAAATTAAAAAAAACTTTATAATGTATAAGGAATTAGTTTTTAACAATGAAATAGAAAAAACTGATATATTTCATGAACGTAAAGATAGAAAAAATCATTTACTAGACAACTAAACTGTTACAGAAAAAATTAAGGAAACAAATATTAGGAAATTGACAAACACTGAGAATAACTAAATAAAAAAAACACTTATAAAAGAGTAAATGCCAATTTGATATTGAGTTTTCAAACATAGGTTTTTGAGTGAAAAAAAAATAAGAACATTAAATTTGTTGAGACTTTATATAGGAAGACTTATATTTAAATGAAGATCATTGACAGAAAATAATATGTGAAGAAAGAAAGAAAAAATTTCACAGATATGTTTTACAAAAATATTTCTTTGATCAGAATGATTATAAAATTTGAAAAAATAAATAAATTAAAATGTTAACTTTTTAAAGGGTATTAGAAAATATAAGAAAATAAGGTACATGATTAACATGAAATTAAAATTAAAAAAAAATTATCAAGCAGTTATGTTAAATGAATACTAATATTAATGACTTAAAATTTTATATACTTTTTGAAAATTAATATAATTTGATTGAAATATAATTGAAACAAAACAGGGAAAAATTAGAGTACCATAGGATATTTTTTTAAAAAAATTTATTAACCTTAAAGTATCCATTACAGATCGTGCATATTGACCCATAAATGTCAAGAAACTATTCTTGTGTTCCTGATGAAATTGATGTAAGAATGTTAAACTTCCAATCAAGAAAGGTAATCCATCAATGCCATCTGTAATTTTCCGACTAATAAGAGCATCTAAAAAGAAAATATAAATGAGAGGTAATTTTGCAGCAGAGGGAATGGTTTAACATATTTTATTTTACTCAACCTTTCTAGCATGTTATTAAAATACTTTTAGATGAAAAAAACAAAACAAAACATGTAAAACTTGCAGATATAGATAGAATTCATTAGCTCCTTTGATACATGAGTATGAAATTTAATTTTTGATTATCATGAGAAATTTAAGTTCCTTTAATGAGTTACAATAAATACTTATATGTTATCCTATATCATAAGAGTTTTTAAAAAAATCACAACAAAACTTTACATATATATATATTATTTCAATAATTATTTTTAATAAGAAATTATAATATATATATTTTTTTGTTATTCATACATAAATGATGAATCACAAACTTTAAAAAGCCATTTGCTCATAGCCAATTAATATGAAAGATCTTGCTATTCTCATAATATTGACTAAATTAGTTTTTTCAATATCAAATTATAAAGTTTTCATATTGATTATCATCACTTTTATACCTATATATATATAAAAAAAAAGAACAATGATTTTATTAAGTTAACTAAATTTTTTTGTTTAATACTTATTAAGTTTGCTTTAAGTCTATAAAAGTATTGAATGGATGCAAGAACTTAAAAATCTAAAAACTAATTTTAAGGAGGTCAAAATTACAATTAGATCTTACTTAAATCCTTCTTTAAAATGCCTTTTTTTTGCTTTCTTTTTTTGTAATTTAGACTTGATATTATGAAATTGAAAAATAAATATTCATACAATCAGTATAAATTTCAAAATCTCATTATAATTATTAATTTATTTATAAAAAAGTAATAAATATACTAATTATTTATAGAAGCAATAAATATATCTATATTCAGAGAAATATTTCAAAATAAATAAGTAAATAAAAATAAAAATATTGCATATTTTTCTCTGTATACTTTAAAATTAATCAAAAATTTTAATCATTATTAAATTAAATTATTTTTAACTCTTATTGCTCTGTAATATAAAACTCAGAAAATGCATTAATGATGTAGCAATACATATTTAGCCAGTTTATCTATATACAAAATCTTACTTATCATTGTGCCAATCTATCAAGATAATGTAAAAAACAATGTGCATGTTATAATTTCTGAGAAAAACATATCTAATGCTGAATGAATAGAACATGTATGAAGTTTTTGAAAGAAGTAGAATAAATGTGAAAGAATTCTTACCAATACTTTTTTCGTATGTTAATTTTGCCAACTGAGAAGAAGTAAACAAAAATAGAAACAATGTTAAGTGAGGTAGAGGCCTTGTTGTGATATATATCTGTAATAAAAATAAAGATAATAAAACTGAAAACTTAGTGAAAAATTCCAATTTTAATGAAGTATACATGCAGTACAGGATTGCAATAACAATATATAAAAAGGGGTAAATATCTCATTATTTGTCATTACAACTCTACAAATACAATTTCAGTATTTTTCCATACTTCAAAACATATTTTCTGTCTATTAATACATTTACAATCATCTAGCATCACTTATATATATACAAATATACATAGTCATAAATTATGTACTTTACTTTTAGTAAGGCTTTGAAAGTTGAATGAAGAGGTTGTTTAGACAAGTTATTTAAGCATTTTTTATGTGCGTTTTTAAAAATGGCAGATGGTACAAGTTTGGAAGGACCTTCACAGTCCAAGAAAATGGAAATAAAGAAAACTAATTGGTCAAACTATTAGAAAAGGATAATCTTCCCAATAATGATAGCAGAGATGATGAAGACTACATTTGGGATTCTTCTAGTGAATCAGGAGGAGGTAAGTGATATTGTGGTGGACACCATAAAAAATCTGGCTTCTAAAGAAGTCAGCTAGAGATGGGCCTATACTGGCCAAATGATTGGTGTTTGTTTTACTCTGCTTTGAGCACAACTTCAAGCAGAGTGAAAAACAGCAATCTCTAAAATTAAACTTTATTGAAAAGAAAAAAATTACTTAATAAATAATCTTGCTGTTCATTACCAGCTAATTATCAAAAAGACACATTAAGCAATCAACAATATATCTGTTTCAAAAACACATCTCACACTGACATGCCTGTTAATAATACAACTAACAAGAAAAAGGAACAATGAGACGCCTTAAGCAATATGCCATCTTACATACATCAGAAACCTGCATTCGATCCACTCAAATCGACAGCTAAAAATAAGTGGCAAATTTTAAAAATCAACATGTATAACATAACAAAATGATCTGAATACAAATCCCTAATGCCTCATTTTCACATGAGTGGGATGATGTCATACCGGCAAAAATTAGGAACTTCGTTTCTTCTGAACTCGCAAAATGATAATAGCCAGCGCATTGGTGGTAATGAGCATGTTAATTCTGGAATAACCATCTATCACAGTCTATAGCCTATTACAGCATTACATTACTTTATAGCCAATCTTTCCCAATTTTTTTTTTTTTATTTATACATTTGTTTACCAACTTTAAGTGTCCATTTACATAGTTTTTTTTATTACTTACAAATAATTTTTCTTCAGAATTTAATTGTATCATTTTATAATTTAAAACATTTATTGATTTTTTTCACTAATATTAATAATAACTATGATAAATTTACTAATTCATAATAGCTATGATAAATTTACTGAACAGTTTAAAATTCTTTGTTTTATTATATAGTTCATTTTATTCAAAATGCAATTTTTTTTAAATCAGAACTTAAATAAAAAACAAAAAGGATACTACATTTGTCCAGAAGAAATTTGATACCTTCAACCAACTAACAAAAACAAATTTCTCATTTCATTGCTTACATTTATTTCATTCATTTCGCATTAGATTTTCTATTATTTATTAAAATTTTCCATAGAATTTTGTTCAAATTTATTCAGAGAGAGAGAATACTATTACTTTAATAAAATATATATCAAGAATCAAAAATATTTTCAAATTACATTTACACAAAAAAATTTCTTACTTTAGTGAGTGGATTGAAAATTCCCGCCCATTCTAAGTAAGAAGACAATTCATACAAAAGTGGATTTGTTTCTTTGGGATATGGCTTGGTGGGATCTTTGTAATGAAGTTCAATATCTGCAATCAATGCCCTTTTGAAAGGAAAAGAGAAATTATAATTTAAATATACAAAATTCTCTACATAAAATTATGAATAGAATATTTAATTAGACACAAAAATATGGTTTTCACTTAAAATAAAATTTAGGTTAGAAAAAGGTGCAATTAAGGTTTAAAATATAGTAAATTCAGAAAGTGTAAAAACTTCAAAAAGGCTTTTTTCATAAATTAAAAATTTATATAGAGAGATGATTATATTCTAATTCATAGTGAAATTTTTGGGGGTAAATCTATAATTAAGTAACAAAAACACATATTTGTTTTTGCAGTATTTATTAATTGAAATAATAGTATATTTACTCATTGATTCCTTCAAGAGCACATGCAAGATGCTTGGAATCAAATTTACATGATGTATTCAGTTCATATGCAATGCGACGCCTGAGGAGTTGCATCTGTCCCACCTAAATTATGAATAAGAAATTAAAACTTCCTCCAAACTAAATGTTTAGTCAGCCATACATCTATTTTAAAGAAGCTTTATATATATATATATATATAAAGATATTCATACCTTCATTAAACTTTCTAAAAATATCAGATATTTTCCAGCTTTTGAAATAACAGCTCCGTAAACACGAGTAGGCTGGGCTGGAAGGTAGTAAATTAAAAGAAACAATTTAATTCATTGAATTATTGATTAATTATTTAATCATATGATAAAATGGCATTAAATATACCGTAAGGCATTGATTTTATTCAAATACTATTTCACAATCTTATAATATTTATCAATTTAAATACCATACTACAATTACTACCCTTAATAAAATGAATGTAACAAAAAATTTTCCAAACAATTTATATGTTACGGTACCAATCCTCCTTAATTCACAAAAACATTTCAAAACTATATTTAATTATCTCTATTTATATCAAACACATATATTTATGATTTTCATAAATTATAGTTATATTTTATATAAAATTAACTTTTTTAATAGCGATAAAATGTAATTGAATGTTTAATTGTTATAAATCTTAATTATTATGGAAAGTGATTGTAAAACAATTGAAGTAGATATGTATAATTAGAAAAAATATGTTCTTTTTCATGATAATTTAACTTGAATAAATGGCTAAATAAAATTTTATTCATGGTAAATAATTTTCCTACCTCAGAAACTGTATTTTGCCAAACAGTAACTGCATTTTAATTTGGTTAGATATTAAAAACAAGAACAAACTTGATTAAACTTATCAGTGCAACTAATAATAAAAACAGATTAAATATATATATCACATAATTCATGTCAAATTGTCATGAATTGTCATGTTAATTTGACATGAATTATTGAAATGAATTGTCAAATTGTCATGTCAATTCATATCCAACATATATTAAACACGCTGCAAGAATAAAAAAATTAGTTGAAATGATAATTTTTACATGCCTCTATATCAAAAAATTCTAAAGAATATTATTATTGATGAATATGAAAAACTAATTACTTTCTGTGACCTACTCCACTATTTCAATATGAAAATAAAACTTACATGTTATATTATGACTAAAATTATACAATATTACTTTGAAATGCTAAACATTATCTGAAGATTAAAAAAAATTCCAAACCTATATTATGAGGCATTAACATGCAGTCAAGCATATTTGAAATACATATCTGGAATCATATATTTTATATTGTGTATATTATATATCTACAAAAAATATTTTAAAGCAATAACATATTTAAACATCTCCCACATTCATATTTTCAAAGTTTTGAAAAATAAATAATTTTTTTTAAAAATTCGATATCTTCAAAAAAAAAAAAAATCTTTTCACTTACAACTATTAGCATATTAATAAGATAATACAGAGTCAAACACACATTCAGATAATATTAATAATTTTATTTACTCATACCTACAAGTTTACTAGTGGGTTCTAAAACTACATGAAGACTTTTAAGTGCTTCTTGCCATGTCTTGTCTGCTAAAATTAATTTTTCATATGAACGAATAAGACTCTGAAGTTCAGTTACAATCATAAAGGATAACAGTCTATCTAAGCCAGTTAATCCTGGTGTTCCAATACTCTTCTGAAAAATTGGAACATACATTTCTTAAGTACGATAAACGGAAACTATTAATACACATACAAACATTAAAAGAAAGCAGTAATTAAAAAAAACATATATAACTAGAGATTAATCAGACTGTCAATTTATAATTTATAAAAATCTTTTAGTAAAAATTTCTTTCATTGTTAAACTTAGATACAAATATACAAGAATAAATTTGACAATCACCTGAATCAGTGAAAATAATTTCAAAGTGACTATTTCATTATGTGTCTTGATGTCATACCATGTTGTTGTTTGATCAATATATACAGTTGTTCTAGAATAAAATATAAAAGAAAAACATTATAATAATAAATGTATATAACAAATCACCATAAACAACTAGAATTTGTGATTCAAAAGAAATGAAGTAATTAAATCTTATTTTTTCATTTGAGGCATGACACTTTTTAAAGAAAAAATTATTTTGTTCATGTTTTTGAAAGACAAATAATTAACAACATATATTACACTTAATTTTGAGAATATCTTAATAAAATTATGTAAATCTAAATTTACAGATAATAAAAGTTTCTAACTAAATTTCATATTAAAAGTTTCTAACTAAAAGTTTCATACTAAAATTTCTACAAATTAATTTCTTAAAAATATATCATACAATGACAACATAAATAGGGGGGGGGAGATTAGAAAAATCATGGGATAATACATGAAAGTAAATATTTTACATTAACTATATGACTTAATGAGCATCAAAATTAAATTTTTAAAAAAATTATTTTTTAATGATTTCATGGCAGAGTTGAAAAATTTAGATCATTTTAATATAATTCATTTAAAAGATTGCAAAAATCAATTTATTTGATGGAAAACATTTTAAGAAAAATCATTCACATTCATAGATTAAAAGCATAAATCAAAGAGCAGAATTAAATACCTTGGATCAGTAATTCTGAGAACCTCCCTTGCTAATCTTCCAATAAAGTTTACAGATAAATTATCTAATGGTGGAAAGTAAGGAATTGGAATAGTACGTGACTGATGAATACTTTGCCAATCTTGGACCTACACAAGGGAAATGACAAATTTCAATAAAATAAATTTAGTAGAATAAGAATAACTGTACAATTTATAAAAAACACAGGTGACAATGACAACTATTAAAACGCAAATTTCAGTTTACACATCTAAATTTATATTCAAATAAAGTTGTAAATCCAATATGAACTAATTCATAAAATTTTATAAAATTATTCCTTATAGAATATATATATATACTGTAGAGCAGCTGAATTACAGACAGCTAGCAAATGTAGTTCTGTGGGAGGCTATGTTAATGGAAATCAAATGATGTATGCAATTTTTTTGGCTTATAAGAGATGAGGCAATGGGAATCAGTAATATGGATAAAACAAAATATTTGAGCACATTTAACTGTAGGAAAATTGTTAGAGTACAACGAATTGGTTACACCATCTTGGAAACGGTACAGCCATGGGGATTTTCATGAGCCACAAGTGCTTTGATTCCAGTAAAACCTTTCCTGAAAGAACCAGCTAGCATGGACAACAATATGTAGATGAGTGGGGTCATCACCTGCCAGTTTGCAATGTAACAGCAGATAGATAGGCAACAGTTAAAAAGATCAATTGGCAGCAGTATTACAATTCAGAACTATATCTGTATGGGGTACGGAAGATATCATCCAATGAGTGTAACTCAAAAGACCATACATAACAGGACACAAAAATTAGCATGGGTGTGAGAATGCAGCCGTTTGCCTCAAGACATGAATTAATAATACGAGATAAAAACCAACATTTTTATATGGTGGCAAAGTTTATTAAAAAAAAATATTGAAACATTAGTTAAAACTTGTTGAAAATGTCTAAATATTGCATTGTTAGGCGAATAAGAATGATACCCAAAGTTTCAGAGCTCTAGCTTGAGGGAAAGTTGGCTAAATTAACGATCGAAAATTTGATGACACACTGATACACACAGAGACAGAATACCAAGTGAAATAGATAAAAACGTTCAAACTAACTAAAATTAATTAATTCATCCAGTAAATTAAAACGTTAGAATGCAGTTTAGCCCAACCACCCTTGGCGATAGGAGTTATTTGGCGGTATTTTGCCAAATGTGGCTACCCTAGTCAGCTTTGTGGACTTAACATTCAGCCCCCCCCCCTAAAAAAATCGCCAAGTGTTTGGGCTAAACTGCATTAATAAAAAAATTATAGAAATATTAGTTAAAACTTGTTGCAAATGTCTAAATATTGCATTGTTAGGCGAGTAAGAACAATTTCCAAAGTTTCAGAGCTCTAGCTTGATGGGAAGTTGGTTAAATTAATGATTGAAAATTTGATGACTCACTGATACACACACAGACAGACACATGCCAAGTGAAATACATAAAAACATTGTAAAAATTTTGTTTCGCCTAATGAGTCCAGATTTAAATTGGCACATGTCAAAAATAGCATACTAGCACAGTGCAACCCCATGTCATGATGGATTCTTCTCTCTCAAGTGGAGCTCTTCAAATGTATTAACCATCTGGGAATTATTTTAATGAACTAAAATGGTATTCCTGATGTAAGTGACATCATTCCTCAGAGATCAACATTTCCATGACATCCTTGATGACTGTATGCTCCTATTAATGCATCTTCAGTATCCCTCTGGATACTTTCTCTCAACAAGACAATATACCATGCCATTACTCCCAAATGGTTTGAAGAACACTCTATAGACTTGACCTAGCAACCCTGAATATTTAGATTAATGATCAAAGTCTAGTAATATGCAATCTAGTAATACGCTTCTGAACCCATTCAATCAAATCTTTACGAACTGTGAGAGATTGTTTAGAGGTCATGAATTTGAATGGCTTCACAATGTTTCAGTGTCTGGCAGAGTCCATGCCACCATCATCTGTATTCACATTAATGTTGAAATTAATATGATAATGTAAAAATCAGATTTAAAGCTTTCAACAAGATTCCAAAGTAATTTTAATCTTCAGAGCTAAAACATTTTACAAAAATACAGTTAAATATGCAGCAAAATAAAGCAGACGAATTTTATCAAACAAAAAAAATAATTAATAATTTTTATGAAGAATGGAACAATTAATTTACCAAATATTTATATCTGTGACAACTGGTGGTAATTAAATACAAGATTACATACGTTATACAGAATATGTCTTAACACATGATTGCAAAAAGAAATGCCACACAGTACTAAACAATTATCTCTAATTCAATTGCTCTTCAGTGCATATATAGGTTAGAATAATATAATATAAACAAGTAAATTTCCATTGAAAAATAATTATTAACAAATTCATTGAAACTTTTAGGGAAGAATGAATGTTTAATGAAAGAAAAAAGCACACAATTATAACATAAATAAATAAATAATTTAACAATAAATAATATATTTGTTAAATGATAACTATAAATAATTCATAGTTTAAAAAGTATTCATTTGACAGCTCATACGAAGGATTTATTATGAGGAAAGTTCAGTCAATTTTTAAAAAATTATATTTACCTAAATTTATAGTAAAAGAAAACATTTAAATTTCATTATATATGCAAGCAAAATATGAGAAAAGAATTTTATCTCAATGTTTCAACAAAACGTTTTTTACAAATATCTAGAAAAACAACTTTTGTAATATATTAAGAGGAATCAAAAATATTGACATGACAATTTAAAAATAAATAAAATTACTAAAATCAATAACTAACTATTTTGAAAATCTAATGAATAAATTAATCTTTAACTTTGGAAATTATGGTAATTCAGAAACAACTATTAAGCTACAAGAAATATTTTTTTTTAATAACAATTCTATTATACTGAAAATTTTATAGTTCACAATATAAAATGAATATACCAAATATGAGACGAAAATGATCAAAGGTAATTTTTTAAAGTGATAAGATACAGCTTTTTATTTTGCTCAAATACAAGCATAATTCCCCCCAAATTTTCATTGAACATTCACTGCCTTCCCTACCAACAAAAAAGTGCATTTAAAACAGCACAAATTTATTTTAATTAAATTTATTTTAAAACTAATTATTGGTTTATAAAATATAATGTCTATAATTCTATATACATTATCCATCATATCCAGATACACCAAGTTTAAACAATTTCTTTATTTTATCATAAAATCAATCAAATAAGATTTTTTACCTTGTGCCTAAGAAAAGCATTGCATTCTTGCTCAACATTATAATTTATGATTCGGGACATTTCTTCTTGCCAAATTTTTAAGCCATATATGCTCACATAATCTTGAATGTATTCAAAGGATCTTCGAAAACCATCCATTTTTTGACCAATAGCTTCAAGTTTAGGAACTAGTTCGCTAAACTGAAATAAATTAAGTTCCAAACTTTTAGAAAAAATTATGAAATTTTCACTTTTTTTTTATTAAAAATATTTCTTATTCCTAAAAACAAAACAAAAAAATCAGTTTGCGAATCAATTATATCATATTTTTGTGAATAAAATTTAAACACTGCTAAAAACATTGATTTTGAAAGGTATAAACATATTTAAAAATTCTATAAATTGTGTTTCTTTACATAACAAATTGCTTTTACTTAATTTCAAATAAACAATACATTACATTCTTTTTTAAAAGTTTAATACACAATTTATATTTTATACTACTAAAAGAAATTGTGCGAAATAAATTATTAATGAATAAAACATATAATAATCGTGCATTTAAATATGTCCTATGTAATTTGAAAAGAAGAATTTAAACATATTTAATATAAAATATTATGCTTAATTTTAATACAAAGACAAGAACTATACTTTTACATTTGAATATTTATTTGAAAAATAGTAAATATTTTAAGCTATCTCTGTTGATTAATTTTTTAGTGATGTGAGTACTTATAACCTGATAAAACTTCTGTATATATTTTATAAATAAAAAATGTCACATTTAATAATCTCTAGATTTAAATAAGTTTATACAGACCTTTGCTTTTGGATTAAACACTAAACCTTCATGTAAAGCAGCAGCAACTTTTCGTACTAATTCTTTTCGAATACCATCTTCTAGTAGCTGTTTTGGATCTATTTGAATAATACCAACTAAGGTTCTTTTCATCATTAGAATGCCTTCAGTAAAAACAGATATTGCATGGGTAAGTCTGGCGACCTGCATTAATGGAAACAAATATTAAATAGAATTCCAATTTCATTTTCCTTAAATCTCATTAGACAGGAAATTCAAAGTGAAAATTATATGTTTAAGGTATATGGCACATTTAATACTCTAATTATTTAATAAAAAATCCATCCAAATGTATCCATTTTAAAGAAAGATACCATTAGCATATGAACTCTTAATGAATTCATCTTATTTTTTTAACATTTTGTTAATATTTTGTTCGTTCTCTCTTAAAATTCCCAATTTACAAAAATACAACACCAATTTGAGATAAGAACATAGCAATAACCTATTTACATCATGTGGAACAATAAATCAGTTTGTTATAAAATTAGAGCAACATAAAAAATTACAACTGAATTTATAATTAACAATAATTATTGTCATTTTCACAGATCATTTGTTACATTTTTATGTGTAAATAATAATGAAAAAATACAAACCTTATAACGTTCATCAAGTTGAGCATAAGCTTTTAACTGATCCTTCATAAGCCTAGTAGGAACTTCTTTTATTACATTTGTTTGTAAGTCAATTATTTGAGCCATAAGACCAAACATAGTTTCAGGAATAATATGAAGAACTTTGCGTACATAGGATACAAGCTCCCCAGAATAGTATTGTGACACAGATAATAAATCTGGGCTAGCCGCTTGGTTAATACGAAGTAGTGGAAGATCTAGAGCAGATGCAAGCTAAAAGGAGAAAAAGAACAAAGTTAAATAAACACTGAAATTTTAATCCTTTACATACAAGTAAAATATAACAATAAAGATTTTAAGGATATTACTCTGAACTAAGCAATATACAAAAACATTTTTATTTTTCATTCCTTTTAGTAACTATAGCTTATTCAGAATTTTAGCCAAAAGATCATATTCCTTCATCTTTTGTTTGCTACTTAATTTTTATTACGATTTTAAGATTTAGGTTCTTTTGTATGAAAATCATCTATCTGATGACCTTTTCTGATCTTTTAAAGATGCATTAATTTTACAGTTACAATTTAGAAATGTTCGGAATCTTGAAATTTTTGTAGATTCATACTTTCGTTATATAAAGTAAGCCATAGTCTTTAAAAATCCTTTCTTTTAAAATTTGGATTTTTTTTCAATATTTGTAATTACCATTGATTTTTTTCTACATTTCATAGCAATGGTTAGTATAACATTTTTATTTTTGATGAACAATAAATAAATAAAAAAAAAAATTAAACTTCTTCTTTTAACACAGTTCTATTTTATCAGCAAAATTTAATATGTAAATTTTACATTACTTAAAAAAGATGAATAAAACAAATACCTTTAAAAAAGTTGCCCTCAATTTTATTGCTAAAGTTGGATCTTTTTTAATTCCCTGTTGCATGAAGCCAGTGTAACTGAAAATATTTCAGAGAAAAAAATATATAGTATAAATTACAATATAATTTGATTAACAAAGCTATTGTAATTTTAAATGTCCAAATGTAATGTACATTTGCTTAGTATTTAGTATTAATATAAAATTGGGGGGGGGGGAAGAAAAGAAAAAAGGTGTATTTGTTTTTCGGGAAATTTGAAATAGTTTTTATTCATAAATCAAAAAAGAAAATACAAAAATTTATGAATTAATGTAATTCTTTAACTGTTTCAGGCTTTAAAAATAAAGTTTCTTTAAACTCTTATACAAGATTCATAAGTATTTTTTTTTACCTATTGGCATGGATAATTCAACAAAACATTTTTAATGAGCAAATAAGTCCCCAGATATATACCAAGGGAATACCAATACCGCAGAATCAACCAAGATTGCAGTCTCCAAGATATATACCAATTCTGCTTGATTCTGAAATCAAGCAGAATCAACCAAATTAGGTTAGTTAGGGTATATTAACTGTACTGTACTTGTTACTTTTCAGCGATTAACAATAATAAAATATTTTTGTTACACTGATTTTAAGTATGTAAAAATAAGTTTATATAAAAATTGTTAAGTCTTTTTTTTTTTTTCATTCAAGATGAAATCAAATGAAAACTTTTCATTATTAAAATGTTTGAAATGCATATTTTATAGGTACATGAGATGTAAAATTACAATATTCCTTTTGAAATTTATTGGAAAACTATAAGAATATTTGTCATTTTATGTTTGCTTTGAATAATTGCAATACATTAATTGAAAGAGAAAAAGGCAATTTACCTGTCAATAATTTCCCAGGCATATGAGAGATCAGCTACCATCTCTAAAGTGATCAAAACTTCTTCTTTTATATTTATTGTTCTTAACATCTGATGCAAAAACTTTCTAGTGTCCATTAAGAACTGTTTTATTTGCAAATTACTTTCAAGTTGATGGAATTCTTGTACCTAGAATTATTTTAAAAAAATATCATTTACTGAAGTTTTTTTTAAAAGTAAAATGTTAATTTTCTTAAAGCTGAATTTGGAGAAAACTATCATATTTTGATGAAAATACTTGAAAAAGATTCAATTTATTTCATTCATTTCATTTTGATTTAATCATATATAATTGTATTTTACACATACAAGTTTAATTTAAAGAAGGGAGAGGAGAATGAAATGCATTAAAAAATTCTCAAAATATCTACGACTTTGAGAAAAATTATAAATGTGTAATTAAGATCAGTCTTAAAAAAAATTTAGGATGACTAAAAATTAACAAATATTAAGAAATTAAGACCAATTAAAAATATTTATTCCAAAAATTATTTAAAGGATAAGGATGGGAAAATATTGTTTATTAGCCATTTCCTTAAATATTATTTCCATAAAACAATTTTTCAGTAAAATAATAAGTCAATTTTTAATTCACTCTTTTTTTTATTACCTAAATATAAAGTAATAAATTAAGATGTATTATCATCTAACAATTTACACAAGTAAACTTTGAAAAATGCACTGTTGGCATGAGATTATGAAAAACTGCTTAAAAATATTTTTCTATTTTATTACTTGTTAACTATACATAACAAAAACATCAAACATTAATTGCATTTTGTTTCTTACATCAAATACATTTTTTCAAAATATAGATCCTTTATATTAGAATCAAATGATTGAAAAGATTATAGAATTGAATATACTTCTTCAAGTGCTTGGATCAATTGAACAATTTTTCTGCCAGTAGCTGTGGCATCATCATAATTTAGAGACTCAATCTGTTTTGCCATATCTTTAAACCATGCTTGTAAATTGTCTGATGGAAGAAAATTAAATTTTTTAATTACCTAATATTTTGAATTGACAATTCAATATTTTCAACAAAAAAAATCATAACAAAAATACATTGGATATTCATTTAGAATAATTCACATTTTAATATTTTATTTGATTTTTGATTAATGAAAATTTGAAAATAAAGACTAGTGAAAATCTTTATGATAAAAATTCAAAATCAGATTTGTTCAATGTTATATAAGTTTACACAACAAATATCATTCCATAAAAAGAATAAGAGCACAATTCACTAATCAAAAAGTTTTCTGTGTATTTGTTAATCTTTCAAGCTATAGACTTTCTCACTGAAGTATAGAATTACTGTATTTAATTTCATACTCACCAAAGAAATGTGATCAGATTTGACTCAGATTCTTGTAAGCCATATATTAATTACCATGCTTTATTTACACTCCTTTTATATAATTTATATTCAAATAAAAAAATGAATAATTAATTTTTAATTGTATGTTAGTCATATAATCATAATTTTGGTTGTTTCAGATTAAAAGAAAAATTATTATCTCAGTGTAAGTGGCTAATCACATCAAGATAATTTTTTTATTCTTAATTATTATTTTTAACATTATGAAAATGATGTGACAACTCTTTGAATTGCAAAAAAAACCTTGCTGTTTAACTCTTTTACACATATTCTTTTTAATTTTCAATAAGTCTTTTTCAATAAAAGATGATAAAATATCATATTGTATTACTCATTTAGTTAAACACTATTTCAAAACTTTGAATTTCTTCCATTGTTTTTGATCCATAAATAAATATTACAAATAATTCTTGATCTTGAGTTTTAAGGATATGAAAGGACACTACAATTGATATTGTGTTATGTAATTACTATATAAAGTATAAAACAACAACAATAATAAAAAAATAAGATATTTAAGTTTTATTTTTCCGACTAATATTTGAAAAATTACTTTTTTTACACCTTAGTAATTCTCTAAATACTAGTAGCTCCTTTTCACAGAATAAATATAATACAACTTTTCATAAAAATTCAGGGTATATCATATCTTATAAATACATAAGGTTTAATATCATTTTTAATTCATTAATCTTGTTTTTAAAACATAGGAAACAAAGAATATAATACTTTTTTTTTTTTCAGGTAATCCTTTATAGTTCTGGGAAAACGTAGAAACAAGTTTTCTTCAAAGAATCCTTTTATAACAGTACTTATATATGATGATTTTGTGATAATTTAATTCAATTGCTAAATTGATTTACATTATTTGTTTCAGTATGGATAATGTAAACTATCATATACAAATGTGAAACTGCAAAGTTTTTTTTAATTAATTTGATAATTATTAAATTAATTCACTTTTTAAAAAGAATAATAAAAGATAAAAAAAATGAAGTTTTGCAAGTATATAAAATTTAATAAATGAATTAGGATGAATATACAAAAAAATTCATAATTTTTAAAAATTATTACAGAAATGAAACAATTTATACATAAAAAATTTCATATTTATATTTGAATTAAGATAACTAGAGTAGCCTACAACAACTTTTAAGTCTAGTATTATTTCAAAGCATTATTATATATATATACTACTTAAAAGAATACAAAAATTTCCTTTTAAATACAGACTTACTATTTTAAAAAAACCTATGACATTTAGAAGGTTAAAAATTAACATCAAATTCCTTTACTATTTAGTTGTAAAATTACATACCATAGACTTTCTCATCATGAAAATACAACATATAAAAAAAAAATCTTTAAATATTACCATTCTTTTCAATTCTTGTTAATGGTTTTGTTCCTGAAAAAACATCGCCTAATTCACTCATCCTTTCTATGCTCTCTTGTTTATATTTTATCCATTTATCATGTTTCTCAGATAACAATTGTTTAAAAAGCTGAAAAAACATGGAAAAAATGAAAAGAAAAAAAAAAATTAACAAATTATTTCTCATAGTTTTGCATATTGTTAAAAAGACTTTACAAATATCACTTTGCAAACAATATATTGAAATAGATTTAAACATTTGAATAAAAAATTTTAATAAATATTTCATGAAATTCATTTACCATAATACATATTTTGTTATGAATATTATTAAATGGAAATTAAGAAATATAATACAGAAATATTATTTTTAAAAAATTACCTCTTTTAATTTCAGTTCAAATTGAGCAGTATATAACAAGAGTTGAAAAACTTGAAGGGGTTGATAATGACTATCACTCAAAACTTGATCTCTTAACTGTCTGCATCTTTTATTTTGTTCAACCGCTATACAAATATAAAATTGCTAACATTAAAATTTTTTTATAGTATTCACTTCTGATTTTTGTAAATCTCAATAGAATAAATATTTTTCTGTTATCAAAAGATTTACTTGTTGCTTCATTTTTTTTAGGCCAGACAGCTCTTTTTTTTTTTTTTTTTTAAAAAAAATAGCTCCTGAATATGCTGTATAATAATTTTAGAAGCTATTGTAAATAAGTCCATTTTTTATCAATATTTTTTTTCACATAAACTTTGAAATAAATTCTAAATTCTTCTTCCATCAATATTTGATGGTAATACTGAAAAACAACAAATTCATAACAACTATAACTGTTACTTCTGCAATTTAGAATTGTTTGTGATACAGATTACAAAAGAATGCCAATTTTTGATGAGTCTTATTCTGAAATATCTTGGTTTTAATTTTCTTCTGCTTGCTTTTAATTTGAAATATCTAAACTTTGATTAAAACATAAAAATATTACACTGAAATGTGAAAATTACTGCTTTATCATTAAATAATTTTTGTTTAATAACTGTAAATAACTTCAACTTTTAAAATAATAGAAACAGATTTATTGTAACGGTTAAAAAAATATAATTTTGACTAGGATGATACCTTTCATATAATTGACATAAAAACAAGTAGGCAGGCAAAGTTAAAAAAAAAAAAAAAAAATCAACCATCATTACCATTGTTAAAAATTATAAATCAATCATCATTGTTCTACAAATGGTAGAATAATGTAAAAAAAAAATGAATTTATTATAGTACATACCTCCAATAAAACACTACTTTTACAAGACATAAAGAACAACATGTGGAGATTATAATTTAGATTTGGATAACTTGAGACAAGATGTTAGCTATGATGAATAATCATAAAACTCAAGACAACAAATGTTATTGTATTATTTTTATTAAAATTTCTTATCTGTTTCAGCTATTAAAATGTACCAGTCCTACAGTTTTTTAAGATGCTGCCATCATCTCAATAATTACTTGCATTTTTATTTACATATCATGCACATATTTTGTTTTACTACAGAGCCTATTCATAGAAGAAAAAAAAAGACAATTCACTTTTTGGATCAAATAAGTCAAATATTTTAAAAATTAATAAATTAAGAAACATCAATTTTCTCAATTTTTGTTTTTTGAACTTAATTGCATTGGTTTTGAGTGACTCAAATAATTAAAAATTAAATCGGGTTATAAAACTTTTCAGAAATACATGTGATGTTCTTAAAAAATTCATAGCAATATAGCACAAGAATTCTTTTGACAAGAAAGCTTTGAATTGTAAAACTACATTTGATTGATTGATTTTAAAAAAAAAAAAAAAAAAAAAAAAAAAAAACTTTATCAACTCACCCTACTAATTAATTTTTTTTAAATAAATAAATCTTTATTACTAATAATTCGGTTTAGCTCTAAAGAAAAATAGTGAAATACATTAAATCATAATAAAAATAAATCTAATTTCTTTTAAAAAATTAACTTAACCAGGATTTATAATTACAAAAATATAAATACATAATATATATGAAAATATATGTATTCACATGTACATATACAAAATGAAAATAGTAATTCAATAATATAAAGAAATAATTAATTAAAATTTTAATAGAAACAAGAATTAAAACATGGAATATTTATACATAATTACATATTTATTTTTAATTTATCTTTACCACTAATGTTTATTAATGAAATTAATAGGATAATCTTCATTAATGCAATAAGTGAAAACCTTCTTTTGTAATTTTTTAGTATAGAACAATTAACTAAATTATTTCTAATACAATTAAAATATGTTTCTAAAAAAAGAAATATGTAAACAGCTACTCCAGAAAGGTACCTTATTAAAATGAAATTTAAAGCTGTGTTTTGCCTGTCATAAATATAACTAATAATCTTATTACTAATTTAACTTAGGTGTTTAAACTTCTTTATTTATATTTTATTTACTATTCTCATTATGTATATTTACATATATTTTAGAGGCAGGTGTTATTTCAAGTAATAGGATAAGTAAGAGTATTACATGTTTGGAACCTTTTCCCTCAGTATAATATTCTATACAAAACCCTATTAACTAAGTCACTTCTTAAAATGCATATCCAACAACTTTCTTGATGCAACTTCATAACTAATGAAGTATTATAATATAAACCAAAACAGATTTATTAGAATATAATTAAAAAACAATATGATAATGTAGTACATTAAAAAATAATAGGACTTATTAATACATATTCTGATAGTAATAAAACATAGAAGTATATATTCTGAAAGTAATAAGATTTTTTGGAATACATAAACTGAAAGTAATTGAATACTGTGGTTATCTATTACATGACAAGAACTAAATATGATGGAATCTATTCCTTAAAAGTAATCATTGGACATACATACTTACACACACAAGTTTACCAAACAAAATATTTAGGATTAAAGAAAAATTCAGTTTTCTAGATATAATAAAATTACACAATTATACAATAGAGCACTATAATTTTCCCAGCTTTAAAATTGCAAGGAATTGATATAATTTTCCAATCAAAACATTCAATACAGAAAATATTAATAACATATGCATTTTATTTCACGTTAACATGAACCAGGATTGAGAAAATACTCTACAAACAAAAATTCAAATTAGCATAATAAGCAAGGGACAAAAAAGATCCTGTTTCTATTAAAAATATCTATCTCTTTCATGACAATTAATTCTATAAGATATAAAGTATGAACAGTTTATTTACATAAGTAAAAATTAATCGTCTATCATACTTAAAAAATTAGAAGTTTTTATCCTATGAATTATTACTAAAAAAAACAAATTAAATCATGTCAACATTTATTAATTGTCTCAAATAACTTATTCATACATCCATAACACATTTTTCAGTCTTTTGTAACAAATAAATTTTCTTTTACATTACATATTAATTTATTTGAATATAAATCAAAGTGTACTATAGTTTTAACCCTTCCTTATTACAAACCTGGAGATAGGGGCACTGTGTGCAACAAAAGCCACCGTAAAGTAACATTGCATTCTCTGGCAACATTTAAAAGTTTTGGCACATTATCCAAAACAATCTCTTCTGAAAGAGCTCCTTCCTTTAAAAGTTGTTCACATTGGGGTATCATTTTTACAACTCGAGTATAATATTTTTGAGACTGAAACACATAAATATAAGAAGTGATTATTAAACAAATACGATTTCATATGCAGAATAAAAGATAAAACTTATTTTTAAGTTACAATACATAGAAATATACTTTCTAGCAGCATTTATGTTTTTCCTAAGGCAACCAAATTTAAATATTTTGATAAAATAAAAGTAATTCTACTGTGAAAGAGCAAAATTAAAATCTTTGAAATTTTAAGTATTATGTAATAAGATGTGGGTGTATATTGCTGAAGCTTACTCTTTTATTCTAATTCACTAGCATTTTTTACCTTTAGATAGCTAAAGATGACTGAATGCTTATATTTGTGCCACACATGTTTAGACACAAATAATTTTTTTTTAAAGATAAATATTCAATTTAAATTATTAAATCTACTAAAATACTGATTTTAATGTCTAATATAAATGGAGGAGTTAATTAGGATTGTTGAGGTTAAAGAATATAGGTAAACAACAATTAATTTCAATGCTATCTCCATTTTGACAACAATGAATTTCAAATATGTTTGTTAGAATGTATACATGAATGCCCTATTTACACAATCTGTGCCCTCGTATTACTTCATTCAGTCTTAAAAATATCAATATTATCAAACATATTAAAAAGCTTTATAAGAAACATAAAAGCTAAAAACAATCATTAATCTTAAAAATGATTAATTAAAATTTTTTAATTTGTATGGTATTAAAACTTTTTATAAATAATATTTTAGAAAGAAGAATAGACTGCATTTACACTAAAAAACAGGGGAAATTACCTGTTCCTTTATATTAGCTATATCCACTGTGTTACATAAGGCTTGTTTTGCAGCTTTGTAAGGTTCCCATGCATCAACAAGATTTACAACCATTCCCATGTAAATGCTGACAACCTAAATTAAAATTGTAAACAATATCAAAAAATAATACATTAAAACCCATTTCCTTAAAACAGAAATTTTAATCTGGGTTAAGAATTTCCTGGGATAATAACAATGTCAGGAATCCAAGAGTTAGCATGAGATGAAAAATAATTCCAATTAAATTTTTTGTCTAGTGTCTGGGACAGTGTAGGCAATAATTTACAAAGCATTAATTATATCTATGATCCAAGAACAGTACATAGTCCAAATAAATTTTGTTGTAAAATATAATCAGTAATAGTTTTTTCCCACTTAAATGTTTTAATAGTTTCATTCCGAATTATATAACACACACAAATAATCATTCACATATTACTGAACATTCAAGGAAACAAGCACAATTATAAGAACTCTGTTTCTTCCATTACAACTAAATGTTAATAATTTTATTTCAATTTTTTTTTACTTATATATGTATTACACATACATACATGGACACAAACACATAATGAAAATAGTAATTAAGTAATACAAAGGAATAATTCAAAATAACTAACTAAAACTAGCATAGAGAAGTACGTAAGTGTATAACATAAATTTTTTTTTAAAAGTTACAAAAAGGGAAACATACAAATAATTTTTCAGGTTATAAAAAAAGTATAAAGAAATTCATGAAATTTATTTTTAATTGCCATAAACCTAGAAGAAAAGAAAAAAATACACAGCAAAAACATAATTAAGAAAGAAATCAATATACCTGAAAGAATACTAAATCAATAAATAATGGCAAAAAGATAAAGATCAACCCGTGAATTAATGTAAAACAAAAGAATGAAAAACAAAGGAAACAAAAACCACAAAAAAATGAAATTTAACATTTTTGAATTCTGAATCTGGCATTTGACAGATTTTCCGCTTAAACAATGTTTTACAGGTACTTAACAATCACAATAGAAAGAAAGGTTATAAATTGAAATGGAAATTCAGTTAATAAATTAAAACATAACATATTTTAAAAAGAAAAAAAAACTTCTTCATATAAAAACGGGTTAGTGATCTTCACTTCATTGGTGATAGAATACATGGAAAAATAAAGGTTTGATAAAAGATCTGCTCAAGTTTATGACCTATTTCTAATACATGATGTTCAAAAACTTTACTTACCCAATTATCAGGAAAAAACTTGTCAACAATTTCCCTCATTTTAGCTTGATGATTATGCAAAATATCAGGAGAAAAATATAAAATAACGTATAACATAGTTGCTTGAGTGGCTAATGCAGTACTTCTGTGTTCAGGTAACGGATAAGCAGATACCTAAAATTAATAACAGACAATTTCACAGAGAACAGTTTACAGTTTCAAAGAAGTGAGAGCAGAATATATGCAATTTTTTGTTTTTTTTACAGTCTAACTCTTTGTATATAATTTAAAATTAAAAAACATTTCGTTTAAAAAATAATAAGACTGTAATGATCGATAATATATTAAATGTTTTTTACAGAAATATTTTTAAATATATCTCGGCCAAAATAATTATATACTTAACATTTTTAGAGTTTTACTGCTCTTTCATTAATATTGTTTAGAAATTCAAAAATTGTACAAAAATGTAATGTAGAAAGAATACAGAATACATACTTAATCATTTTTATTTCAATTAATTTTTAAGAAAAAACACTCAATACAAGATAATCATTATAAATGATAAAGAGATTTGCATATATTAGTATGATGGTGCTGCTGCACAATTTTAGGAACTTATTATTTTTAGGATGGGTAGGTTTAATATCTTGATCAGTAACATAAAATAGTACAGATACAGAAGAAAATTCTATATTGTAGTAGCTATCACAGTGTACTCATTTTTAAAATAAAAGAATATTTTATGATTAATCTCAACAATTGTATATAAAATTAATTTAATGATTGGTTTTTAAAAATTAAAAGAAGAAAATAGATATAAATGAATATGCATGTTAACTTTTTTTATTTATTACTTTTAATTAGTTGCTCATAAAATTATTTTCATAAATGGGAAAAGTTACCTGATTATAAATGTCATCTGAGCGTAACCGTCCAATAATCATACTGATAAATGTAGGATTCATAGGAACTCTCCTAAAATAAGTTAGTTAAAAAATTTAATTTCATAATTCAGATGATTTTCATCAAATTACATTTTATTATAAAAACAAATATGAAGAGCTCAAAATAATAATATACATTTCATGAACTTTTTTCATGCGTGTGTTTGTGTGATTTGAAAGCTTTTTATTTGTAAAAGTTTCAAAACTATCAAAATAAGTAAAATATACTAAAGTCATACTGCACAACTAAAAATTTACACACCCCTATTAAATATGATATTAATTGCTCCAGTTTAATGACTGAAAAATCCAATTACAAATTAGATTATATATATATAAAATTAATATTAAAAATGATTTTAAAAATTGCATTTCAGTCTTCTAACTTGATACAAATATTCAGAAAAAAAATAAATAAAAATACATTAATAAAAAATAAAAAAAAACTTTAGATTTCAAATCGCATTTAGTTTTCTGTTTGAGGAAATCAAAAACTATTTTGAAAATTTAAATTAAATTGTAATAACTATTAACAACATCTTATTGATTGCATAACATTGCACGAGTTTCTTCAGCTTATAGGTAATAAAAATTAGCACTAGTTAAATTGATGAACTAAACAACTTTGATTGAAATAAATTATAAGCATTTTTTTAAACATCAGTTCAATACCTGAAATATTCATCAGGATAATTTGGTACTCTTTTTGCACCTGGGGTAGAGCTATACCCAGTACTTCGTAAAAGCTTACAGACATCATCTAGATTTGAATCCATGCTAGATCTCTGAGCACTAAAATTTGTTTAAATTAAAAAAAGGAAAATGAACAAAATTACAAACTTAAAATTTTATTATTTAGAAATAATTTTTTAAACAAAATTTACTTATTAGTTTAAGTAGTAATACAAATAAATTTCAATTTAGTATAAACAAAAAATAATCTACCTGTAACGATAGTAGGAAACCAACATCCTCTCTCTGACAATTCCTTCAATTTTCTGGTCAATAACCAATAAAATAACTCCACATAGAAATACTGCTTCACACTGGAATGATAAAAGAAATTGTACGTAAAACAAAAACGAAAAACATTAACATATCTCAAATACGGTTAAAATATTTACTTATAATTAAGGTAATTCTTTTTATCTATCACATTTCCCCTTACAAAAATTCTTAACATTTTTAATACTCCAGATATTTTTGTTATATTACTATAGTTCTTTTCAACTTATATATATACTTCTAAACACATTTCATATAATTTGTTGGAATGCTCAAATGTCATAAAAATTAAATTTACAACTGGAAAAACAAGAGTCACGTTTATAAATTTAGAAATTAAAAGTAAGAATTGAAGTTTATGAGCTAATAGCTATACCTTATACATTAGGAAAACTTTTCAGATTTTTAAGTTATAGCATTTTCAAAAGAATTCACAACAAAAGAAAAATTACATAGATTATACCATGTTCTTTGTGATACAGAAAATTAAATATTTCAATATTTATTTTTCAAGAAAAGATAGTACAAAAGTGTTGACAAATCTACCCACTAATTTTAAAACAAATACTCATATTTTACTTCCAAAATATCTAAATTAAAAAAAAATTCTATAAATATTGAGTAAATTTTTTTTTTTTTTGTTTAATCAAAAGCTTCACAAATAAGAACTATTGATTAATATTCATCAAGTAAAGAAACAAATTTATAATAAAGTACCAAGAGTTGACGTCCATCTTCATTGGCTAAAACTGTTTCCAGTGTTTGTTGAATATAGATTCCTTCTTCTAGATCCTCCAAGAAACTAATAATAGAGTAGAAATGAAATCAAAATTAAAATAAAAATTTGAATAAATGTATTTTATGTACTCAAGACAGATATCATTAAATGTCATATATTTCATAAACATTTTGAAGTTACCTAACTATTTTATTATTAATTGGTAAAAATTAAAAGTTGAAAAAGTTACGAATCATTTTAGCCACATTCAAAATAACTATTCATATTTTTTTTGAAATTAGAAACTGTAAAAATTATTGAAGATTTTAAAATCACAATTTTTTATTGTCAGCTAAGCTTCTAATAAAGAAACAATTTAATAATCAAAATCAAGTAGGAAAATTTTATAAAAATTATAAGTCTCATTTCAGTTTTAAATCTATAACATTTAAAAACACAAAACTGAATTTTTACACATTTTAAATGAGGAGAAGAAAATCCACTAAATATTTATTTTCATTAAATATATAACATTTAACAGAAATAATTTAAAATTTTAATATATGAACTTACTGTTGAAAATCTGTGATATATTTCTGAACACTTTCAAAAGCTAAATAGAATCTTGTTAAGATATCAAGATAATTTTCTTTAAATTCTTCATCTCTATCTTGTAATTGCTAATACATAACAAGAAATAAAATGATACATTTATAAGAGTTAATTTTTTTTCCAAGACAGTTTTTTCAAAAATATTTAATCAAAAAAGAAATTTTTAATTTTAAGAACATAAATGTTTCATTTAAACACAATATCTTAAAAGTTAAGTAACATCATATACTGTATTAAAATTCAACAGTTTAATTTTTACATTATGTTCAATACCATTCTTTCCAGGCAAATAATTTGAACTGGAAATATATATATATATATACATACACATTTTAATGACCTGAATCTTACAATAACAATTTGTCATTCACAGCTTCTTGAATACTTTATTATCGGTTTATCTTAAGATTAATTCACATCAATTTAACGTTTTTTTATGATAATTTTATTTTAAATACATAAATATTACCACAAAATTTCACAACAGACAGACAAAATGGAATAGTCTTTATACTAAAGCCTAACCTAAGGTTATACACTGGTTTGGACTATGTTATAAAAACCAACTCACTATTTTGAAAATATATAAACTCTTTATTCTAAAAAAAAAAAAAAAAACTTTAACATTTAAAATCAGATATTTAATCCATAACAACTGACAAGTAAAAGATGCTTATTTTTTTAATTATAAATGTAATAAAACAAAACCGATATATAATACATAATAATTCAGATTTTACTCTTTAGCTCCCATTTAAAACAAATACAGTAGTACCTCTTGTAAGGGACACCATCGAATAAGCGATAGCTCTATTTAAGAGACGATTCAGTTGTTTGGGGTCCCATTGAATGGTATATGTATTTACCTCTTATCAAGGGATAAAATGTCTGGTCCAATGGGTGTCCCTTATTGGGAGGTACTATAGTATCATTAGATGAAAAAAAAATGTATATTTTTATTGAGATCATCAAAAAACATTTTATAAAATGTATACAATTAACACCTACAGCATTAGACTCAATTTTATTTTCGTAGAAATCAGTTATTTTAAAGTAACTAAAATCACACAGAACATCGCTATATTTCTGTATATCATTTTTTAATTCTAGCCGGAATACACGGGGTATAACATCGGATAAGCGAAGAAGTTCAGCTATTATTGCATTTCCTCTGGAAACAAGTCTCAAAAGAGTTTGTCCACAAGCATTATTCTCAGCCAAAAAATCAACCATTTTTCACATTTGAGAAAATAATTTCAAATTTGTTATTTTTTACAGTTTCAAATACTTGCTCAGAAACAAATTTTCATTTTAGCAGACTTTCGCTTTGAAAAGCATTGGTTTGGTTTTCAAATCACGGTTGTTTACAGTTTACACCTCCTGCTTTTTTTTCTTGTTGCCATATGTATTACTTATTTCATGATTTAGTTTTGGTATTATTCGTTCTCTAAAAAGAGCCTTAATGTCAAATTAAAAATTAATCATATCTAATTAAATAAAATCTTTTTGTCTCTTAGGCACTTACTTTAGTAGCCTAACTTTGTACTAATATTCCTTGCTTCTGCTAAGCAATTGTTTATTATTCCTTGCTTCTGCTAAACAATAGTTATTTAAACGTTACCTAATAAGTAGTCGGTAACATCTAATTTTTGGAAGTTTATTAAGGTAATAAGAGCAAATTATTTTTCTGTGGAATAGTAATGACTAAATTAACATTTCCTTAGGATTACTTTTCAATCAGTAATAATAAAATTTACGCAGGAGAGGAGTAAAAGAAAAATTTATCCCATTCCTTGAGGATTTTCAAATAACAGCCCATTGTATCATGTAATAATACAATTGCTTTATTTTCTCATATGTTTTATGTCATTTGATAAGTATAATTTTGTATAGTAATAAAGTATATTTGAACAAATGCCTGATAATGACAATTAATTACAAATAACAATAAACATAGACAAATAATACTACACATTTTGAATTTTTCTGTGATTTTCATTTATTTTACGTCTAAAAAAACCTAAAATAACCAGTTATATTCTAATATTTACTCTCAGAAACCTCGTGGTCCCATAAGGGTTAAAAGATCATCATATTCCACTAAGACCTACAATGCCCAAACAAAACATATTGATAAATTGGAAAAGAAGACTGAAAAATTAAAACAAATTATCCAAGACTGCAATACATTTTTCTTTAAGAAACTAGAACAAATAGCGAATAGTTTCACTACTGAACTAAGCATAGTAGTAAAAAAACTTAACTCAAAACTCGTTTTGCTACCTTAATGCAATCTATTGAAACTACATTGAAAAAAAAAAAAGAAAAAGAAAAGAAACTGCCTCCAATAACACTTCCTCAATGACAGATTATGATAATTCATCATATCGTAAATCGAAAGAAAAATTTAAAATATTCAAACCCTTACCAGAATCTTCAAAGAAAAAAGAAGAGACGTAAGTAATTTTTTAAATCCTTTGCATCGTTTTATGTTTGAGAAAGAATGAAAGAAAAACCTGCAAGAAAGTTTTAAAAAATGTTTTTTTATATATATAGTTGTAATTTCCGTGTTGGTATAAGTTTTTCAATAACTTTATCAAATTAATTTTCTTAGTTATTGATGCAAATAATTCAATGGAATGCCTGTGGTATAAAAAATAAGACCAATGTTAGAATTTTTGCGCTTTTATTTCAACCAGCCATCATAATAGTCATATAAGAAATATGGTTACAAATTAAAGATGTATTTACAATCCCCTGTAAAAATATTCTTCGCATTGATACAGAGGACAAAAGACAAGGAAGACCAATTCTGGCTTTAAATAAAGATTTTAGTGTTACCACGACTTTTACTCATATTACTGAATATGTTATATTGAAATATTAGTTGTAGAAATCATAAAAAGTAATGTATCGCTTATTATCATCAACATCTACAGTTCACCAGGAAAATTCAAAGATATCACTTTATTCAATAACAATGGCACAATAATTAATCATACTCTAGTTTGGGATTGGTTACAGTTTCCACAATACAATTGTTCATATAAGCCGTCATGAAATTTACCACCATAGAAGCAATACAACATGCCTCCTGCAGGTTCATCGTGGTGGCCGCGGCATACTAGAGGCCTTGGTCGCGGACTTGCGGACGGTGGTTTTCGTTGAGTCGTGGGTTTGAGCTCTGAGATGCCATTATTAAAGACCTGCTGTGTAACCAGGGGTGATGCCCGTTAAATCTATCAAGGTCCAAAGTCCTTCCATTGCGTGGTGGGGAAGTTAGGAGGAGGGGGTTCCAGCTCAGGTGTAATCCTCGTCACTTGAGTGAGGTTCAAAATTGAGAGGTCCGTCACCAATAGCCATCGAACTAATAAATCAGTTAATCAAATACGATGCAGAAGTTGTTTTTATTATCGAGGAAGATAGTTCTGAAGGCATACATCTGGGCAGTCTTCTCTTCCCCATATTATTAACAATTTACATGCATGACTTCTTTGAAACATTAGACACCGGAGTAGAGTACTCAGTATATGCGGTTGATATTTTTAGTTATTGTTCACATCAGTTCTCAATACACTACCTCTCTGAAAAATAGCAAAATACTCTGAAAATAGTCACAGAAGGATGCTAATACTAGAAAATTTACCACCTTAGGTGTCCTCCTCGTCACTTGACCGAGGTTCAAAATTACGAGGTCCGTCGCCAATAGCCTTAGTGTTGCTTCTGTGCGACGTTAATAAAAACTAAAAAAAACTGAAATTAAATGATAAATCGAAGTATATATAGTACTTGTAACCGTATCAACGATTTGGAATACAATATTTTGACTTGTAGTAAACAAGCGTCCCATAATAATCAACTCTGGAATATATTCAAGATCGACTCATAGCGCATTATTATTTATAAAGAGCTTTTGGAAAATACAGTAGCTAATAAATAACTGTTCAGAATATTCTTGCAGAGGATGAAATATTTTGATATCTAATGAATTAAAAGAATATTTTATAGGGATAATTGTCATTGTGTGTGTTGCTATATACTCCATAATATTAACCAATCAACCAAAGTCTTAAATAACATCGATAAGTGACGAGTATTTTAAACACGAGTTTTCTTTCAAACTTCACAATTTGCGTAACATAGTTTTTCTGATACTTGTCTATTACAGCGGCACTCGCCAAATTACAAATTCGGCTCTAGACGGTAAATCCCCAAGGAGCAAGATGTATTGCAAAGTTTGATTGTATGTTCCTAAGGTTGCATTCCTAAAGAAATTAAATGAAGAGAGTAATGTTCTAAGAGTTATGTAAATATTATTATCGAACATATAAATTAATATGGGTATGCATTATTAATATGTATTACTTATTGCAATGCAATTATTATTAAAAGATATAAAAAGATAATTAAATAAAAATATAAAAAAGTTTTATTTTATTGATTGATATGTTATTTTCCTACATTTCAATTTCGTGCTTCGTTTGCTTGACGCTTTTTATTAGCTTAGCGACATTGGCGCATTCTTAATTTGGTGGGCGCCGCTATAATAGACAAGTACCGTTTTTTTTATACCTTAAATTTTAAGAGCGAAAGGGAACATTAAGTCACATTTAACTCTTTAAATAATTAGTTTTAATCAATTAATTTTTATTAATTATAATTAAATTATCGTATTGCCATCCAAAATAATCGTGTATAGAAAAATTTCAGCTCAACTGAGCGCTTTAAAATGTGAGAAAAAAGCTTTCAAAGTTTTGACCCAGACAAAGTTATAATGTGAGTTAAAGAAAACCCATTTATAAAATAGCCTAATTTAGTAACTTTTTTTTCCTTGTTCTCATATTCAATGTGTGCTCAATTTCAAATCTAATTTTTCACTTGCAATTTCAATACATAATAATAATTTTACTATATTGTACACATAAGTGTTATATATATAATGCATTTTCTTGATATAAATGTAGCAGCGATGAAAATAAATGAATATAGGAAAAACAAATTACATAACACAAAATAAATCTCATAAAATTAAGTAGTAACTCTAAATTAATTAGATTAAGCGAGTAAATCAAATCTGTTTGTACATTTTTACACGTTTAAAAATAAAGCTTTTTATGCACAGTCAGGATGCTTAACGGGATCCGAAGCGGTACACCATTAATTGTATTATTTATACGATGCCTCGGTTGCCTAGTGGTCATGGATTCATGGCCGGCGGTTATCGTTCAGTCGCGGGTTCGATCCTTGGCCGTTAAAGCCCCGCAGTGTAACTGGGGCTGATGCACGTTAAATCGGTCGGGAGTCCAAAGTCCTCCCGGGGGTGTGGTGTGGGTTTTAGGAGAGGTGGATGCCAGTTCAGGTGTCGTCCTCGTTACTACAATCACTTGCTAAATTTATATAACAAGAGATATTGTTTTTAATATTCCTTTCATTACGAATTTTCTCTCCTTCTTTCTGAGGATGTTAGGAGAGGGGGTGCCAGTTCAGGTGTCGTCCGCGTCACTTGACCGAGGTTCAAAATTATGAGGTCCGTCGCCCATAGCCCTTGTGTTTCTTCTAGTGTGACGTTAATAGAAATTAAACCTAAACGTATGATTTATACTGCTTAAATTAATGGATACACTGATAACATGAAACGTGATGTATAAATACAATTTAGGATGACAATAAAACTTTTTTTTTTTTTTAAACCGCTATTATATCGTCGGGATTTACAAGAAGCAAATGTGAAACTTTATCTTTTTTTTTTTTTACTTGAGAGAAGTTCAAAATTACGAGGTCCGTCGTCAACAGCCTTCGTGTTTCTTTTAAATAAGACGTTAAAAAAAAAACCAATAAAAAAACCCGATCAATATCTTTTTTCCAATGAGGATTGGTGTAATGGGATATAGATATAGAGTAAGCAATACATACTATTTTAGTGAGAAAAGAAGAATTATAAAACAGGTAATGCCATTTTATAGAATTAAATAGCAAATATCATATTATCCTTCTAATGGTCAGAAACCATCATTAAAATTGTGAAAGTCGTCACAGAAAAACGCTGCAAAAGCCCCCTATCCCTCTAAAACCCCTTAATTTTCTAAGGTTCTTTTTCTATTTATATTTCACTCACGAATATTACAAAAAAATGTTTTCTCATTTCCCCCCATAAATATATTATTAGCAAGCGTGGACGACGGATGTCTAAACAGTAGATGTCTTCTCTATAATGTCGATTTAGCCAATCATTTTTATTTCAAGGTCATCCCGTCCTATACCTTTTTGATTCAAATTGGTTTGCGAAAATAATCCACAACCATTACAACTCTATGCTAGACAAGCATTTAACATATTAATGTCATTTATAATGCCAGATCATAGTTAATGATTATGAAGTCAATATTTTTTTTGTATATTATTTCACTAAAACATCTAATATAGTTGTATTAGTCAAACATCAATTCTTTTTAACTGCTTTAATTTATGTTTTAAAATTAGGACACTACCCATGGCCGGATTAGGACTCTTAGAGGTCGTAATAAATATTTTAATTAAAATGTTTAAAATATTTTGATGCCCCCGTATATATGTTATTTAAAATATTAATAATAAAATAAAATTTTATCCATCGAAATTAAACAAACTTTCAGTAAGATGGTTGATTGATTGCATATTAACATTGCACTAAGGAGCACCATTAAGACTCTTAGTCACGAATTTTGTAATTTTGAACCTCGGTCAAGTGACGAGGATAACAAAATTGGTATACTACTCTCCAAACTTCCAAATCCCATCAATATGAGGGGGCCGCGGTAGCCTAGTGGTCAAGGTCGTGGATAGCGGCTGGCGGTTTTCGTTCAGTCGCGGGTTCGATCCTTGGCCACCAAAGACCCGCCGTGTAGCCGGGGCTGATGCACGTTAAATCTGTTCGGGGCCCAAAGTCCTCCCGTTGGCGTGGTGTGGATGTTAGGAGAGGGGGGTGCCAGCTCAGGTGTCGTCCTCGTCACTTGACCGTGGTTCAAAATTACGAGGTCCGTCGCCAATAGCCCTCGTGTTGCTTCTAGTGCGACGTTAATAAAAACTAAACTAAACTAAACCCATCAATATGAGAACTTAGAGTCTTGACAGATTAAACATGCTTCAGCCCACACGACTTATCTTTAGTGGTATCGGGATTCGAACTCACAACTCGATCACAGTAAGTTGAAAGATAATGTTTATTTTCGTACTCCCACTGATTGATTTTTCATTAACGTCGTACGAAGAAGCAATACGAGGACTATTGGCGACGATTTTCGTATTTTGAATCTCATTCAAGTGACGAGGACATCTGACCAGAATCCTCCTTCTTCAAACTTCCGCCCATGTCAAGGGAGGACTTTGAGCCTTGACAGATTTAACGTGCAGCAGTCCCGGCTGCTCGGCGGGTCTTGAGTGTCATCAAGGTTCGATTTAGCGACTCGACCAAAACCACCTGTCGCGAATCCGCAATCATGACAACTTGGCTACCGCGGCCATGGCATCAGGGCTCGAACTCGCGACTGGACGAAACAACCGGCCGTGAATTCGCTACCATAGCCACTAGGCAACCACGACCATTACACTTACACTGTATTTATAATCGATGAGTTTTCTTTTAAGTCCTTTAATTTCAAGTATTATTATCAGTTCTTCAAAATTAATCTTATGTAATTGTAATCTATTTCTATATTTTACACATAAAGACATTTAGACCGCCTAGATGCATAGTTTAAATGTAACTGCAACCGAAAAAATATAAATGCTCATCTGAATAATATATAACCAATAATGTTGAAAAAAGTACACGAATATGCCTACATTTAGAAAGACTTAAATACTGTCCTGTACAGGTTTTATACAGTTTGGCAAGGTTGAATATTATTTTTACGGTATTGTTGCACTGTACTTATGGCGGATATATAAAGAAAACTTAGCTTACAAAAACATGTTAATGTCCCTGATTAGGCTCCCATAGCTTTTGACAGCATTGAAAATGCCTTTTAATATTGGTAGAAGAGAAAGTAATATTACGTGGACATAATTTTTTTCCAGAAAAAAAGCTCTCTTGTTTCTTTGCATATCTCCCCTTTCTTGTTATTATTGTACGCGTATGTCTACATCTAATTTACCTTAAATATAGGGCTTCTATAGAAACTCTTGGCTCACCTGCTCCTTTTGCAATATTCCACCATATGAACAATCGAAAACTTAAGTGGTTCCCCTTCTCTTGATGCCCTAAATACATGCTTATTTTACTTAATGCATCCCTGGCACTACAAGTGTTTTTTCTCATTCCTTTTCGAGAGAGAGAGAAAACGTGTTTAATTGAAATATTTTGCTTTTAATAGTCAATATTCTTAATATTATTTAAGTCACATTTTATTGTGAATGAGTGATAGTACTTTAAAGATGCAGTAGCCATATGTGGCCATGCTACGCGAAAACAAAATAAAGTTGTCATCTAGACGTTTGAAAAATAAATAAATAAACATCGGTTGACAAGAAGAAGGGTCTAAAACAGAGAAGGATCGCTTGGGTATCTCGGGGGTGAGTCACCTATGTTTACCAAAGACAGTAAAACCCGTGGGAAAGGAAAAAAAAGATCACTAGGATGCCTGTACTTGCCAAACGAAGGCAAGTCCCTCACATTGAATGATTAACGGAGACGACGTGACAAAGGTTGAATCAAGCCTCGAACAAGTGGGTCGATTGAATGAGTTGAGTGCTTATTTACGTCGCAATTAGAAACAATACAAGGGCTATTTGCAACGAAACTCGTGATTTTGAACATCGGTCAAATGACGAGGATGAAACCTGAGCTGCACTTCCCTCTGTAAACTTCCACCGCTCGCCAATGGGAAGACTTGGAACTTTGACAGCTTTAATGTGCTTCCTCCCGTTACACGATGGGTCTTAAATGTTAACAGGACTCGAACCCACGACTCGACGAAATAACGTTGGCTGTGGGTTTGCAACGATGCCCACTAGATTACGGAGGCCTATTCGGGTCGATTGAAACGTCGCCGTCACAAGCTAATAGTAGTATGGCCATTTGGCTACCGTGACCCTAAGAGTTTGAAATAATGATATTTGATTTTACTTGATGAAGTGATGGACTTTCAACATGGCACTTACGACATAGTACATAAAATTTAAACTTATCATTTACTGGCGAATTTTTGCACATTTGATATTTAAATATTTTCCCTATCTTTAATTAGGTCTTTGTGTCTTTAGGTCTACTTGTTTTTTTTAATGAGTGTAATAAGACCCAGTTTTTTTTTTTTTTATTTCATTTTCAAATTATTATGAAACATCTTGAGCATCATTAAAGACTGTAAGAATCTTAAGAAATCGAATACTTTCCATTTTCTGCAAATTAGAAGTCATAATTTCTTTGATTTTACGATTATTTTGCGCAACAATTCTCATAACTTTCGATTTTAACTTAAATTTATTCAAAAGTTATTATTAGTTTTTGTTTGTTTGTTTGACAGAATCAATTCATCTCAGGACAAAGATTTCATATACTTGTTCATACTTATAACCGTTATTAGATATCATGTGACTAAGTTATTATTAATAACAGTGTGCTTCTGAAATTATTTGTTCTTTGAGTATTCTAAAACTCTTTATTTTTCTGGGAAAACATGAAAAAGAATATTAATAAGCAAAAATTAAAGCTAATCATAAGGGACTAGAGTTGGAAGAAAATAGTGAACTGAATTTAAACTTTATAAAACTCTTTTTAAACTTTACACTTTTAAAATCACTTCTCGGGATTTTTAAATAAATTTTTTTATTAACGTTGTTATTCTAGTTCTAATTTTTCCACATTAACTAATTCATTTCTAGTTTCTTTTTTAAAGATATTCGAATCGTAGAAAATATTGTGATTTCCTTTTGAAGGAAAAAAAACGCAAAATACAGTTACTAATAAAGATTACTTTTAGATAATATTTTTCAAATTTGTTTTGAATCGAGTTTGTCTTCGAGCTCTTGCAAAACCTTTTGTTCAATTCTGAATGCTTGAAACTTTACTACTAAAATTTGTTTTTCAAAAATATTGGAAAACTACTCTGAGAAAAATCTAGAAAGATTTCTTTGAAAAGCTCTGAAACCTATTTCAAGTTTCAAATTTTATTCTTTAACACTAGGTTTACCAAGGAGTCGTTTTGACCCCTCTGAGAAAAATTTTCGTTAATTCTTTTCAAGAAAATTATTGCCGTATGTTATGAGAATATTTTAATTAATTTTTACTTACATTTATAAGACATATGATCGCAAATCTTATCTTTCCTTTTTTTCAGTTTCGGAGGAATGTATATTTATTTTTACCGAAGGGGTCATTTTTACTATTCAAATAAATATTGTTGAGAATACATATATTTATATTTAAATATCTAACGGCTGGATAGGGAAGCACATAAATGGTGAAAATATATCTAAGGAGGATTATTTATTCCAACTGGCAGAAGAACTTGTTACTGTACGCAAAGGTTAATCTCCAAATCAGAAAATTTGAATGAGCTGTTGGATGCAGTTGAGAATTCTAGATCAAGAGAAAAATGCAAAATAGCCCTTTGCAATAAAAATAAAACGCAAATTACCTGTAGCACAGTTGCAAAAAATACGTCTGTGGAGTATGTACGGAGAAAAATGCTTTACGTTAAAATATCAAAAATAAAAAATAATAACTAATTATTAAAACTGATGTAATTTCATTGAGGTTAGTTTTTTTTTTTTTGCTTTAACTTCGTAATAGATAAGTCAATTTATTTTTTTTTCTAATTAAATACCAAAAGGGGTCATTTTGACTCTTTTGGTAGAAATAGGTATACGCCAACTCGTTATAAACCTAGTGTTAAGTATCGAATACTCATGATAAAGAAATGTATTAGATCGCCTATTCTGCTTTTGTTTCTTTTGATTTATTTGTCATAGAAATAAATTAATTAATGAAAGGTTCTATTGGATATTGTGTAGCCTCACTGGTAGTTCTGGCTTGTCAGTGACGCTCAGGTAAAAAAATTGGGAAGGAATTTTCCTAATGAATTTTTTTTTTCTTCAGGTAACGCTGATTTCATCAAGTACTCTTAGTTATGTAAAGTAACAGCGACATATAGTTTAGCTTAATTGTTTCGATGAACACAATAAAACTGACGTGCATGAGAAATAAGCTGGATACTTTTTCATGGTTATTTTTAGGTTGTCTTTTACTTCTTTAATTCAAGAATGAAACTTTAAAAAAGGAGTTATCTTCGAAAAATTTTCATTCGAAACATTTTTTTAATCAATCTCTTATTTCAATAATCATAGTTCCAGATTATTTGTATCGCCATTGCTCATAATATATATAATTCTGTTGTAGTTCAGCATTTTTGTCCCTCCTTTAATCTCATGCAAATGCTTATGAGGAATTAAACGATCAGCAACAATTATCAAATGTTTTGAAACATATTACATGGCTTGTTCAAAATTATGCTTACAATGCATAAAAATAATTTAAAATCGGATTGATAATTTCATATTCATTTTCAGATAGATATCACAGCTTTTAATGGTAATGAACATCTTTTCAGGCCAAAGATCGTATCCCAATAAGATTTTTTTTGGAAAGGATTAAAAAGTGTTTTTTACAATGCAAAATAAAATAAATAAATAAAATAAAATTAAAAATACACACGCGAGTTTCTTTCCAGGTGTCGGGGAAAATACGCCAAATTTAAATAAGAGAACGTGATTCATTTCAACGCACAAAAAGATAAAGGATGGATAGTTCGGCAGTGTCCAAGTGGCCGCGGTAGCCTAGTGGTCATGGTCGCGGACTCGAAGCATCAATTTTCGTCGAGTTGCGGGTTCGAGCCTTGATGCCACTGAAGACCCGCCGTGTAGTCGTGGCTAATGCACGTTAAATATGTCGAGGTTCAAAGGCGTGGTGTGGAAGTTAGGGGAAGGGGTGCGAGCTCAGGTGTCGTCCTCGTCACTTGACCGAGGTTAAAAATTACGATATCCGTCGCCAATATCCTCGTGTTGCTTCTAGTGCTACGTTAATAAAACCAAACTTATTGGCAGTCTTCAAAGTAAACAAGTTTTGGGAAGGTGGGATTTCCTTTTCTCTCTATTTCAAACTACCAACTTTACTAAATAATTAACATTTTTTTTTTTAAATAAAAGGGAAGGATAACAGAACTACAATAATTATTTACATTATATAGTATACATTTATTGATTTAGAGATAAAGAGATAATACTTTTTTGAACGAAATTAAAATGTCAATTACTGAAGACAATGATTATCAGGCAAAGAATTTCACAAATGGAAAGACAAAATGTTGCACGTTTTTCTTCACAAATGCGCTAATCGATGATAAACAAAAAAATTGCATAATTCTTTCATCTGGTTACTTAGCGCATCGAGATAAGGCAGGGTGAATCGAAAAGTAATGGCCTACATTTCAGCTGTCTTTCAATGTACAACCTACTTTCTCGCTGACCTTGTTTGGCCTTGAGATAGTGAAAGTTCTGACCTGAACCTGGACACCGACGCAGTGCAGATGTGAAAAGGCTATTCGGACATGCTATGATACCTGCATACTAAATAGAATCACAAGTCAAAACAAAAACTTCCATAAACAGATTTGTTAGATAAAGAAGCTTGATTACAGGAATACTCAGGCTTTGTAAACTTTTTCATGTTAAAGTAATAATTAAGTATTATTTAAAATCAGATATGACTTCCAGAAAGAATGTAAAACTTCTATTATATGGAGCCAAAGCGTGAATAATTCTAAGCTTTAATTTTAAACTTTAAAGCTTAATCGTTGCCACTCAGTTGGATAGAAATCGTTTAGCAAGGAATAAATACATGGACTAGAGGCTGTATACGGAGTTTTAAATAGATGTAGTGGCACTGGGCTTGTGGAGCATGCAGTGTCACCGTTATGTTCCTACAACTTTCTGATATATTATGAAAAAACAATATTAGAAAGTGATGCATATATCTGAAAATGTTTTATATGATATGTATCCCCAACAATTATATGTACAACAGTATAAATCTAAGAATTCCTTTTTAAATTCTAAAAAATGGTCTTTTAAAGGAAGTCGCGCTTAGAATTTTCCATTGAGAAAAGAAATCTCAAAGTGTTTAGTTTTATTAACGTCGCACTAGAAGCAACACGAGGGCTATTGGCGACGG
>BMAW01099299.1:0-38164 GCA_019974015.1 Nephila pilipes | reverse complement strand
ACGGACCTCATTATTTTGAATATCGGTCAAACGACGAGGACGACATAGAATTGGCACCTCTCTTTCTAAACTCCCATGCCATGCCACAACGGGGGGGGGAGAAAGAGAGAGAGGACTTTGAACCTTAACAAATTTAACGTGCTTCGTCCCCATACACGACAGGACTTTAGTGTCATCAGAATTCGAACCCACGACTTGACGGGAACAACGCCGCTCAGAGGTGCGAAATGGGAATTTTCTCGGACATGGAAGAAAATTTTTTTCAGCTCAATGAGTTAATATCATTTTCCATTATGCTCTTGTGTATAAAAGAATGTGGGGATAAACATGATATATGACCGCTAATCACCGTGATTGCGGCAAATATACCTGAAATCGAGAGCATGAACAGTGCATTTCCATATAAACCTTCCCAGTTCGCTGTTTTCATAAGTTCTTCTGTCGTTTTTTACCGCGAATGACGTCTATTAGAACTTTGAAAAATATTATTAAAATAATAAGTGGGGGTGAAGTAGGTTAAAACATCCCCTTGGGGATAATAACTTCTGAATATTTTTTGTATTTTGGGGGGCATTACAAAAAAGTTTCAAGTTGCTCCGAAAAATAGACTTTATAGGAGTTTACTTTAGATATTTTGTGGAAAACATTTTAGTAAAAAATATATCTAACTTCTTCCGATTCTACTAGCAAATCGCGTTTAAGTAATACAATGCGGTATGAAAAATCTTCGTTACCTTAAACAATGCTATACAGATTTTTTCTATATTTTTTATGTTTGAATAATAGTCCCATTTTTCTTAAGAATATTAAATTAAATTAATTGTCATTTGCTTTTCAATACCTGAAATTGCTTTAGTTTCAATATCTGAAATGAATATCGTCAATAGTTTCCATAACCTACTTTAATACTTTATTGTCTGTACCTTTATTTTAATATATGAAAAGAACATTATCAAAAGTTTTAACAATTTACTGACTACTGTAATATTTTATCATTTACCGTTATCCATTTGGTTTTAAAATTAACATTATTTTTTAACTTCACAATGTTTTTTATGGTTGTGAGTTCTATAAAACTTGGATCGTTGCACTTGAAATTTATTTTACTTTCACAATAAAAACAACAATGTAATGGACAAACCATAAGTTATTTACCATTGCTTAGTGGTCCACAACATTATCTAATTGTAAAAGAGGAAACTTTGCTCAACACTTTTGCTTTGAATTTATCTCAAAGTAACATTTTACTGCTTGAAAATAAACTTTAACCATTTTGTATCAGTTTTAAAAAACAAATAGATAAATGCTTATTACAACAAACACATTTTTTTCTTATAAGAAAGATTAACTCAATAATGGTTTCGATTATTCCCGAGGGACTCCTGTTCAAATCTTTCGAAAGGCACAAAATGTGAGAGTAGAATAGAAAACAAGATATTTGGGTAAAGAACTACTGTTTGCTGCGAAACTGAATTTAACGTAAAAAAGTAAAAATATCAAGGCCAAAATCGTTAACTAAGTACTGGACGATTCGGAAGTAAAAAAAAAGTATGGTGATGTCGATAAGAAATCTCATGTGTGAATGTCTTAAATCTGTAGAAATTGCAGTCCTTTATTTCAAGAAATGCTACTTTGCATACGTGATTGAAAATCTTTTTCCATCTTATTATCAGCTGAGCAAAGCGAAGAAGGAATATTATCCTGAAGAGGAGTGAATTAACCGAGTTGGGAGCAAAGATTCCTCTTCAGGTTCTCCTGAACGTCGAGAATTTTGTCCGCGGTCCCCATGAATGAGGAGTTAAAAGAAAAGGAAAAACTGAATTTCGAAATGGGAGTATGTACGAACAACCCTTTTCACCGAACAGTGGCACAAGTATTGATGACTCGGCGTTGTCGTTGACTCCTGTCAGATGAATTGATACAAACGATTTGTTTGGGGAAAACCTAAGACCCTCGTCGACAAATTTTTTTAGACCGGTGAAATTTGTGTTCTGTATGGAAAAAGAAACGAATGGAATCGGACATTGCGTCGCTAATCCTTACACAGAGGAATCAAATATAGATGGAACTTTACATGAGGATGGTCGAAGGCAAATCCATAATTTTCGTGACTGTCGCAAGTTCTTTCATTCGTTTCAATGCGTGCACTGAATGTGTTACCGAAGATGAGCCAACAGCAGTTTTTGAGTTTTGCGGGAAGACGTCAAAAGTTAGATCAACAAGATTTCTGATGGATTGCGTTAAAGACCTCGAATTCTTAAAAGAAACGGATGGAAGTCAAAGAAAATTACCTTATTTAAAAAATTTCATTGTTTAATACATATTGTATTAAATTAAATGCACATGTAGGCAATGAAGCGTTCGATGCGTGAATTGGTGGACTAGTGAATGGCAAAGATAGTGAGCTAAAGTTATCGAGTGAAATATCTGTATCCCACCTGGGCTGAATAAGGAAATTTAAGAGTGAATCCAGACAGAGGGACCTCCCTCTTTCGTTTTTCTAAGGATTCGAATGCGAAAGGGTCGGTATCAAGAACGGTCTTTATTACATTTGAATAGTTGAATCAGAAGCATATAATGCTTAATTACCACTGATAAAATAGGTTTTCTAAACTGAATGAAAGAGCTTGTTTATTATCTGTAAATGACTTTTTTTTTTTTTTTCATCTGCGTCTGAGTATCAATACAAGATTACTTTAAATAAGTCGTATTATGACCCCAGAAGGGAAGAATAACGGGGCGTGATAACATTAGTTTCTGCAGGTGCAATAAAATCCTTTCCGAAACACTTAAACCGAGAAATCCGTTCGTATGAGTAAATCCTTTCTTCTGCACAGAGGATATGAATTTTGAAAGGGTGAATTTCTTCTGCGGTGAAAGGTATTGAATATTTTTTGTTAGAATAAAATTTCCAAAATTCGTAATTCAAAACGTAGATTTGGGGGGAAGGATCTTTTAGCATTATACATTGCTTCGTATTGTGAAGTACATTTGACTATACTTGTTAACTTTATCTGTCCTTAATTGTTTGGATCTCAAGCATCATTGAAATACAATGCGTGGATGAAGAAGACAGAGATCCTTTTTCTTAGGATTCCGGCACTTTTTCTAAATGTATTGTTCGGTTTAATCGAATTATTTTTCATATTTTTAACGCTTGATTGTTTATTAGTATCACTTATAGAACGGGTCGAGGTTGGTTATTGGCGAAGGATCTCGTAATTCAAGTGACGAAGATGACACCCGCTTCGATAGTCCACTCTACCAGAAGACTTGGAACCTCGACAAAATTAATGTATATCAGACTCACTACACGGTGAGTCTTCAGGGCTCGAACCCGTGACGGAAACAACTCTGTCTGGGAGTTCCCTTATTAATCGCTCGGTTATCGCGGCATTCTCAGTTCTTTAGAATCGCATTAAAATATCTAAGATCTGACACACCCTAAAACCGCGATTCGAGAATACCTTAAGGGTCACGCGAGTTTCAAAATGAAGAGCATGTAAATTACAACATTATTCTTTTCGATGAAAAATAAGCATGCTTCATTTCCCGACGGTAAAAGATTCCTTAATGGATCAGCTATGTAAAATGGTTCACCTAAAAATGTGAGACCAAACCTCTTCTGGAATAAGCAAAGTCGGGGTCGATTGACTGTTTTTGGCCGTGTAGCGGTTCAGATGTGTCGTGGTTCAGTCCAGTGGCGTAGTGTGGAAATTTAGAGACGTAGGCTCCAAGGTCATTTTCGTCCCTTTAGATAGAAAACAAAATTACGAGAATTATGATTGACTATATCTTCACGAATTACAAAATTTCTCTTGAAAATGCTTATAATTAAATCAGCATTTCAAATACACTCATTGATTAGCTAATTATACAGAATTATCTTAAACTTCCTATTATTTTTGGACATATATAGAAACAGGAAATTTAGTTTTGCAATTTTTTCAGAATTTTTTTTTCTACTTTAACAAAAAGAATAGTTTCGTCAAAGAAAGATTTTAAAAAAGTATATATTCATCGATTTGAAAATTATTATGAAATTAAAATAGAGATAAATGCGGATTTCATTGGAGTGATTTTTACTAAACAGGTATCGTCATCGACTGATTTAATTTTGAATTAAAAATAATTCGAAATAAAAACCAACGTTTTTAAAAACAACGTTTTTATATGGTGGCAAAGTTTATTAAAAAAATTATTAAAATATTAGTTAAAACTGGTCGCAAATATCTAAATATTGCATTGTTAGGCAAGTAAGAACGGTTCCCGAAATTTCAGAGCTCTAGCTTGATGGGAAGTTGGTTAATTTAACGGTTGAAAACTTGATGACACACTGATACACTCACAGAAACACACACCAAGTGAAATACATAAAAACGTTAAAAGTAACTAAAATTAATTAATTCATCCGGTAAATTAAATGGTTGGAATGCAGTTTAACCCAATCACTCTTGGCGACAAGAATTATTTGGCAGTATTTTGCCAAATGTGGCTACCCTGGTCCGTTTTACGGACTTAACGTTCAGCCAAACAAAAAAAATCGCCAAGTTTGGTACCAATTTTTGAAATCGCACCAAGTGGTTGGGATAAACTGCATTATTGAAGAAAATACGTCCGGATCCAAGAGTACATTATTTTTACACTATTCAACAGTATTAACGTAAGTTTTTTTGTTTTTTTTGTTTTTTTGTTTTATCTATGACATAACGAATTAAGAAAGGGTATAACATGACTTGCTTTTACAGTATCGTAAAAGTTTAAAAATTTTATTTTACCCTTTCATTTTATCATAATTTATTTAATTTCCTATGATGAAATTGGATTACATGCAGAAGTATGATGAATGTAATAAATGACATTTCGAACGCTTTAAATTCCCGTGTGTGAAATAGCTTGGGCTTTGTTCATAGGGAAAACGACAGAAAATGTCCTCTGTGCCTGGAATTTTTTTTTTTTTTTTGAAGGATATGCATTTACATGGAGCATTTAACGGAGTACTTGTTTTTAAAAGCAATACGCATGAGCAGATTCCTGTTAAAGCTACCTACCGAAAGCTCGTATAAAACATTTATAAAAATAATATATGAAAATATAAATTGATAATGTAAAAAATTACTGTGTAAATATATACATTAAAATTACTTTTTTTACAACATTTTTCTGAATTTCACTTGGTGCGTGTGTGTGAGTATGTGTGTGTGTCATCAAATTTTCGATCGTTAATTTAACCAACTTCCCATCAAGCCAGAGCTTTGAAATTTTGGGAATCGTTCGTACTCGCCTAACAATGCAATATTTAGACGTTTGCGACAAGTTTTAATTCATATTTTTTAAATAATGCAGTTTAGCCCAATCACTTGGCGCAATTTGAATAATTGCCAAACTTGGAGATTTTTTTTTTTTTTTGCTGAATGTTCAAGTCCGCTTCGCGGACCAATTTAGCAACATTTGGCAAAATACCGCCAAATAATTCCTGTCTCCAAGAGTGGTTTGACTAAACTGTATTCCAACCATTTAATTTACCGGATGAATTAATTTTAGTTAGTTTTAACGTTGGTATGTATTTCACTTGGTGTGTGTCTGTGTGTATGTGTATCAGTGTGTCATCAAATTGTCTATTGTTAATTTAACCAACTTCCCATCAAGCTAGAGCTCTGAAATTTTGGGAACCGTTCTTATTTGCCTAACAATGCAATATTTAGATATTTGCGACCAGTTTTAACTAATATTTTAATAATTTTTTTAATAAACTTTGCCACCATATAAAAACGTTGTTTTTAAAAACGTTGGTTTTTATTTCGAATTATTTATTTACATAAAATAATATATATTAAATAATGTAATTGCATGAGATTGTAAGTTCTCTCAGAAGTAGAAATTATTTTTAAAATTTACAATGAGGAATTTTTTATGATTTTTGAAACTGGTTATTTTTCTTCCAAACGGACTGTTTAGAAAGAAAACGCTCAAAACAATAAAATGCGATTATCGACACATATTAATAAAAAAAAAATTTTCAGAAAGTGTTTGAGATTTCAAAATCCATTGATTTAAAATTTATTTATCTGTTGTTAAAAAAGAATTTGTTGTTGATTTCATTAAAAGAATAGAATTGATTAAAACTCAGCAACAAAGTAATTTGTCCAACTTCTACTTGCGAGTGTATTTCTTGACTTGAATTAAAGCCTATTATGCAACAAAATATCCAATTAAAAATATATTGTTGGCGCTTAAAAACATTTAAATAGTTGTTCAAAGCAACATAAATTTTCATTTTCGAGATTTACTCTCGGAAATTTATTTCGTATTGTAAATCGATAACAAGCTTCGCGGAATGGCTGTATTTTGTGTGGAGTGGGGTGCCATCTCGGGAGTCGACCTCGTGACTCGCTCGAATCATTCGTGGTTTTGCTTTCTTCAGCTAACTACCAGCATCGTGATATCCAGGCACACCCGTGATTTTCCCCCCATTCCACAGGATCTGCTGTCTTCGGTAAACACAGGTGACACTCCCCCGGGATACTCTAGTGATCCGTTTCTATTTTCGACCCAACTCGTCAATCATTTTTTTTTTTTTTTACTTTCTTTCCCTCTTAAACCATCTGGATCGTGCACTGCGTTTGGCGCAGCATGGCTACATCTGGCTTTTGTGCAACTAAAATATACCATCCCTCATTTCTCGACGAACTCCCTTTGCCATTGCTGCCCATCTCTCCCGTGTACTTTCAAGTCAGAGACTAATAAACAATCGATCTGTGAGAATTTGCAGTGTCATGTAATCAGCGAACAGACAACGAAAGAAAGTTTCAGTAAAATTATCTGGTTCATGATACAACTTCATTTCCCCCGCGTATTTCAAAACCTGCGATAAAATCTCCTTATTGTAATGCTTTTAAATAAATATCGGCCAAAGTATTGTAAATCTACAGAATAGAAGTCATGCAGCTATCCTTGGGAATTGCTTCTTCTGCATTAGTTTCAGTGCTGCGTTGCCCTAACGGATTTGCCTTCTTTAGGTGGGTACGGTTATCGCGACCTCGATGCGCACGAGAGATCCTTTTCCTTTCCGTGGAGTTCACAGTTTTTTGTAAACACAGGTGACGCACCCAGGGAATATTCTCTTATCAACCAATTTTCATCTCTCTCTCTCTCTCTCTCTCTCCTTTTTTTTTTTTTTTTTTTTTCAATTTTTTCAAATGTCTATATCACAGCATGTCCATGTTTTGCGCAGCCCAGCCACATTTGGCTCTTGTGCCATTAAAATACAACTCATTCAACACTGTGTTATTACTTTCCCATACTCGTCATCCACTGGTTGTGGTCTCGTCATCCACTAATGAATGCTGCAAACACGTGGTCGTGGCTGCAAACTCGCATCCGACGTTGCTTCCGTTAAGTGGAGGATCCGATTCTCTCTAAAGACCGACCGTGGAACGGAGCTGAGCACTTTACATATGTCGGGACTCCAAATGCTTCGGTTAGGTTAGATCCTTGGTGCCACTAAAGATCTGCCATGCAGTAGGGGCTGACGAACGTTAAATCTTTGGGGGTCGAAAGTCCTCCCATAGGCGAGGTGTGGAAGTTAGGAGACGGAGAGTGCGAGCTCAGGTGTCGTCCTCGTCACTTGACCGAGGTTCAAAATTACGTGTTATGTTTCCAATAGCCCTCGTGAAGCTCCCAGTGCGACGTTGATAAAACCGACCGACCTTCGTGAAGTACGCGAAGCGTGAGCTACCCCTGATAATTTTTCTTCCCCATGGGGTTTCTCTTCAGTTAAGTGCTTTTTTTAGGTGACTACGGGCACCCCGATATTCCTTAGTGATATTTTTATCCACATCAGGTCTATTATTAAATTATCAATTTAAAAAGTTTTTAAAAAAAATCATAACATTGAATAACTTTAAATTACATTTCCACGGATATTATTAAGTATTATTTCATAATATATTAGTTTTATATTTAGTATTAATATTATTTATAGTTACAGTTTGAAATTTAATTCACTTATGATTTAAAATATCGAATGAGAGAAACTTTGAACGTGGGAATAAAAAAAAAATGTTAATAACTTCTAGTGGAATTTCTGATTAGATTTCAACTGCAACTAATAATAAGAGACCCATTAGTACTTATTTTAAGGTATGCTGTTTCATCAAATTACTTAAATGAAAGTAGCACTTTTTAACTAAAAAAATACATCCTTCTGTCGTAACACTCAAGGGGGAATACGAAAAAAAAGAGGCATTTTAGTACTAAATACTCATGAACAATTTTTTTCCCAAGCTTGATATAAATTTTCAAACGCACAAAGAATCCAATCCAAAATCCTCAATCTAAACTCGAAGTTCACCCTTCACAAGAGATCCAAAATACCCAATTTTGGGAGGACCGTATGGCCTTCGAGAGCAACGACCACCGCAGTCGCGAACAGTTTTACGAAATCTACCCCTAACAGGCGATCGAAAGCATCCGAAATTCGGGAGGGTAGGAGTCCTGCCAGAAGACGAGCATCCCGGAAGCTTGGCAGGTCTGAAAGTTTCTGCAGTTCTACCCCACCTAGAGATCGAAACGCCGAGTTTGAGATGAGCCGCAGTCTCGAGAACGACGTAGCAACGAGTTCGAAACATTTTCCACCGTACTTCCCGACACGAAAGTGCCGTAGTTTGATGGCTGCAGCCTCTACGACGAACGTTATATCCGCACAACATTTTGCAACTCATTTCCTGACACGAAAGCCGCCGAAGTTTGAGATGCGCTGCGTTCTCCTGGAATGCAGCCCCAACATTTTGTAAACATTTCCACTCCACACGAAAGCCGCCGAGTTTGAGATGGCTGCGCCGGCTCGCCAGCACACCTCCTGAAGCGCCAGTTGAGGGTGCAGCTCGAGCGCGACGGCCCTGAAAGATTTGCCAAACTACCTCCGGACACGGAAAGCCTGCCGAAGTTGAGATGGCCGCAGCCCTCCGAGAACGACGAGAATCGCAGCCCCGAAACATTTTGCCAACCTACCTCCGACACGAAAGCCGCCGAAGTTTGAGATGGCCGCTCTCGGAGAACGACGAGAAACGCAGCCCTGAAACATTTTGCAACCACCCCAAGACACGAAAGCTGCCGAAGTTTGAGATGGCTGCAGCCCTCTGAGAACGACGAGATCGCAGCCCGAAACATATTTGCAACCTACCCCGCCAACACGAAAGCCGAAGTTTGAGATGGCCGCAGCCCTCCGAGTGAAGATTATATCGCAGGCCCATGAACATTTTGCAACTTACCCGACACGAAAGCTGCGAAGTTTGAGATGGCCGCAGCCCCCTCTGAGAATCGAACGAATCGCAGCCTGAAACATCTACTACTGCCACCTACTCTGACACGAAAAGCGCTCGAAGTTTGAGAGGCTCGTAAGCTCCACGACAGAATCGCAGCCGAACATTTGCTAACCTACTCCCATACTCACGAAGCTGACCAGTTTGAGATGCGCAGTCTCGAAACACGTCCGAGAATCGCAGCCCCGTGAAACATTTTGACACAACGCACTCGACACGAAAGCCGCCGAAGTTTGAGATGGCCGCAGCCCTCCGAGAACGACGAGAATCGCAGCCCCGAAACATTTTGCAACCTACCCCCGACACGAAAGCCGCCGAAGTTTGAGATGGCCGCAGCCTTCCAAGTACGACGAGTATCGCAGACCCAAAAAGTTTCACTAAGTCTACTCCAACGAGTGATCGAGAACTGCCAAGTTAGGCAGTCCCGAAAAGTTTAATGAAGTCTACCGCAACGCGAGATCAAAAGCCGCCAAAGTTTGGAAGTGCCGGAGCCCTCCGAGAACGACGAGCATCTCAGGCCCGAAAAGTTTTAGAAAGTCTACTCCCCAACACGAGATCGAGAGCAGCCGAAGTTTTCGAGAGCCAAAGTGCTCCGAGAACGACGAGCATCGCTGCCCCGAAAAGATTTACAAAGTCTACTCCCAACGGTTGATTAAAAGCTGCCGAAGTTTGGGACGGGTAGTGCCCTTCGAGAAAGACGAACTTGGCAAGGCCCGATAGGTTTCACAAAATCTATCCCCAATGCGGGATGTAGAACTGCCGAGTTATAGGAGGCCACAGCGGTCGCGAAAAGATTTGCGAAGTCTATCCCCGCCGATGAAAGGAAGGCCGGAGCCCCTCCGAGATCACCATATACAGAGCAAATGGTGTTGCAAGCACCTTGAGTCCAAAAACTACGCACACCGGATTGAAATAATTGTGTGAAAAGAAACCCGATCTTCGATGAATTTCTTTACTTCAGAGCGCTAGGCCGAAATGAAATTGCGTCCATTCCGATTGCGTAATCAGAATCTATTCACGTGGAAATCTCCGACCTCAAAGGTTTGCACAGAGTTCTGGCTACTACTATCAAAATCTTCACCGACGGATACACCATGTTTGCTGTCGCCCCAGACACCCGTCCCTTCGACGCTCTCCTTCGCTATTAGTTGACTAAGTTTTGCAATCGATTTGCTCGCTCTGCGGCAGTGGCCGAAACAATTTCCCTTCACACCCAGACAGTCGTAAGTGAGGTGTGCTTACGCGCCAGTCAACGAAGCCTTTATTGGGACGGATATCAACGGTAACCCTTCGCCGACGGACGATCCAATTGAACATCGGGGAAGTTCTGATTACCCTTCTTCGCACCTCCCACAACACGCCTTATCATGCGCGACCCATCGATCCGTAACTCTCACATGTACAGCTAGCACAGGCTTTATCGCAGCCTTCAAGCGAACTACGTCGTTACCTAGAAACCAGAACGAGGCACTTCATCACCCAGTCGGATCAACGACACGAAACAAAGGAGGTGTAAACCCCGTGGTTCAACTAGTCCTCGCATCACTCGATGCCGAAAAATCGGCTATCGTACAGCAGGCATTCATTAAAGTGATCTACGTCAATTCTCTGCTCCTAATGTTGAGAGAGATAGGGGTATGTGCTTGGGCACGCCACCTTTGAGGTGTCGCTTTACGCCTAAAGAGTCCGATCATTTTGGAACTTAGAAAGTTTCGCGTGTGGAACTTCAGATCTTGTACATGGAATATTTTCCAGATTTGAATAATTTTTTAAAGAAAAGTTTTGCATTCGAGACTCCGAAAATTTCATGGTATGTGAAATTTTTTTCTCTATTTTTAACAATTTTTTCCATTGTTAAAATTTTTTCATGTTTTTTAGAGAAAATATTGCAAACGATTGTAAAAAGTCAACCACTTTGTAAACATTTCAGAATTTTCAATAACTTTTTATTTAAAAAAAAATATATGTTTTTGCGTGAAAAAAGTTTAATCGATAGGTAATACGTTCCAAACTCGATAATTGTAAAACAACCGCTTTTCTTTAAAGATTTTGCTTAAATTGCATTCGAAAGCATTCTCACGCATGAAATGTTGAAGATAATGTATTATTGAAATTTCTGAGAATGAAAAAACACATTAAGAAATATTTTTTTTTTATGTCTGTTTAGTTTCTGAACTTTATTTTGACCATTTAAAAGTGCATCAAATACAAACAAATAATCGAGTTTATTTTTCAATTTAACCTAAGAATTATTCATCATTTGTGATTTAACTTCTTTTTTAAATAATTATCGCTCATGAATCTTGAAAAGATTCAAATATTTATACGTTTTACTTTTTTTTTATATCTATTTAATATTTTGGTGTTTCTTTATTTGGGTCAAAATTTCAGTTTCCAAATTGGCAATGATTTAATTAAATGCGCGCTATTTAATTATTATTATTATTATTTTCGAATTTCGAAAACAAATTATTGGAAAGAAATATGTTGGATTTTTTTTTTTCAAAGCGGGGATAAATAAATGAATTAATCAATTTTTAAATATGCTTTGATAGTTTTGAGGACTTACGCAGATGAAATTCGGTGTCTATCGAATTATTCTTACTATATTATAGAACAGTGTGCTTTCCTTTTTTGTTTAAACAATTGTCAGTTGAACGAAGCGTACCAATAATTGCCATGTGTTTCTCAAAAATTGATTTGTGTTTACAAATTCTTATATGATAAATAGAATATGTTTAAACGTCAAAAAGTTGACTTTTTTTTTAATCGGTTCTTTTTTTCTCCCGTATTATCGTAAGTTTTGGAATCGATGTAAATTGGCTTACAATTTTTTTTTATATCATTGATATCAGATTGTGGTTGTTCGAAGCTCCAAAAATTATAATAAATGGTTATAATAATATATAATGAAAAATTGGTTATAATTTCTCTGGAACTATATATGGATGTCTTTTAACCCTTTTGTCCATTTCGTGTACAACTTTAAAATCATAAGTTTTTGGTATTGTTCTTTCTACAGTTAATCATCAGAATGTTTATAAGAGACTAGTATTAAATTGTAAAGGTAATGAAAAGCAATAAATAAGATTTAAGAATTGTATTTGATGCTGAAATGTGCCCGTAATGTTTCGATATTGTCGTTCATTTCGTATTGTGTGTATTGCTCTATGCTTTTTGTGTTAAAAAAAAGTCTCCTTCATGTTCTTTTTTGGTCTGAATTTCCATACTTCTTTAAAAGATTTAAAATACAGTTGTGGTGTAAAAGCTTTTTTTTTTTTTTTTTAAAATATCCAATTAAATATTATTTTAAAAGTAAGCATTTTAACCATTATTATAATACAATTAATATTTTCAACAGTTTCGATTTATAATGTTCTGTGTTATTTTGAATTTGTTTCGGAGTAAGCTTAAAAATATTTTTTGAAGATTTTATTGTTTGACAATAATTTTATATACCTATGAACTCTCTTCCTTTGATATGTTACATATTAAATCGTTGGGTGCAACAACTTAATCGACTTAGAAATTGGATGAACTTTTTATTAAAAAAAGTACGTTAAGATTTGTAATACATTTATTACTCATATAAACAGAAAGCTTTACTTATTGAAATTATTAATAGCAATTCTATTTTGCACTGAAGCAAAACAATAAAATTTACTGTTTAAACTTGAAATAAAAGTATTGATTTTAGGAGCCCTTCTGTTAAAATAATTTTTGGATCTTCATTTTTAGACTTTTCAAACTGAATGAGATCAAACAACTTTTAATTCCTCCTATATTAATGATCAGTGTTTGTGCCAACTGAAATACAGTTACAAGTAGAAGTCATAAGTTAAGCGAAATTTTTCGCAGAAGAAGTAATTGTGGAAATTATGTATTTTGGGCATATTTGGATTTACATTTGGTTTTTATCTATGATAGAGTGGTACATCAAATTGAATTCTAGGAATCATTGATGTAGACAACAAAAGAACCAGTATTAAGTTGATTAAATTATGTGATTTTTTATTTTTAAGTATTTAAGTTTGTTTGGTTTCTTAACTTACAAAAGTTAATTGTTTATAAGCTAGAAATTGTGACTAACAGTGAATTGAATGTGGACAAATGCAATAAAAAAATTTAGAAAATTCTAATATATTTCTAAAAATAAAAACAGTGAGTGTTGTACAATATTTATTGCAAATGTTAGTTTTGTTTTCTTTCCAAGAAAGATAGTATTTTTTTAAACAAGTAGTATGAGCTTAACTGTTTTGTTCAAAAGAAAAATTAATTTTCTTCTATTTCAGCAATTCGAAGGAGCTGGAGTGGAGAGGACACAATGAATCTAGTGGTCCCATCTGCTCTCCCATCATTTGGTGATGTGGATTGGGAAAGAAAATTTCTAAGGCCTTTGTTGCCTGTCAGATGCACAAGGCTCATTTGGTAATTACTTATGTGTGTCTTTGGTCATTTTTTAGCTTATTTATACATATTTATAAACATTTACTTCTTTAGATGCTTATTGTTTATTTACAAATGGTGCTGTTGATGGAATTCATGTATTGAATTTTGCTAAGTGATCCTCATATGGGGAATCTACACAATTTCTTTTCCCTACCGACGATGTTTTTAGAATTGCTAATTTATTTTATAAAAAAATTATTATGAAGTTTTCTTCAGAAACATTATTGAAATTTATCGTAATTCTATCTCTACAAGGTTTTTTTAGAAAATATTTTCTTAGGAAAATTGTGCTTGTTGCGAATGTGGCTTGTATTGAAAAAAAATTCCTCATCTGTATGATATACTGTATACAAATTTATTTTCTATTATTTGCAGGATAGTGATTTAAATCATTTGTATATTGTATATCTTTTATTTTCAAAAAAAGTATTTATGAATTATTCTATGTATTTCTGTTTCAAATGGACCGGTTACAAGTATCTTTGTGTAGAAAAAAAAGTTTTCAAGTATTGAGATAATTCTGTTTTCAATTTTTTTAAATTATTATCAAAGTCTACTTTAATCTAAAATGCATTTTTTACTATGACTACACTATGAATTATTGTGTTTTATGATTATTTCATAGAATTTTGTTGTAATTAACTTTTTCCTGCTTTCTTCATTTTGTACTGAGTAATGAAAAAAAGTTTCCCTAAATCAGTGAAAATCTTAAGAAGGATGAATATATGAAGAATACAATTCTTAATGAGTCCACATGAACATGCATGCAACGTTCCTTGTCGCATGGTTAGAATTCGTAAATGTATAGGATTTAATGGAAATTTATCGTTTTCTATCATAATTTTTTTTCCATTGACTTAATGTCAGAAGATGTAAACAGCAGTAATAAAATTATACACACATGCTTAACATGAAATTTAGATATAAATAAGTTCTTTAAAAAGTAATATCTTTCTTAAAAGTATTGTATACAAAACATGTATGAAAAATAAATAAGTAGGCCACCAAAAATTTTCTCATTGTACAGAAGTTTTTATTATTTTTTTTTGTTGATAACTCTGTCTTGAGTATATTATTTGTTTAAGATTGTCACCAGGTATTTGTCATGTGTGCAGTGGCCAGTAATAAAAGAATTCACATTTTTACTGACAATATAACATCTATTTGTTTTTGTGTAGCATCACAAATAAATTTAGTTACCATTATAGTATTAAAAATAAATTTTTGCAATATAAAGAATTTTTCAATCTTCTCTGAGTGAAAACACAGCAACATAAAAAAAATTAAAGTGGCAGACTACTGTTTAAAGTTGTTTACTGGAGAGAAAGTGAGCATACTTGCCCATTGCCTCTTCTTAATTGAAATGAAAAATTACTTTTGGATTTGGACATATTCCTTTCTTTCCCTTCCTTTATTAATTCCATATGTAATTAACCATTATAATGCATTTGTTTTCTGGTTTTAAATTAACCGTGGCTCATTTTTATAATATCTACATATATTTAAAGTAATGGATAATCTCAATTGCCCTTGTAAGTCTGTTAGAGACACTGGCATCATGTGTTTCTTTGTCCTTATACCCAGAAATTCCACTAGATCAAACCTCTAGAAATCATTAAATCTTAATGGCTTTATACTTAATCAGAAAATCTTATTGCTTGTTCTAAATTAATCTCATGTATTTAAATAGCAACTGGTCCATTTCACCAGTTATGTTCATTAGCCTTTTATTTATTTATTTTATATTCAAGGCTTTTTGTTCCAATGACTTGATTTGGACATTTTTTGCATTTATATACTTCTATTTTCTTTCTATTTACATTATTTTGTTAAATTTGTTTCTGTGTGTAAATATGCTATTATTATTCTTATATTTGAGTTCCATTCGAAGTGACAATTTTTTTTTGTTCATTTAACATCTCTTATTTTTTTAAATCATGCTCTGAAATGTGTAATAAAGAGTTTTCACTCATGTTGAACAATGAACAAATATTATTACGAATTCAGGCAAATTCCTTGACTCAATATTCGATTTTAAATTTATTCTTTTAGGTTTTGACATAACAAAATTTATTTAATGGAATAAATAAAAGATCTGATGCCAGAGTGCAATAAACTCAACAAATTGTCATTTTTATTTTTATGAATGTTGATTTTTTTATCAGCCAGAAAATTACCTACCTTTATATTTGCAATTTCTTTTGAGACTAACTTTTTCTTTAAAGATGAGAAGTAAATTTTCAACTAAGCTTGAAAATTTATTGAAAAGTTATCACTCTATTCGGCTATTGAAATGACTTCATACCAGAGAATTAAAACGGTTGTGTGTGTTCCGACTGGCGGTTTCAAAATATGGAATGATTTTCACCAATTGTTTAAAAGTATTATTCATGAACTTTGAGCTCAGATTCGGTACTCTGGAAAGTTAAAAAATACATGAACTTATGATTATTTTTAGAGCAATTTCTCTGAATTTAATAAAAGAAATGAAAAATTAAAATGAAGAAAATTAATTTAGTGACTTACAGTGAAAAGAATATTCTTTTTTTGAATTGAAATGTAATTATATGCTTCTAATGTACGACATATATTTTTGCATTTTAAATGCTTCTAGATCGGTAGGAGCAGTTCACGGAATGGTTTGTTTGGAAAAAAGAAATATGAAGATTTGTTGAAGAGGACCCAAAGTCCATATTTTTTGTCAATATACCTAAAAAGAAGCTTATCTGGAAAATAAGGTAGTATTTACTAACTGTGGCTGTAGTATTTTATTTTCATAACATTTATTTTCATATGTTATAAAATTTAAGTTGATATAAAATTAATTAGAAAAAATTGTTTTCATTTTTCAATTCATACTATTAGCTTACACTCTCCCTATAAAAAATTGTATATCATGTTCAAATTTTCAATCTTTAATAAAATACTTTTTATTCACTCACTCAAGTTCAAATACATTTTCTTCAACTTGTAGTGGATGACACTTGATGTTAATGCAGTTTTTTCAAATATTAATTAAATTTAATTTACCGACAAGCCAATGCTTCTACTATGTCATTTGTCTTGCAGTGGCAAAGTTGGTAGAGTGTCGGCGTAGAATCTTCATGTCTTCAGATCGAATCTCGTTGAAGCATAAATTTTTCTTATTTGATTTTAAAATAATTAATTTTAGTTCTATATAGGGGGGGGGGGAAATGTCTCTTATATAAGATATGTAGCAGGATATAAATTTAGGAAAAAGTACTGGCAGTGACTTAGCGTGTAGATTGGTGGAAAAAAATTTCTTTCGCCACTTAATATAATTAACTAAATAACTAAAATAAAAAATTTCTTTGTTGACCTAAGTAGGATTTGACTTTAAATTTTATTTTTTCACATTACTTGTTCATTATTATTATTATTTTGAATACTGAAATTGAAAAATGATCTTGAGTGGGTTCATTTAATCTGAATGAGTGAAACACTATTTGAAACATATTTTAGATATATATATATATATTCCTATATTAATTGTGTGGATATAATGTATAAATTTTATTTAATGTACAATGTCTTCAAAGTTAAAATTATTTAGTGAATTAAAATAACTTCATTTTATGTATTAGAGTCAAATATCATTTTATCATTGATACATTGAATAGATTGATTGATACAGATTCAGTGGTGTAATAAAATGTGCAACTTTATATAAATTAGAGAAGTTAGTGTACTATTGTTTTTGAAGAATTTGTCTATACTCTAGAAATTCAGTTCATTTTCTGTTCTTTCGCATTATGCAAAACAGCTTTAATACTAATTTTTAAAATTTGTTTTTTAGGACTCGAGAATAAAATTTGGGATTCAAAGATAGGATTTAATCTATTCAAAACTTTCTTCGAAAACTTTGTATGATTATACATATTTTTTTATTTTTCTTCATTAAAATATTTTTCCCCTTTTCATCGCTGTTATGAAGTATTTCTGCTTTTGATTAATGTCATTATGTAATCATATTGATTTTCTTGTTGACTGTGATGCCTCTTGTACACTTATTATGTTTTGGGGAGCATTTTTCTTCTTTTTCCTATAATAATCTTAACATATTTTTTTAAAATATTTACAAGCCTCATCAATTATTTAAAACTTATTTTGTTTTTATTTCTGTTTTCAAATTTTGGTGTATGACTAAAAATTTTAATTGAATTTCAAATTGTTAAACTGAAAGTCTGTTGACATTTTTTTAAAAGCTGAAAATACCCTTTCAGAAATGGAATTTTTCTACAGTTTTATTAATGTTGTTTTAACTCCCTCTCCCCCCTCAAAAAAAAAAAAACATTCATATAAATACGATTTTTGCTAATGAAATCAAATTATTTTTACATTATTTGTCAGAGGTGTGTAAAATAGACAAAATATATACAGGACTATGTTTCAAACCTTGTAATTTGCATGAAATTTATTATATTAAATATTTATTATATTATTTCTATTGTTATATAGTAATGTTTTAATTTAGAAACATGTTTAAAAATTTTAAGTGCTCATGGATATTAAAAAATTTATGTAATTTGAAATACAATGTAAAATGTATTTTTATTTATTTTTTTAAAAATTACTTGCTAATTTAATTTTTCATTTGTCTTTAGAAATAGAATTTTTGTCATTTAAACAATTCTGTGTTCATTAATTTAGGATGATTTTTAAAAAGTATTATTTCAATTTCAAATTATATATGAAAATTTTAAGTGTTTTATCTTACTTTTGGGATAAAACTTTTCTACTGAAAAAAAAAAGTAGTTTTAGAAAATGTATGTATATTAGCTATTTGTTGAAAGAAGTTGATTGTTTATGGTTTAGTCATCATCAAAAATTATTCCTTTGAACAATATGCAAATTTTTTTTTTAAATGAACTGGGTTTTTTTTATATATTGTTGATCATAATTTTTATTTTATTTCATTCTTGAACCTAAATTTCTTTTTACAAGTTTAATTTTTTGACTGTGATTCTATATAAAACACTTTTTTTTGTTTTAGAAGTGTATTTTTACTTATTGTAAACTTAATTGCATATATCTGAACCTCTCCTCCCATAACCAGTTAACTATTCATGACTACCAGTTTAATTCTACTGGTCTTAGTTCCACAAGCAATCCACTTTTATCTTTAATTCGAACTTTGACGCTCTATTGGATTTGTGCTCATTTGTTATACCTCAGACTAATCATTAACCACACAGTCTGAAAAATGGTGCAATTATTTTCCAATCATTTAAACACTATTTGATGTTTGATTTAATTTTTTATTTATTTAATGTATTTTGCATTGTGTATTGAAAGCTCACAACTCTTCTAACTACATTTACATCATTAAGAAGAATACTTCCCCCCCTTACTTTGTACACATAAATTATTTCAAGGCTATCCCAAACCAAAAGTATTTTCCAAGATCATTTAAACTTTGTATGCATTTCTCGGAATATTTTACAAGTCTAGTAATTATTAAAATTCAACTGTATAATCTCATATTCTGTTGTCAAAGCAGCAAAAAGAGCTATTTACAAAACCACGACCTGTAACAAGAATTTAAATAAGAAAATTTTTCTCCCCGATTGCCAAGCTTGCGACTAGCTTGCAAAAATATTATCTTTAGACATCCTAGGAATTTTTTTTTTATACAATATCATTTTTTAATTTTATATTTAACTTTTTTCCCCCAAAAAATTCCAAAATTATCCTGCATTTAATTGTTATATACTTTAAATTAGTTATAGTAAGTTCAAAAAAACTAATTCCCTGTATTTCATTTTGAATTTAAATCTTGTATTAGTGTTGAAGAATTCATTAAGTGAAGTATAAATGAATACAATTTTTGCAATATAATTCATTTGCAATTATTATTTAAGATTTTTTAGAATTTATTTATTCGTAGATTTTTCTCAACACTCATGACAGAGAAAATTTCAACATTTGCCTAAAATTAATATAATAATAATCAAACTCAATTCAGTTCAAAAATAAGAGACAAGATGCGAAATTTATATCTTAATTTATTCACTAGAGTTTCCAAAATGAATTGCAATACTTTGCCACAATGTTGAAAATATATAAATTTAATATATGAGAATAATGACATTATATAACATTAATCAAAAAGTTCTTACTTACATTTTTGACAGAAATATAGAAAAATCATTAACAATTTAATATTTCAAAACAACTTTTTGTTAAAAAATGTATTCACTTTTTCAGGACTCCACGCAGTACGTTGGAAACACATCACAGGCATGTTAGCATTGTTTCTGTCATCCATTACAATGATGCAGTTTGGCTCCCCTTCCTCTCTTATCTAAGAAGTGGTGTGAACAATAGTCTTCTTTTTCATTCTTCCTATTTGTTCTTCTTCGTAGTCCACCTTCAGAAATATTCAACTGCACTGCTCTGTGATATTTCTCAGTTATGCTTGGTGTAACCAACAATATATTGTGATGGTATTTGAACTATTCTTGGGTAGGAAACTAAAGTGAATTCATGAATATCTTGTTGGAATGATTCCTCTGTCCTTTTCTGGCATCTGTGAAATAATAAGAGCAATGGACATCTTTTTCATTCTTCAATTTTTACCCTTTTCGTAGTCCACCTTCAAAAACATTCAGTTGCCTTCTTTGTTAAATGCTCGACGCTATACTGCTTTGTCCTATGCCACAGTTGTGCCTGATGTAGGCAACAGTGTATCACGATGGCATTTGAATTATTCTCAAGCAAAGATAATATCCGAATTCAATTTCCCCCACCCTTTTTTTTTTTTTTTTTGCTGGAATAAAACTTCTTGGCATGCCTTCTTTGTAGTAAAAAGAATATTTCTTACATTATTCAATCACTTTTCTGTTAAAAAATTAATTTGACAGAACTCTTTACAGACATAGATAATTTTTTATGTAAGTGTCCCCAAATTTTTAGTTGCTACCAATATTCCACTCTTTGGTTCCATTACATTATGCTCTTTTTAATTCCATTCCTACACAACATATCACTTTTACTTTCATTCAAATCAAAGTATTTGCGTTAAACTCATTTTGTAATTCCAAATAAAGAATCGTCTGATGGACTTGGTTTTCAACTTTTCATCTAAAGCAACAGATCGTTCGGACTTGGACGAGATTTCAATCACTTCGGAACTGGAGAATGTTCGCGTGTGGACACCAGATTATGCTTATGGAGTATTTTTCGGATTTGTGAAAGATTCCGCATGGAATGTATTCCAGACTTTGAATGTGCTTAATATTTTTAACATATTTCTATTAGTAAAATAAAACTTTTATGTTTTTGAGGGAAAAGATACCAAACAATTGGGAGTGCCATTCTGGGTAAGTCACCCTTTTTGAAAACATTTTGGAATTTTTGGTAACTTTTCTTTTTTAATTTTAAACGATCTATTATAATTATCAGGGTTCAAATGACAGGGAACACGTTCCAAACTTGGTAATTGTAAAATGAATGCTTTAACCTTACGTCCCAAAAGATTTTGCGGAAAGAGTATCTCGTTTCAGAATTATGGCATACCTGTTTAGTTTCTAAACTTTATTTCTTCCATTTAAAAGTGTATCTAACATGAAAAATAAAAATAATCGTTTAATTTTTACTTATACGATATCTAAAAATTACTCATCACTCGAGTTTTACTTATTATTTAAATCCTTGTAATGTTCAAATGTTTATATGTTTAACCTTCTTGCACCTAATATCTTCATTCAATATTTTCGTTTTTCATTATTTTTTCATAATTTCGCTTTCCCAAATGGCAATGATTTCGTTAAATGCGCGGTATGATTTTCTGTTTCGAATTCAGTAAACAAACTTATGGAAAGAATTACTTTAGTCTTATTTCAAAGCGGATGGAGATAACTTTTTTTTTTTTTCCGAATATGTTCGAATTCAAATTCGAATATATCAAATTATTCATATCTAAATTATTAAAAAAGTGTACTTAACTTTTTTAAGTAATTGCCAGTGTAGCAAGACATACTCCACTTTGTATCTGTTGGTATCTCTAAAAATGCACCTTTTATTTTGAGACCCATTTCGATTATTTTATTTAATGCAAGAAATTGCGTATATGAAACTATATTATGGTTATTGGAATGATTATAGCTGTGTACATATTTAAAATTCTTTAAAATAAAATCACCTTGTACAGATTGTTTAATTGTCCAGTAATCGCAGTTTTGTTGTAATTTTGTAAAAAACTCAACAGAGTTTTTACGAAATATTATTTGAAAATTATATGATTCAACAGAAAAAAAAAAAATTGGACCGCAATAATGTGAGATAAAAGATACCGATTCAGCTTATTTTATTTCTTCGTCGAAAAGTTGTATACCTAAGTTTTCGAATCGATGTAAATTGGTTCAATGATGTTTTTCTTTTAATCATTGGTTTCAGATTGTTCTTTGGAGCTCTTAAAGCATAAGCCATTGTTCCTACTAGAGTTAATTATGAGAATGTTTATATAAGAGACTAACATCAAAAAGTAAAGGTAATGAGAAACTAAAAATAAAATTTTAGAATTGTATTCGATATTGAAATGTGTGTCGTATATCTAGTCATTGCCTTTTATTTCATATTATTTGTACTCTACTTTTTTTGTTTTAAAAAAAAATTATATTTTCATTTCTTTGTATGCATCAATTGCTTGTATTTTCTGAATTTATTTATACTACGTTGTGATGCTTTGCTAGAATATTTTAAATGCAGTTGTGGTTTTAAAATACAATTATGTTTCTTTTTCTTTTCTTTTTTTTTTTTTTTTTTTTTTTATAAATATCCATTTAATATTTTAAGAGTAAATATAATTGCTGTTATTGTAATACAATTAATATTTTCAACAGTTTTAATTTGTAATTGCTCTGTGTTATCGTTTTGAATTAGTTTCTGAGCATGTTTTTAAATTTTTTTTTATTATTTCACAATTGCTTTAATATACCTATGAACTTTCTTCCTTAGGTACGTAGCATCATAAATCAGTGTAGGATTAAATATTTAATGTCCTTGAAAAGGGAGTGAATATTTATTAAGAGCAATTATATTTTGGAATGGAACAAAATAATACAGGCATATGCACATGCTTAAATTATAAATATTGATTACGGAATAGCCTTGAATGAAATAATTTTTGGACTTTGTTTTTAGACTTTCCATACTAAAAATTTGATCAGACTACTACGGTTTTTATATAAACGATCGGTATTTGTGTGAATCAAAACATAGTTGCAAGTGCAAGTCATCAGTTTAACAAAACTTTTTGGAGAAAAAGCATTCTTAGAAATGATGTACTGAGAAATATTTTGATTTACATTTGGTTTTTACTTGTATGATCAAACGATACATCAGACTGAATAAGAATTCCAAGAATCACTGATGTAGACAACAAAAGAATCCACATTAAAATAATTTTGATTTATTTTATATTACATTATTTTTATTTAAGTGCTTAGTTTTAATTTTCAAAAGTTAATTGTTTACGTGTCGGAAATCATCGTGTGTTTGAATACTCAATACTAAAAGATAGAAATTAGATGTCAGTAAATTGGATGTGGGGAAATGCACTAAAAAGATTTAAAAAATTGTAATATATTTGATTACATTTCTAAGTGATATATCAATAAATAAATAAAAACAACAAATGTTGTACAATGTTTATTACTTTTTTTCCCTCTAAGAAAAAAATGTAGTATTTTTAAATATAATTTTAAAAAATAGTATGACATTTAAGTGACTGTTTTGCTTGAAAGAGGTTAATTTTCATCCCTTTCATCTATTCGAAAGAACTGGATATTTGAGTGCATGTTGTCCATCTGCTCTCCCATCACCTGGGGATTTGGTCTGCATGAGAAAATTTCAGAGGCCTTTAATGCCGGTGAGATGAACAAAGCTCATTTGATAATTATGTATTTGTGCCTGTAGACCTTTTAAAATTTTATATATTTGTACACATATACTCTTTTAGACACACTTTTGCTCATTTTCTTTAGATAATATTGTTGGAATTTATGCATTCAAATTTGTGAAGTGTAATATCATATGGAGAATCTATACAATTTCTTTTTTCATATGATGGTGTTTTTAGAAATGTTCCATTAGTTATATTTCAAAAAATTACTTTATTCCTCAGACATATGAAGGGAACTTATCATAATCTAATCTATACAAGAGATTTTTTGGGAGAAAAAAAAATGTTTTTAGGAAGTTGGGAATTATGAATGTAAATCTCATTGAAAAAAAAAAAAATCTTCACCTGTGTGATACATAGTGATTGTATTCTTTTTTTTATTATTATTTGTTGGGTAGTGAATTAAATCCTGATTTGTATATTGTATGATTTTGCATATCCTTTATTAATCAAAAGATTGTATGATTTATTAAATACATTTTTGTTTGAAAAGACACATTACAAGCAACTTTGTCTAGAGTAATAGTTTTCAAGTGTTGAGATATTTGTTTTTTGTCTCTTTATTATTGGCAAAGCCTAAGCTTGTACCTAAAAAGCATCTTTTACTATGAGTATACTGTTTTTTTATACTTATATCATAAAATTGTGTTACTTTTCCTGCTTTCTTTTGTTGTAATTGAGTAATGAAACAAATTTATGTAAATCAGTGAAAATTTTAAAAAGGCTGAATGTTTGAAAAAGTACAATTCTTAATGTTCCCGCATGAACATGTGTATAATATTCTTTGTGACATTCTTAGATATGTTATAATTACAAATTTTGCAACAGTTTTTATTTCTTTGACTTTATTCCGACATTTCAATTGCCTGTAAAACTGATTCCAGGTGCATATTTCCGTAAGGAAATCATACACACATTTTTTAACTCTAAATTTAGATACAAATAGGTAGTTTCATATGTTTTTTAAAACAATTATATACTATACTTGTCTGAAAAAATGAATAAGTAGGCCGTAAAAATTTAACTGAATTCTTAGATCAGATTTTTTTGTTGATAAAACTGTCTTGGGGTTAATATTTGTTTCAGTTTCATTGTTATCAGAGCTCTGTCAGATGGGCAGTGACTGGTAATTACGGAATTCGCATTTTTATCGACAGTCTAACATTTATTTATTATTGTGTAATATCACAAATAAATTTAGTTATCATTACAGTGTTAAAAATAAACTTTCTTAACATTGAGATTTTTTAAATTTTTTCTGAATGAAAATCAACTTAAAAAGTCAAGTTGCAGACTTCTGTTTGAAGATGTTGGCTTGTGATTAAGTGAGCATACCTGACCATTACCCCATCTTGTATGAAATGAAAAATTACTCAAGGATGTAGATATGCTCTTTACTTAATAATTAACTCTTATTTTGCATTTGTGTTCTATGTTTTAAATGAACTGCAGTTCATTTTTGTCATATCTACATATATTTACAGTGAAAGCTAATCTCTCATTGTCCTTAGAACTGTGTTAGAGACACTGGCTATTGCATGTTTTATTGTTCATTTACTCACAATTTCCACTTGATCAAACCACTAGAAATTGTTAAATATGCATGGCTTGGCACTTAATCGGAGAATCCTATTGCTAAATTAATCTCATGTATTTGAATAGCAATGTTTAATTGCCATATTTTTTTTTCATTCAGGTCTTCTTTTCCCAATTGACTTGATTTGGATATTTTTAATTTTTATATATTTCTTTCAATACACATGATTTTCTTGAGTAGTTTTTAAATTTGTTGTTGTGGTCCTGTACATATGTTTGAGTTGTTTATATATTTTTTTGAGTTCAATCTAAAGTGGCAATTTTTTGTGGATTAAACTTCTCTTATTTTTAAACCATGTTCTGGAATGTTTAGTAAATAGTTGTCACTCATGTATAACAAAGAGCAAATATTAATATGAATTCGGACAAACTCCTTTGACTTTCAGTTTAGATTTAATATTTTCTTAAGTTTTGACGTAACAAAATTTATTTCATGGAATAAATTAAATATATACATTTAGAGTGTGAAGTGAACTTCAAATTGTCAAATTTTAAAAATAAATATTCTTTTATCAACTAAGGAATTACCTGCCTTTATATTTCTAATAATTTCTTTCAAAAGTAACATCTTCTTTAAAGATGGGGTGAACATTTTCAAGTAAGTTTGAAAATGAATTCACATCAGAGAATTAAATGGTTGTATGTGTTCTGAGTGGTGGATTCAAAATAAGGAATGTATTTTCAGCAACTGTTTATAAATATTACTTCATGAACTTTGAGCTCAGATTAAATACTTCAGGAAAATTAAAATATGAGAACGCAACATTTTAGAGCAATTTCTCTGAATAAAAGGAATAAGCAAAATTAAATTAAATTAGTGAGTTTCTTTGAGAAGAATATTCTTATTCAATTAAAATGCAATTAATTGTATGCCTTTTCTGTTTATATTCATGCTTTTTTAAATGCTTCTAGATTAGTGGAAACAATTCTACAATCATGAATAGCTTGGTTGGAAACAAAATGCGAAGAATTGTGGAATATAGGACCTTTGAAAAAAGTCTGCATTAAAGTCGTTTATCTAGAAAAAAAGGTATCATTGGCTGTAGTGTTTTATTTCGTTTTCGAGACATTTTGTTTTTCAGTAAGATATAAAATTTAAGCTAATAGAAATTGTATTAGTAAAGTTATTTAAATTTTACTGATATTTAAAAAATGATCATAATAGCATTTTCATTTAATCCTAAAGAGCAAAACACACACTCGAAGCATATTTCAGATAGAAATATATTCCAATATTCATTTAAACTTGTTTATTTACTATGCATAAACCACATTTGTTTATAATGTCAAAAGTTAGTATTAAATAAATTCAAATATCTACATTTTACATTCTAACGTCAAATATCCTTTTAGCATTGCAGTTTTGAATTTGAGAGATGTAATACATTTTTAGAAGAAAAAAAAATGGATTTATTGATTGAGTTGTGTAATGAAATGTGAGCAACTTTATGTGTAATAGAGAGGTTAGAATGTATTATTAAAGTCAAAGAATTAGTCTACCCAAGAGGTTCAGTTTGTTTTCTGATCTTCCACATTGTGAGAAAATAGCTTTAATAATTGTTCATTCTCTATCTTCTCTGATGTTAATTTTTTGCAATTCATCTTTTAGGACTTGAGAGTAAAACATGGAATTGAGAGAGATGAATTAATCTAGTGAAAAGTGTCATACAAAGCTTTATATGATTATAAATTTCCATATATTTTTAATGAAATATATATATATATATAAATAGTATTTTCAATGGGTTTTTTTCTATTATGAACTATTTCTGCATTTGATTATTAATATGAACAATCTTCTTATTTACCTAGATGTCTCTTACACGTTCATTGTTTTTGGAAGCATTATTCTTCACTTTTAATAATAATACTTTCTCATTAGTTTACTCTAATATTAAAAATGTTATTATTGTTTCATTTCTTTTTTTAAATTTAGGCATGCAATAAGAAATTTTACTTGGTTTTCAAATATTCTACCCTAGAGTCTATGGATATTTTTTAAAAGTTGAACATACCCTTTCCCAAATGGATTGTTTCTGTCACTTTTGTTGGGGTTTTAACAAAAAATAAATGAGTAAAATCAGTTTATAAATGAGAATTAATTTCATATCATTTGTCAGAAATGTATAAAATTAACAGGAGATATACAGGACTATATTTAAAGCTTGTAATGCATGAACTTTATTATATTAAAAATTTATTGTATAATTGTTTATTATAATTGAGGAAAACATTAATAAAGTGTAAACTTTATGTGCATATTAAATTATTTATCTAACTTTTAAGTTAAATATATAGTTTATATATTTATTTTATTATTTTTTTTTTTTGTTGAATTCTTTCCTAATTTAATTTTTCAATTTTTTTTTCCTTTAGAAACAGAGTTTTTGTCATTTCTGTTAAAATATTTTGGTACTCAATATTTTATAATTTTACAAAAAAGTATTGCATTCATTTCAGATTATGATTGGAAATATTAAATATTTTATTTCACTTTTGGGATAAATTTTTTTTTTTTTTTTTTTCCCCATCAGGAAAGATTTCTGTATAGTTTGAAGAATAATTAATATATAAGTGGATTATTTTTCTAGTTTAGTCATAAATGAAAAAAATTACTTCTTTGAACAATATGAAAAGCCTTTTAACTGAACTGGTTTATTAAATATCAATGATCACAATTTTTATTTTATTTTATTATTGTACCTAAATTTTCTTTACAAGTTTAATTTTTTGATTGCATTATTCTAAATAATTTTTTTTTGTTTTTGTTTTACAAATGTATTATCACTAATTATAGAATCAATTGCATGTGTCCATTAGATATTGTATTTTTTTTTTCCATCACCAGTCCACTTACTGAGCAGTTTTGCTGTTCTGATCCTGTTACTAATCCTCTCTATTTCTTCACTTTTATCTTTAATTCTGATATTGATGCCCTATGGGATTTATGCTTTTTTTGTTAAAAAGACTAATCATTCAGCAGTTAAAAAAATTGATTGAATTATTTTAACACTATTTGATGTTAACTTCAAATTCTGAAAATTTTTCAATGTTTTGAAAGCATACATCTTAGAAATAATCTTGAAAAATTTCTTTTGAACTGCTAAACTGAAATATTGAGAGAAAACTTCAAAATTTAGCATTATAGAGTTCTTCATATCAAAATTAATATTAAAAATTTATTATTTTTTTCATTAATGTTTTGGTTTTATCTTTCAAAAATATTCAGATCATTAATGTTGTTCGCTTGTTGCAGTAAATTATTATTCAATTCTTAATTTTCTTTACACTGTGAAACATCGAGAATTTGGGGGAGGGGGGAAAGCTTGAAAGTTATTTTATATTTTTTATTCAATATTCAAATCCAATCATTCTACTTTTACTTATTTTTTATGGTACTGTTTTTAAAGCAAATATTTTAACGTGGTAACGTAAGTTTTTATTTCTTTTTCAATAAAAATTGTTAATTGAAATTGTTTGTGTGTTCTAAATAGTATATCTTTTACTGACTGCTTAAAGATAAAAAAAAATTTGACGTGTGAAGTACAAATAATCAATTTACAATTTGATCAAATCAAAAATAAGTAAATTATTGCATCTAATATTTGACACTATTTACCCCCCCCCCTCTACTTTTAATTAAATATTTCATGTTTTTGATGAATTTTCTACTCTACATTTTAAAGAAAGCACTTGTTAGAAGTTCAATTCCATATTTTATCCTTCTCTCTCGGGAGGTGGCGTATACCAGAGGCACACTGCTAAAGGTAGCATTGCTTGAATTGAAAGAAAACAATAATAATAAATTGAAATTAAAATAGGAAATTGTATCTTGTATAGTAATGCAGATATTTCAGTAACTGAAATAAAAAATGTGCAGTAGTTTTAAAAATACTTTTACACTTCTTATTTTGAAACATTGGTGAATATTTTTGGGAGAAAAAAATAATTCTTAAATCGATTTGACGAAAGTGTCGAAGTAATATAAAATATACTTTCATTTTTTTTTTTTAATGCAATAATTCTAAGTTCATTTTATTTAGTCGAAACGTCGGATCTGCTCGGTTGTCGAATTATCGATAAAAATACATTTGAACTCGAATTCACTTAAGTTTTAACTTTGCAATTCTAGGTTCCCGTCTACCAGTCATTTTGGTTTCGTGAACATAATGTTAATCCTGTGGAGTTTCTATTACCTTCCTCAAATTTAGACTTTTGTTTATTTTAATGAAAATTGTGCATCCTATAGAGCAAAAAATAATGAAGGTTTCTTCTGGATGACATTTTTCCTTCCGCATTTTTGAAAATATTTCAGAATATTTTTTTTAAGGCTGGAAAACCCACTAACTAATCTTTAATACAAGGATAAAATATTTTTAAAAATCGGACAATCAACGTAATTCCGCAAAAACGTTTTGTTTTTGCTATTTCGGTTACATTTTTTAAAATTCGAATAGATGAAATAGTAAAGATTTGAGAACGGTTGCAGAAATTCCAAATGATTAACATGACGTTCACGAAATCAAAAAAGGCCGTCACTCGAATGGAAGAGCACTGAAAAATAATAGGTTTTGACAGCATTTCATTTTTAAATAAAACTTATCAAGTGCATTTAAATGAATTTCGTTAGGAAACGGAAAACGACCATTTTTGCACGGTTTTTCGTTTCGTGCGCTCTAATACTTCAGAGTTAAGATTTAATTTTTATTCTGTTTTGAAAGTTATTTATAAATGCCTAGCAGAACTGTTGGACTTGATTTGCTCCGTTATTGTCATTCACAACATTCTGCTCTAACATCAATCCGTTTGGCTTATATAACGTAATAGGTGTAGTGGCCGCGGTAGCCTAGTGGTCAAGGTTCGGATTCGTGGCCGGCGGTTTTCGTTCAGTCGCTGGTTCGATCCCTGGCCGCCAAAGACCGCCGTGTAGCCGGGGCTGATGAACGTTAAATCTGTCGGGGCCCAAAGTCCTCCCGTTGGTGTGGCGTAGATGTTAGGAGAGGAAGGTGCCAGCTCAGGTGTCGTCCTCGTCCCTTGACCGTGGTTCCAAATTTCGAGGTCCGTCGCCAATAGCCCTCGTGTTGCTTCTAATGTGACGTGAATAAAAACTAACTAAAAAAAACGAAGTATCTGTTATTCATCTACAGAATTTATGTGTGTGTGTGTGTGGTTGTCATGCGATACGGCATTGTTTTCGCCGAGTCGTGTTTTCAAGGCCCGATGCCACTAAAGACGTGCCTTGCAGCGGGGCTGATGCTCGTTAAATCTTGACGATGTCCTCTCTCTGGAAGTTTGGGAGAGGGAGGTGCCATCTCGGATATCATCTGCGTCATTATACCGAACTACGACGTCCGCGGCCAACAGTCTTCGTGTTGCTTCTAACTGCGACGTTAATAATAAAGCAATCAATGAAATTCTCCCCCCGCACTCGGACCTTCCCAAATGTGTTACATTAAGACGCGCCGCTCAAGAAAATAATTTATTCAACTGTCCAAACAAAAAGGCAGTCAAAATGAGGAGACATTCGCTAAGTATTTAAATTCTTTAGTACCCGAAAAATGGGAAGTCACGAATACCTTCGATCGGTAGAAAGATGCTATTTTTGAGTCGGGAAAAAAATATTAATGTAATATGCAACGCTTCTGATTCTCAGAACAGAAAAGTTTTAAAAAGGTGATACTTTGATGTCTCTCCATTCCCACGAAATGAAGAATAATCGAACCTATGTGAAATTTCGAGTTCTATTGCCAAGTCCTGTATTGCTATTCGTTTGCGAGTTTTAGACTATCAAATGAAATCAACTGAAAAGAGAAGGACTACCTAAAATGGATGCACATCTGTTAATTAAGGAGTGGGAGAGAGTCTTTGAAGCTTCTTTCTTTCTTTTCTCTTAATAAAAAAAAAAATTGCCTAAGCGAAACTTTTCCAGAGTGTGAAATCATCACCGAGTAATTCGTCATATACATTCAACAAAGTTGTCCTCGATTCGGAGCTGTTATGTGGAATGTTACAGCAAAAAAAGTAAAAAATGAGCGAGAGAAAAGGAGGCTACACTTAGTCAAAACATATTCGCTCATATTGCATCCCCCCCTTAGACTTTTTCTGAAGTAACTCTTTCTACCCTCCCCTCCCCTCTGCTCGTTGAGTAAGTGTTTCGCTGTAGGCAACCGGGTCTGTAATATATACAATGCAAGTAGATAGTCAAAACAACCAAGTCTCTTCTCTGTAAAAACGCCTGTAGATTGTTATGACGTTGGCTCCTATTTTTACTATTCTGATCTGAAATGAACTTTTTAAAGTTGTTGCCGAGAAAAGGTTGTTGTAAATGGATATCATACTTTAAAAAATTACGAATACAAAAAGAAAAGAAAAAAAAAAAAAAAAAAACGTTTAACCTAGAAGTAATACATTACTATGGGGGAGATAGAAATCATCTGATTCTTAGATTCCCAAATTTCATCCGTTAACTATTTAACATTTATCGACTATCGAGTTCACATTTATAATTCAAATGCTTTCTTAAAATACTGCAACAACTCAAAATCGCTTGCAATTTAATTTGCTTTTTTGAAATTCAGCATTTACCGCCGTCGTTTTTTTTTTTTTTTTTTTTTTTTATGTGTGTGTGTTAAACATTATAGAATAAATAAATAGAGGATGCCAAACATTTCGCTAAATTAAGCTTTTCGAAAATTCATCTATATAGAAAGTTGACGAGCATTGGAATTTTAAAAAATAACACGATATTTTTTTACAATTAACCGATCAAAAGAGAAGGGGGGAATGAACCAAACTGGAATGGCCGATTCTACAGCAAATTCTATTCTATTACATAATCATTCAAAAGTTTCTTCTGTCTCTCTTTCGCCGATCCGAAGCGGTTTTTGTTTCTAATTCACCGCGTTACTCTTAAGTCTAAAAGTGATCTCATTTATCCTATGGGCATGCCATGTCAATAAACAACTTAATTGTTATCGAACTGTGTTGAAAGTCTAATCGATGTATTAGAAAATAAACTGTTACGCCCTGTGTATTCGTTAAATACGAAATTTCCTTGGCTTAAAAGAATTTTCCTCTTTAAATTTGATCGGAATTGTTCTGGGCACTCGGGAATAAAACTCGATATTTTTCTACATACATGAAGCAAACGTCGAATGCATTGCTACAATTCCGCTTGCTAAGCACGGGTAAAATTTTATGATTCGAAATATATAGGAGAAAATATTCGGAATAATGTATTGATTAAAAAGGAAAATTATGCAGTTACAATGGATCGTGATGCTTTAAAGTAATCGTGTAATTTTTTCTAAATTTATTATTTAATTTACCATCCTTGTTTCCGATTCTTCCCAAAACGTAAACACAACTGGCGTCCAATTTAAAAAAATCTAAACTTGTAGGTTTCGTTTCCACTCAATATCACTCGGTAGGAAAAATTAAAACTAAATAGGATTTAGACGAACATCGTTCCCTTTCGGGTGAAACAAATGTTTAATGGCATGGATGTAAACAAAAATGTTGCTTCGTTCCGAGTAAAATATTTTAATAATTGTCCTACATGTTCATTCGGCAAGGAAACCTTATCACTGTACACTAGCTCTTATTTGTAGAAGTTCTATTTCGTGTCCAGGAAGAAATGCCCATGCATAGCGATCCTTCTCTAATTTCAACACTCCTCGTCAACTAATTCCTCCCCCCCCCATTTTTTGAGACGTTTAAGTCGCAGTTACACCCTGTTTATATATATACATATATAAGGTTTCTGCGGCATTAAACTTCACCATAACCTCGATCGAACGACAGCTCTGCAGGTACTTCGTTCTCAAAGCTTCCACAATGTCCTAACGCGAGGACGTTGTTCTGTGATAGATGTAAAGTGTATCTACCCCGCCACACGTTCGGTTCTTTTGTGGCATCCGACACGATTTGTTTTGTAGTGAGTGTCTAGCTCTTGCGCCATTAAACTCCACAAAGTGGGCTATGTTGCGCCAAACACGACGTCGCACTCGAAGCAACAAGGGTTATTGGCGATGGACCTCGTTATTTTAAACCTCGGTCAAGTGACGAGGACGACACCAGAACTGATAACCCCCTCTAATAAATTCCACACCTCGCCAACGGACTCGGAACCCTCGAAGCAGCAGGAAAGTTTTTAAAAAACGACCAAACAGTTTTTCTCTCTTCACCAACGCCGATTAGTACAGTTGAAATGAAACCGGCTTTCTAATGCATTGACTTTGATTCGATACCGAGCCTTAATTTTCCGTTGCCAAAGTTACTTCTGAAAGCGATCCTTTCTTCGGTATTCCCATTGTAGAGCTTGCCATGTTCAAAGTGCGGATATCATGAACCAGACAAACTTTAGTGATCTTTATATTTAACATGGGGCTTATTGTCTTTAAGTAAACACGCGCTCGCGGGATACCCTAGCGATCCCTCTCTATATTTTCGACCCAACTTCTTCCAAACCAATTCTTACGTTGTGTCCATTTTTTTCTCATGTCAGATCACAGGAACACTTTGCGAGGAAAAGTCAGGTGTGGCTCTTGCGCCATAACCAACTTTCACTCGCTCACATTCTTCGAATATGAAACTTCGGGATTTGCAATTTAGAGCAGTACGAGACGAGTCATTTGCTTGGAGTGAAAAATAATAAAGAAATTGACGTATAAAGACGATTTATACTTACATAGAATTAAGTTGTATAATTATATTTTCATTCTATCATTTCTTATCCTATTACGATTTCTTTAACTTGTATTCGTTGAGATGCTTTAATAGTTTTTTTTTTATTTATTTTTATTTACAATATGAAAGAACGATTAACCGATTTTGCTGCTTTCTGGTATACGAAGTAGGTATTTAATTCCTATCATTTCTAAAAAGTACTTCCACCGCAGAATGGCACTGCATGGCCACTTTTGGTTCTCGCGCCGTTCAGATTTCATCAGACGAAACTTCACTTGATAATGTAAGCATTACGTCATCAGTTTATCAAATCTCGAACAATCGTTTTGAAAAATCTTTTTTGAAATTCTGAAGCTCGAACAAGAACCCGATTAGTGTGGAATGTAATAATTAACGTTAATGCATGGAAATGTGATATCTCAGTCTATTTGATTGCATACTTACGAAAATGAGAAATTTTAAGTGTGTAAGCGTGAATTGTGATCCAGACGTTTCAAATTATAGAAGCATTTGAGCAGTGAATGTGTCGGGCACGAAGATTCTGGAATGTTCATCGATTTCCTACTTTTTGCTTGCATCCGGTCAATTCAGTTTTCTGTCTCCTCTTTTTATCCCTGCCGATTCATTCGGAAGAAACTACAGATTCAATTTCGAAGAGAGGCAATCGTCCAAATTAATTCTATCGAACAACTTTGAAATTAAAACTTAGGCATAAAGTAATTTCGCGCGAAATTGAGATGAGGATAGTGGATGTTATTTTATACGGGCATTTAAAGAATCTACAGAAAGTATCAATTGGCTATAAAAAAAAAAACTTTCGGCGCCTCTCCTCCCTATCTTACTGTATGCATGTATTTTACTTTCGTATGCAATGAATTGAAATTTATAGTCATATAGGCAATCATTAAAAATCATCCCCAAATTTTATTTCAAATCACTTGGCAAAAATTAAGGCAGGGATAAAACCTTGCGTCTTCAAATACTGAAGAACGTTGAGAAACATTTACCGCATTTTCTAATTCATATTTCTTACAAATTCTATTTGAAGGCTTCTTCACTTTATAAATTTTGTAGAATTATGAACTTTGCGCAACCGATGACAACTAAAGCTTTCGATAACATTGGGTTCTTTCTCTTTTACAACGTTTTTCTGAATTTCACTTGGTGTGTGTGTCATCAAATTTTCGATCGTTAATTTAACCAACTTCCCATCAAGCCAGAGCTTTGAAATTTTGGGAATCGTTCGTACTCGCCTAACAATGCAATATTTAGACGTTTGCGACAAGTTTTAACTCATAATTTTTTTTAAATAATGCAGTTTAGCCCAATCACTTGGCGCAATTTGAATAATTGCCAAACTTGGAGATTTTTTTTTTTTGCTGAATGTTCAAGTCCGCTTCGCGGACCAATTTAGCAACATTTGGCAAAATACCGCCAAATAATTCCTGTCTCCAAGAGTGGTTTGACTATACTGTATTCCAACCATTTAATTTACCGGATGAATTAATTTTAGTTAGTTTTAACGTTGGTATGTATTTCACTTGGTGTGTGTCTGTATGTATGTATGTGTATCAGTGTGTCATCAAATTGTCTATTGTTAATTTAACCAACTTCCCATCAAGCTAGAGCTCCGAAATTTTGGGAACCGTTCTTATTTGCCTAACAATGCAATATTTAGATATTTGCGACCAGTTTTAACTAATATTTTAATAATTTTTTTAATAAACTTTGCCACCATATAAAAACATTGGTTTTTATTTCGAATTATTAAATTTGAAGTGAATAAAGATTGCAATGAATCCTAACAATTCTTCTCGCGAAAAATCAGGTACATAAATAGGATTTGTCCGTCTCTAAACCCCCACCTCCTTTTTTTTTTCTTTTAATCTCAACTTGGTAAAAATTGTATTTTTTTTTAAATTTATTTACTCTGGATTAATAGATACGAAATAAATATCTTGCTCAAAAACTACATCGTTTCAATCTTACAGGATGTGAATACAAATAGATATTTCTATGTGAAGCCTGTGATTAAATTTGTTACTATCTGATTTTTATATATTGCTCTAGCATAACATCCTCCGGCCATTTCCAGAAGTCTAAGAGGATTAAGCAACACGTCTTAATTCTCTTAAGGACTTTTAATTAAGCCACTTCACTTTCTTTCTGCTCATCCAAACGTTCCAATTCTTTTTCCCATCAGCACAAACGCGATTACTATGTTTATAATTAGAGGCTGGGACGATTTACACATTCCTCTCCAATGCGCCTTTTGTTTATATTTCAGACTCCCTGCGAATAGAAACAAGTGGACGTTTCAGCGCAGGCGATTTTTTCCCCCCTCTCCTCGATTAAAACCGGAAATTTGCCGATCTCGCTTTTCGCGGAGTCAAAACAATTTGGGGTGACCGAATGAATATCATTTCGCTTTCTTATTTTGCGATTCGTTGTTTGTGAGATGAAAGGGTTGATATTTTTCATTCACAATCCAATTCGTTCAGTGAATTTTCGTTATTTATAACAGAGCATTTATCTCCAAATAAACGTTCCCCTTCAGAATAATAGTAATAAAATAGCATCTCCTATGCATTTTTACAGTATTGCTCTTTTTATTTTTATTATTGGGTTTCCTTTCATTCCAGAGGCTCGGCAGAGATGACATTAAATTCATTCTCACTCCTTTCAGAATGGGAAAAGTTTTAAGCCTTTCAAATGATTTCCCGGTTTTTTTTTTTTATTATTATTATTATTATTCTCTTTTTACTCAAATATTTCCTTCCTCTTATCTTTTAATTCGTGTAAAGGGTGGGGGAAATGAATTCCCAGAAAGTAATAAAATGTACAACCATAGATTCCTTTCAGGTGGAAGAAATCTCGCGATCAGTTTGAAGCGGCTGGTGACGTGCTCCCGAGGTGCCCTAGTCCCCACTTACAACCCATGTCTTCCTGTTTAGATCACGGCTTCACCCCGGTTTTCATTCACGATCCTAAAATAGAACCCACCCATTAAAACAGCCTCGAAAATATGTGCAGGAAAAGCAATGTCGAGATTGAAAAAGTTACCTCTGCGAATGTCTCGAACGAACTGCATAGCCGAGAGCATCCCATTTAACCTGTATCTCACTTCCGTTACGAAAAAAAAAAAATATTTTTAAGTGATTACTTTTCACTGAGCAAAGCTTAAAAAAAATGATCATTCCCCCGGGAAGATCTTTTTCGAAAAGGAAAGCAGTATAGACAATGGCTCTACTCCCCGCGCTAGGATTATTTTTTTACGTCGCACTTTGACGAGGATTACTGTCCTCGTCATTTAGAGCCATGGTAAAATGACGGCACCCCTCCTCTCAAAACTGCCATACCACGCCAACAGGAGCATCGACAAATCGAACGTGCTTCAGCCCTGCTACTAGGAGTGTCCTCAGAGAAATCATTACTGGAACCCTTTCATTGGACGGAAACAGTCGTGCCCTGTCGGTTACTGCGTTCGCATTGCGCATTTTCCATCGCCACTCGAACGGGCTAGAATTGGAATAATTTCCAAGAGTTCTTCAGCCCAATAAGAGTGAAAAAAATCCATTCACAGGATCGAAACAAGACAGACACATTTTAATTTATTTAGTCACACATTTTTATTTAAACGCTGTAGTAGAAATTAAAGCAAAGGTGACGATTTAAATGTGAAAGTTAAATTTGGGGGAAATAAATTATTCCACGTGTATTATTATTTTGTTTCGATTTAATGTAATCCAATATTAATGAAATGGTGGTTGCGATTTAAAATAACCTAAGTTTGCATGTTTTTACCTTACCCCTACAGAATGAAAGATGTTCTACTCATTTATATTAGATTTAGTGAAGGTTGAGGTGGCGGAAGAGCCAAATCTGGCTATACTGCGCCAAATAAAGTGCACCTGTTGTGTAAGCGTTAGAAATAGAAATAAAAATTTTGATGTCCCCCGAAGATGCGTGCACATTTTCTCGGTACCCTTTCAACAGCAGACATTCGTCAAAACGTACGTCGGAGGATAATTTCTCATTATTCATTTGTTGAAATATTCAAATCGCAACTAATACTGTAAAGATAACCTCTCTGGGGAAAAAAAAAATTACTGAAAGTAAATGGGGGTGGATATGCTAATGTACATCTTTCATATATTGAAATTTCTAAACGGGGGGGGGGGTA
>BMAW01099296.1:0-10575 GCA_019974015.1 Nephila pilipes | reverse complement strand
AACAATACTAGTCCCCCCTCACTCTCCTGGTCCCGTCTAACATCTCTTCGGCTCGTAAACTAGTTTTTATTCTCTCGGTTTTTATGTATTAAAATTTTTAAACTTTGAATTTGTCATCTTCATTGTTTTTAAATTTTGACCATTGTTTTATTCTCTTTTATGATTCATCGACTTTTGGAGCTGTGGTGCCGAGCGGGCCTTCTTCTGCTTCTCCCGACCTCTCCCTCTGCATCTCCTGAGCCGGCCGGAACGAATTTTATCCACCTCATTTTCGTCGCCCGCCTTTTTGATTCTTGGATTTCTTGTGTGTGTTTTATCAAGTTTTTTTTATCAAGTTTTATCAAGTTCTCTTTACGAAGCTCTCCTGCAAGTCCGTCAGGATTACTTCTGCCGCTCCGCCCATCATCGAGCAATGGACTTGCTGCTCTCTTTTTTAAACTTTTTAAATTTGCTTTTATATTTCGTGGAGCCTGCGCGCTCCCTTTTTTATCGGATTTTAAATTCAATTCTATATGTTCAGCTATTGTGCTGTAAAATCACTTCTGTAACTATTATTTGCTGAATAAAAATTTTTGAAATCTGTTCTTATCAGCTTAATCGCGCGAGCAGTGCTACGCTTTGATTTCCTTTGTTTAAATCAAGATTGGATTACCTTTGGGTGTGAGTGAGTGAGTGAGTGTAGGGTTTAATGGCGCAAGAGCCAAAGTAGGCTATGCTGCGCCAAACATTTGTTAAAATTTATTTAAAAAGTAACAGCCTAAAAACGCAAGAGAAACATAAATAACATACAAAAGATAAAAAGTTAAAAATCAAATGTGGTGTAAAAGGCCAATATATCTTAAAAAGGCAAATAAGTTATGGTGGGGGGTTTCCCCCACCAAGTCAGAAAGTTTTAAAACAGATGATTGAAAAAAAGTCCGGCGATGATGATCAAACACCGGACAGTCAATTAAAATGTGATGAATAGAATAAGGGACATGACAGGAAGGACACTCGGGAGCATCTTCTCCAAACAAAAGATGTTTGTGTGTAAATCGAGTATGTCCAACGCGAAGGCGAGTCAATCTGACATCTGCTCTTCGCATTGGAAAAACAGGCCATTCTCTGATGATCGGCTTCACCGAGTGTAATTTGTTATTAATCAGTAGATTCCATGATTCCTGCCATGTCTGATGAATGAGCATTAAAATATGACGTCGTATGTCTTCAAGAGGGACTGCGAGCTGCAGAGGATTCTTTGCCGTACGTGCAGCCGAGTCCGCTTGTTCATTTCCTAAAATACCTACATGACTAGGTATCCAGCACAATTTTATAACATAACCCCTGCTATAAAGCTGGCAAATAATGTCAGCAATTTCAACCACGATAGGATGACTTCTATCGTCAATATGTAACAATGTTTCCAGGACGCTCCTGCTGTCAGTATATACAACGAACTTTCGAGAACTGGATGTCTCGACTAATCTAAGGGCACAGTAAATGGCGACTGCTTCGGCAGTGTAGACACTGCAGGAAGAGTCGAGCCGGTAACTGTGCCTGATGTCGTTCGAAACGACACCACAGCCGACGTATCCAGTTCCTTTCGATCCATCCGTGTAAATAGGAATAAAATCCTCATACTGACAGCGATGGAAGGCAAAGATCCTCTGGAGAACAATGGGACATGTGGTGCTCTTGCTGTAAGAAGTAAAGGGGTTATGATATATAAAACTTGGAATATTCCAAGGTGGAAATTTAATAAAATTTCGTTGCTGAACATCCAAGTCATGTAGGCCGAGTTCCTCGATGAATACCTTCACCCTCTCAGAAAAAGGCCGGATGAAGGAAGGACGAGCACTGTACAGTCTCCTTAAAGACGGGCTGGTATTAATGTTTTGTGATGGATGAGATGGCAAAGATGACATTTTGAAATGATAGTAGAGCGAAAGTTTCAGGCGCCGCAAAGCCAAAGGCAGTTGGTTACAGAGGACATAGAGACTCTGCACAGGTGACGTTCGGAACGCACCACAGCAGATTCTCAGAGCATTATGGTGGACTGGGTCAAGTTTCCGCAAGGTAGTTTTGCAGGCAGATCCGTAAACGATGCATCCGTAGTCGATCCGAGACAGAATCACCGACTGATACACTCGGAGTAATGAAGTTCGATCCGCTCCCCAAGAGGTGTTGGACAACACCTTCAAGATGTTGAGGGATTTCTCACACTTCTTCCGCAGATGCAAAATATGCGGAAGGAAAGTGAGTTTGCGGTCGAAAATTACTCCGAGGAAGCGGACGTCAGGGACGACAGGAATAGACGTATTACGGATGCGAATGTCAGGATCGGGATGGAGGCCCCGTTTCCTACAAAAATGCACGCAACTACTCTTGCTGGCAGAAATACTATGCCCATTAGCATCACACCATGTAACCAGGTTATTGACTGCGGTCTGAAGTCGTCGCTCAATAATACGCATTGACGATCCTTCGCAGGAAATCTGCAGATCGTCAACGTATAATGAACCATGAACTGAAGGTTGTAAATGAGAAAGTATGGGAGAAATATGACAAATAAAAAGAGTGGGGCTCAAAATGCTCCCCTGAGGAACTCCTTCAAATTGCGTAAAAGATGAGGATAAAACATTACCAACCCGTACTTTAAAAGATCTAAACGATAAAAACATTTTAATAAAAAGAGGTAAATTGCCTCTCAGACCATATTCGTAAAGAGTGCGCAGAATCCCATAGCGCCACGTACGGTCATATGCCTTTTCGATATCAAAGAAAATAGAAACCAAATGATTCCTCCGTACGAAAGCAGAACGAATCTGACTTTCGAGTAGAAGGATGTTATCTACTGTGGATCTTCCTTTACGGAAGCCACTCTGAAACGGAGGAATGCATTGATTCTTTTCCAATTGATACACGAGACGGGCATTGACCATACGTTCTAGCGTCTTACACAGGCAACTCGTCAGAGCGATAGGCCTATAGTGGAGAGGGTTCTTTGGATCCTTACCAGGCTTCAGAATAGGAATAACGATTGCTTCCTGCCACTGGCTAGGAAACACATGCTCCCTCCATATTCGGTTGAATAGGTGCAGGAGACTGACAAGTGAATCCTCGCTCAAGTGGCGAAGCATATCGTATGTTATACCATCTGAGCCTGGACTGGTATTGTTAGATAAGGACAGAGCCTTTCTCAATTCCCACATGTCAAAGTCACAGTTGTAAGGGAGTGGTTGCCGACACCTGAAGTTGATAGGTGTCTGCTCAGAACGATTCTTAGTCGCTAAAAATGTAGCGCTGTAAGAATCGGAGCTTGACACACTAGCAAAAGAGTGGCCGATTACATTGGCCACTTCGACAGGTGAAGAATGCACAGCATTTGCAGTTTCCAGTATCGGGATGGAAAATTCCCGATACAGGGAGTTTGCAGCTTTTACCTTTCTCCATAACTGTTGACTTGTGGTAGACGATGTGATGGAAGAGACATACCTGATCCAAGATTCCCTCTGACTATATCGCCTTACTCTGCGAGCAATTGCCCTTGCCCTTTTAAAGGCTATGAGATTTTCAGTTGTGGGATACCGTCTGAAGATACCCCACAATTTCCTTTGTTCCCGGTAGGAGGATTGACATTCCTTATTCCACCATGGTTTACTCATCTTCCTCTGTGATGTTCTACTCTTCGGTATCGCTGCATCAGCAGCGTTCACGATAGAGGTAGTGACATTTTGGACAGAGCTATTAATATCCTGATCTTGAACCATTGTACCGGTAATAACCGCTAACCGTGTGAATGAATCCCAATCTGCCCGGTTGAAGCGGTAAGTGGGGGGACGTAAACGCACCCCACTACCATGAACCTGGGAGATCAGGAGAGGGAAATGATCACTATTATAGAGATCATTTAGAACCTCTAAATTCAGCGACGGTAGCAGTGTCGGTGAACAAATGGCTAGATCAAGGGAGTGAAATGTCCTAGTAGGAGCATGGAAATACGTTTTCTCGTCGGTGTTCAGCAGACAGAGACTGTGATCAGAGATCAATCGCTCGATCAGCCGACCGCGAGAATTTGTACCATCATACCCCCACTGAGGGCTGTGTCCATTGAAGTCACCTAGCAGAAGGAAGGGAGCTGGTAACTGATCGACTAGTCGGTCTAAATCCATTTGTGACACAACATCGTTAGGTGGCAGATAAATGCAGCAGACTGTGATTAATGTGCGAGTATGAATTCGCACAGCCACAGCCTGCAACGATGTGGTCAGTGTAACGACGTTATGAGGATAATTCTGGGATGCCAGAATGCAAACGCCTCCAGAAGAAGGTGATGCGACATCAACATCCCGTCGTACACAATGATATCCACGCACGCGGGTTGTCATATTACTCTTCAGAAAAGTTTCCTGAAGAGCAACACAGACAGGTTGGTGCGTAGATAGTATGGATTTGAGATCCTCTAGTCTGGGTCGTAAACCACGGCAGTTCCAGGAAACAAAAGCCATTAATTGGGCGCACTCGAAGTGGAAGGTCCCGTTTCCAGGACCCCCATGGAGTCATAATCTTCGGGCGATGGGTGTAAAACCACCGCATCCCCGTCAATGACCCTAGTTTTTTTGCGAGGAACACTGTTCTTCGCTGCAGATTTTAATTTTTGCCTCTGCAAAGCCTTTGATCTGGCCAATGGCCTAGTCTGATTAGCTTTAACAGAGGAAGGGGGTTTAACTATATTTAATTTTTTTCTTGATAATGGAGTCTTTGTGATAGGTTGCGGTGTCTTAGTGGTAGGTTTTGTAGTCTTAGTGATATGTTGCAGTGTCATAGGTTCCGGAAATTGGGTGGATTTAGAAACTTTAGTGTTCTGGGTTGCCGTAGCGTAGCTTTTCCCCTGTACAGGGGTACGGGAAGTGACTACGCGGCGAGCCTCGGGATATGATAAATTCTGTAGTGTCTTCACCGTAGAGATTTCCTTTTCTTCTGCCCATTTTGGACAAGAACGAGAGTATGCAGGGTGGTTTCCCTGACAATTGACACACTTCTCTACAGCGTTACAGGAAGCACTATCGTGTCCTGTCGCTGTACAGCGAGAGCATGTCAATTGTCCCCTACAAGTGTTCTTAGAATGGCCGTATCGTTGGCAATTAAAACATCTCAGTGGGTTTGGAATATATGCTCGGACGGAGAGTCGGAGATATGCGGCCTGAACTGTCTGTGGTAGGGTAGGAGTCGAAAAGGTCAAGATGAGGTGCTGGGTGTTAAGCACCTTACCATCTCTCCTAATCGTTATCCTCCGGACACCACAAACCAGCTGGTCCTGCAAATTCTCCAAAATCTCTTCCTCCGACACGTTTTCCAAATCCCTTGAGGATACCACGCCACGAGAGTAATTTAGGTTTCTATGTGGTGAAGTCACTACAGGATATGGTCCTAAGGTCTTCATACTCATTACAAGCTGTGCTTGCTTTGAGTTTGAGACCTCGATCAATAGGTCCCCAGAACGTAGTTTTTTAATATCTTTAACAGTCCCTACCATACCTTGAATTCCCTTTTGAATTAAAAAAGGAGATATGGTAGAGAAAGTTTCAGTTTCTCTTTTTATAATGAAGAATCTAAAGTTAGTATTTTCAGTGCATTTGTTTATTTCTAAATTTTCATTTTCAGAAAGCTGCTCAACTCGGTCAGCCCATGATTCACTTTTTGTTTTAACATTTTTTTTAATAGCTTTGGGAGCCAAATCTAAATTCATAATAGTTGTAGCCATATTGCCTGAGAAAAAAAGGGGAAAACACGGAAGGACTTCTAGTTCGATGGGTCCCCGCCAGACCCATCTCCCCACCCTTTCCTAACGTGGAAACGAGTAACCTCCGGAGAGATTCGTTTCAGCCGGACAATGTGACCTGCCCCATTACGTGCCCAGGCAGAGGCACAGGTCCAAGGCCGAAGCCGAGGAGGATTTCTCGCAATGGAAGGGAGGTCACACCATCCAGCCACACGCAACCAAGGCTCTCCCTCTGGGAACATTTTAAAGGATGACGTTCCTAAACTGTAACCGACGGCGCACGCAACTCCTCTCCTCGCACACCCTTCCCTAACCAGGGCCTTTTCCAATCACGCCCATGCGGTCTCCCACTAGGTACCTCCGCATGAGGGGTACTGGGGCCCCGTATTGCCAGAGCTAGGCATGCAGGAAATCGGCATTGATACGCCGCCGGCCTTTTAGTGTTTTAGTAGGGACACCACAAATATTTTTTTATTTTTATTTTTATATATTTTTATTAATTTTTTTTTTTTTTAATTTTATATTTTTTTTAAAGACAAGAGTTAAACAAACACTAATAAGAAATAAAACTATGTTAGTATAAACTGTTTTCCGCCTGATATTATAAGATATCAAGCGGAAAACCCCCCAAAGCAAAACACATGACAGGAAAAAAGAGGGGGAGAAGAAGAGGAAAACAAAGATCACTGAGGTACCTCGGGGTTGTGAAGCCCGTACTCATCTCAGATAGATGAGCCCCCTGAGGGGTGGATTACCTTTGGACCACAAGTGCTGAAGTCATCCCAGGTAAGCAGGTTGTTCTTCGCTGCACTCTCTCTTCCCGCCTTTCAACCCTCTGAGCGCCGTCTTTGGCTGTTTCTACTTCTCTGCTTTGGCTTCACTCGTTGCCTTGGTAACGAAGCCATTCCTCCGCGAAGAGACCAGTGCTATACAGCCTGTATTAAGCCATTCCTGCCTGGGACTTTGAAGATTTTCGCCAGTGTTCCGATTGGAAATTCATCGTGATACGAAGATCTATTGTGTTTCTATAGGTGTGTATACCCACCTGGATTGCTATTGTGTTGTGCTACGTCAAGAATAGTGTTACAGTGTGTGTTACAGATATCTTAGCGTGTTATCCCGCTACGGATTTGACTGTTTTAGATAGGTTTAAGTTGATTATGTCAGCTTAAAACCTCAAGCATTGGTGGTTCGGTGAGTGTTTAGCATGCATATTTCTATTGTTTTAACTGTGTTACCATGTATCCTGATTATTATTTCTATTGTTATAATGTTATCTGATTTACTTACTATGATTTAATGTAGTTAATTGTGTTTTTGGGACTGTATTTATGTGCTTTTTCCACGGGTTTCGCTAACAAGTCTTGCTACAATCAACGAACTTTCCTATTGATTTTGAAGTGTTTTTTAATATGATTTTACCTTTATTTGCATTGTTTTCTAGTGTATAATGTGTATTTCTCGTGTTGATTGTAACGTATAAGGCTTGTGGGACTAATTAAAGTGTGTGGCTTGATTAGTTGGTGTGATACAGACCTTGCCACGCCTGTTTCACACCCGAAACGTGTCTTTTTCTATCTCTTTTGTGCCCAAAACACACTATTTCTATTGTTTAATCATGATTTTGATGCTCGATCGGGTGGACAGTGTTACTAGGTACCTTTGCGTGATATGTTTTTGAGCAAGATACCTGTAATTTCTTTGTTTTAACATTGTTTTCTGTCGTTAGGCCTAGACTTTCCATGCTTTCCTATGGAAGTCTAGAACAATGTTGTATTAATTATAACTCGCGACTCTCTTTAAGTATAATTGAAATAATTGTTGCGTTAGATGCTGGGCACTCTGCTCTTGATAGTAGTGTTGTCCGCATCTTTCTATTGTTATAATTCGCGCGGATGTAATTGGATTTCCATTGTCATCCTTACGTTAGCGTCCCTTGGCTTGCGCCATTTCTTTTTCCTATTCTTTAACATGGGAACGTTCGCTAATGTTATCCTATGGTGTTTAGGCTTATTTGGAAACAGGATGTAGCTCTTTGTTGTCTACTGCTTTGTCTCTGTCCTCTGCCTTCATTACCATTGTTCTTTTTCCCGCGCGCGCGATCCTTGCTTAGTGACACGTCACACTTGGGTACCTCTACTGTTGCTATGGGCTCGTTGTTCCTTAGTTTACTTCTATTGTAGTGCTGTGTTTTATGCTATTGTGTTCCTATGTACTTCTGCCGTCCACCCCGATCTATTGTTAGGCTTGTGACTTTATACATATTCATTTTCTATTGTTATGAGCCCATTTCTATTGTATTATACTGTGTTTTGATGTTGCTAGGGCCCTGCTGTTGCTATGCTTCAGTAAGGGGAGTAGTGGATCAGACTTGATGAAGTTAATCTGATTATAACTCCGGTTCTAATTATAATTTTAATTCAATATCGGTCTTATCTGATTGCCCCTACTATTGTCTACTAATAACTAGTAGGGGGGTCACTCTGAGCCCCCTCAATTTTAGGATGCATTCGGATTAAGGCCCCTTCTATTCCAAATTAATCCCTGCTACTTGGGAACTACTGAGTAGTAGGAGACAATACCTCCTCCATTAAACGCTTTTATATTAAACTATTGTTATGATCATGTTAGTATACCACTGTCCTCTCCCCCTATTGTACTTGGGGGAGCTTATCCTCTATTGTTTTCGTGTTAGGGCAGTTATAAGTCCCTCGTACTTCCTGTACATGAGTTAGGGAGTTCGAGTGAGAGATAGACAATATTGGATTGATTATTTCTTAATCAAGGAATTATGTTATGATAAAAATAATGGGGGGGACAGATTGCTCTGTCCTTCTACTTTCTATTGTATGCTGGGGGAGGGCTCTATCCCCCATAGATTTTTAGATGTAGATGGATTTAGGACCCCCTCTCTCAGCATACTACTCCTACTCTCACTCGAAGTGCCAAGTCTGACCATTGTTCCTTCCCCCTAGCAACAATTGTCATTGTTACTGGTTAACCTCAGTGGTTTCTATTGTCGCGTACACACTTCTATTGTTCCAGACCAGGGAGGGCTTACCTATTGTATTCTAAATTTAAGTAGAACACGGTCTACTAAGGGCCTAATGCTATTCCTATGGGAAATAGTGTTAGATATACCTGTTAATAACTAGTGACGTAATGACACGATCACTACCACGCTAAGGCCTACTGGCCCCTCCTCTCGGTATTGAGTCACTCCCATGGTCCGCTATTGCCTATACCCACTGCATGCTATTTGCCAGTAGTGCCAATAGCCTATGGACACTTAGCATTAGCAGTGAGGTTCATTAATCGGGTACATAATGAACAATAGCCAATTCTTTGCCTAATTAATCCTTGGCCATGATTAATATACTAATAGGTGTCATTAGAGTTGGGTTAACTACCCCCTGGGCCTCTAGTGATTTTACCTTAAATTAAGGGGGCTATAATTGAACTCCCCCCCTGTTGTTGGGAGTCCCCCCCCTACCAGTTATTCGGATTCCCCTCTCGATTTCCAGTCGATAGAGGGGTTACTCGAATACCGTCAACAAATTAATCGGGCAGTTATTAAGCAATTAATTCGATTTAATACTGTTTTATTTCTCAGATATCTCAGTCCCTAATTGCCATAGGTAATTAATTCCCATGCCATAGTGATCCCTGGTCAATTTCCTACCGAATTGCATTTTCGTATAGCCCACTACTTAATATTTTAATTTTTTCAATTAAAAATTGAATTAAATGTTAATTAAAAGCGCTCTACACTGGCTCCTTATCGCCTGAGGCTCATAATTCCTCCTCCAATGGACTTCCCAGGCGATTCTGGTCTGTTTTGATAGGTCACACTTGTTCCTATGACCATTCTTCCCTGATTTACCAATGTATGTGATTATTTGATTAAAATCATAATTACTTCATTATTAATTCCCGTTTTACTCGGCTCCTAATTGCCCCAGCCACTTTATTCTCATTCCTTTTTACTCCTACACAGACCAGCTATGCAGGTGAACTGTCTGTTGTTCTGTCCGAGCCTACTGAACAATTCTGTATATTCCTAGCCAGTTCCTTCTTTAACTATAAGTCAGACCTGTACCCATTTTGCCGAATCCGGCAGGGGTTGTTCAAAAGGCTTTCTTTTCAATCTCAAATGATGCACCTTCTTCTCCTGAATTGAATGAGGGGTCGCATGGCATGATCAGATCAATAGTTTGGCAGTTTTAAACACTTTAAATTAGTTTAAAATTTATTTAATTCTGCAATAACTCCCCTCCTAATTCCCCCTTCCATAAATTTTTGATGGCTATGAGCTCGTGGTACCCTCCCCTATCGTCTGACATTCATCTTTACATGGTCTACCTATTTATTTAATTTTCGGTAAATTCATTGCTTATTTGGTACCCATATTTTTAATGTACTCAATAACCGTGCGAACATGTTCACTCTTATGCTCATTGGATGCGCCACAAAATTTCCAGACGATAGAGAGGTTATTCGAAGGGCCTTGACCTTTTGGTCAGGTTGTTTTGTTACTTTAAAATTTATTTTAAAATCCTTTAAATTTGCCATAGCTCATCAGCTAATCATTTCATTTGGACAAACTCTTCACCATTCGACTCCTATTGCCTTCCCCCATCGATCCACATTCCTAAATGTGGCGTTGGGGCAATATTTACTTTTCCGGGAATTTCTCCTGATTCGAGCTCCCGTTTTCAATGATGCAAATGGGGATTGTTCGAAGGTGCTCCTTTTCTACCCCATTTGGTCCGTCTCCCAATTCTGAGTCGATAGAGGGGTCGCTCGACCTATTT
>BMAW01099292.1:0-14205 GCA_019974015.1 Nephila pilipes | reverse complement strand
TGATAGGATTTTATGGGAACAGGTGGTTTTATCAACTTCCCTGCCCCATATGTCCACATTAAATGGTGAACAGAACACTCTACGCATTTAGTTATGTAAATATATTTTGATAGGCTAAGATAATATTTTGTTTGTAATAAATAAATTCTTATGAAATTTTAAAGTTATATTAATAGTTCTAGATATATTCTTAAATAAAATAGAACATTTTTAGAGATTGTACACCTATGAAAATCCAAAGTGTCTTACCCAAAGCAAAAAACGAGATATAGATCAATTTATATGTGAAACTTGGGAATGAAGAAGTAGTTTACAACTGCTGGAACAATTGAAAAAAAAGGGAACTACCATCAGAGTTTGTACCGAGAAAAATAGAAAGGCATGTGGATCTATTTTTGAATTCAAAAAAGGAACCACTATTGTGTTAGATGTGGTGAAACAGTAAACGAATAAAACAGTTATACTTCTTTCTACTATTAAAATGATAATACAATTAATGCTAAAAATTAGAAGCCGGATCTTATTACAGACTACTATTGAAATAACAGAGAGGTAGAAACAGAAGATAAAATATGCAGCTCGAATTATGTACCAGGCCATTGGTAATATCTTTCCAATTCTTAAACATAGAGATAATAAACAGCTAAATTTTGTGTAACGTGACGCAAAGTGTTAATGAAAATAAATTTAGAAGACATTTCCTATAAAACTCATCTTTATCTATGATGAGGCTACACCTAGAGCCTAGAACGAATAGAAATAAACTTATTACCTCTCGATATTACAAATTTTCTAAGTAGATAGATGATTATCAAGCAAAATCCGTTGAATGTGTTTATACTGTGGAAAGCAAAATGCAGTATAACAATGATTATGTTTCAAGTATGCAATAGATTTGTGGACAAAAAACATGCAATAAGAGTAATAACTTTTCAGAAGTACTACATTAAGGGAGGTTTCAAAAAATAATTTGAGGTGGTCACATGCCACATTTTTGGAATAAATTATACAATGTATTTTTGCATTGATACAAATAATTCTGATAGAGTTTATCAAAAATTTGATTTTTTAATCTTATAGCATAAATATTTGTTCCATTTAACTTATTTTGGGTACTTTTCTGTGCGCATACAACTCACTATGTGTACTAATGTTAAAATACTAAACAAGTGTAGCTAAAGGCCAATTACAAGGAATTTTTCTCACATTTTAAAGATCACATTATTACTTAATGACATATAGAAGTCAGTAAAATAATTCAATCTACAGTTTCTCTAACAGATATTTAATTTCTCACTCTAATCAACTTTAAATATTATTGTTTGCTACGTGAAATATCTTGCGAAATACTAAAAGCATTGTTTGATAAGTGTCTAACATTATTCTTCATAAAGAGATAAAGAAATATGACACAAATGTATTTGGTAAACACACATTTATACTTGAAATTTTAAATCTTCTTATAAAACTACCTGATCAATTTATTAACCAGACACATTTGAGTACACCCACCAAAAACAACACCTCGAAATAAAACGCAATGCTGCAAAACTATACGTCCTTCTTAACTGCCATAATAAATCTTCTTTAATGAACTCTTAAACTTGACAATCCCACAATCACACTTCCTGGTTCGTGATTAATTAGCGGGTCTCTAAATAACAGTCCAGTAGCTTTTCTTTGCAGCGATTTTCCTCGTATAATTGCATTTATTTTTCACCACAAAGTCATCACGGAAGCACGGAATCATAAATGTAGATGAATATCATTTTCGTCTTGGTTTACGTCTCTACATGGCACGCAATGGTTAAGAATATACATATTAAAATAATTGTATGTTGTGACTTTAAATGAGGACATTATAATTAAAATACATTAATTTGTCTCGTGAAAAATTTTGTAATATGACATCATTTGATAAATGGTAAAGATTAACTAAATGTTGAGCGAAACAGAAGACATACTAATTTTCAATTTCTGTTTTGATTGTAAACAATGCATAAGATGAAATAGTTAATTAGATATTCGTAACTTATTATAAAATACCACAAATATTACATTGTATCATATTACTCTTAAAACTAGAAGAGATTTATTGATTTTATAGATGTGTTATTTATGAGGATTTGATAAATGAAACGTTAGAAAATTGATTTTTTTTAAAAATGTTAATATACGTGTTAAATCACAGGACAAATATCTGTATTCACATTCTTCTTAAAATATGTTATGTATATTACATCGAATATTACTTACTTTCTTCAAAACATACTTTTTTTACAGTTATTTGAAACTTTAAAAATCATTACATTTTTTTAATTAAAAAAAAAAAAAAAAAAAAAAAAATTCCAAAAAGAACAATCATTCTCATTAATTATTGCACAATATGTGCGTAGAAATTATGGAAATATAAATAAAGAAAATTTAGAAATTTTTAGATTTTATTTAATTTACAATGTGTTACATGCAAATACATCGACTTCCAACTCACTTATTGTTCATAAATGTTGCATAAAAATATTAATTTGTGTGTGTTAAATCTCCATTTTATTCGCTTAACTTAGGAGTCTGTGGCTTCTTTTTTATTTCTATAAATTATGAACTGCTACAAGAAGTAGAGCTGATAACGATTTGAGGACAACAGCTTTGATGAGTGATTTGCAGTTATCCTACAAAGTGAGCTGAAACAGGTATCTTTTGATCATCATGACACTTTAACAACTGTATTATAACCTTTCTTGCATAAAATAACAAAACAAATAATTATTTATTAGCTACCCAAGAGACTATGGGTTTAGGTGGGGTGTTTTGGCATAAGATATCCCTTTTTAATTATTTTTATCGTTTGGTTTAATTTTAATTATATGTAGCTGATACAATATTCAATTTAATATTTTATTATTTACTTTTAATTCTTATATTTCATAAAGTACCTTAATAATAATGATAAGAAAAGAGCACCTAAATCAGCGGTGCACACCTGAAGTATCTAATCACCTAATCTGTAAAACGCACCTAAATCTGGGTGGCTAAATCTGTTCTTTGCGAAACTTTATGTATTATTTCTTTATAAGTTTTGTCTCTGTTTCTTATTATCTATTTAGTCTTAAAAATTATCTGACACATCTGTCTATTTATATATATAAAATGAATTTAATATCGAATTGTAAGAATGCATTAGCAATCGAAGTTGTAATCAGAATACCTTTTTCCAATCAAGATTTTTCATTCATTGTATAAAGAGAGAGAGAGAGGCAATAATTATACTTTATTAAAATGGGAATGCAAGAAACATAGCTCTGCTGTCTGATTACAGCAGAAGAGAGAGAATTTTACCTTACCTACAAATTTATATACAGGGATATCTCCAGATCAAATGGTATAAGATGAAGGATTTCTGGGCGATTTTTATGACATCGATTAGTATAGAGGAATTATTTTCGACAAATTTACGATTATGGGAAATTTCAATCAGCATATTTTATGAATATGTGATCACATAAATTATTGGATAATTTGGAATAGTATCCGCAAATAAGGATGAATTATTTACTAATGGTTGTAGCATAGGAATATTTAGAAAAGTAAATTACTTTTATGTGAGATAATTACATACATACACATACGCACACACAAATTCACACACACACACACACACACACACACACACACATATATATATATATATATATATATATATAAATGTGTATGATGATAAATAAATTTATAGTATTCCCTTTGATTTCGAATTATTGACATGAAACCTTTATTTACACATTTAAAGATGCAGATTTCCTTTCCCAAACAGCATTGGAAAGATTCCATCAAGAGCCCCTTCTTTTCACCAAATAAACTTAATTTTTTGGTAGTTTTCCCATTTTCTACAGCTCCTATATATGCTTCCATGCGATTTGACGCTCCCTTTTGTCTCTTTCATGAGCTTTGGAAGCCACGGCACTACATGTGTGTCTTTCATCTCGTCTGAACAGTATTATAAAATATAATTTTCTCTCAAAGTATTATCATCATGACTGAATAAATCTTAATGTCTGCTATTTTTTTTTTATTTCAACGATAAAAACATAACATTACGAAAGATATTTTACACACACGCACGCATACACACAGAGAGAGAGACATATAACATATGCATATATATATATGTGTGTGTGTGTGAGAGAGAGAGAGAGAGAGAGAGTAACACCTTCTTTAATGTTATTTGATTAATGCCACTTCAGAGATAATTATACTATCATATTTTTAATTAAATTATATTGTTATCTATTCAATGTTAATAAAATATTATCCAGCTTGACAAAAGTAGAAGGAGCGAAATTTACACTCTTAATACAACACATATCAACAGAAAAAGAAAATGTTAGATCGAGTTGAACTCTTTTAATTTCAGGGGGAGAAAGAATATTCTCCTAAATATTTTGTTAATTATGTTGTGAAAAACCCTTCTGTAAAACATAATATGTGCAGTTCTTAAAAAAGAAATTACACATGTTTAAAGTTGTCCAAGATATCTTAGTGATTAGTTTAAGGTCAAAGTAGTTTTAATTTTAAAATGCTTGGAATTAAGAGTATTTTAATTAAAAAGAAATAGAGATGAAAATTCATCTCATAGACATGTATATTGGTATAGCTGCATTCCCCTTTATTTATTAGTTTGATGCAGAGTTATGAAACAGCTGAGAGGCAGTGCTACGTGTTTGGTTGCACAGACCAATTGGATACAGACACGAAACAAATCAAGATATTTAGTGTTATTTTGATACTGAATTTTTTTAACTTTATCTTCATTCCTTGTAAATATTTGCTCTTAATAAATCTTTATTTAATATTTTCTAATTGTGGCCAGATTCTACATGAGAACACTATCTTTTAACTTTAACTCCTAAATTCCGACGGTATAAATTATACAACACATGAAATGCAGGCTTTTCAGTTTTATTTGCTATGCCAATGTGAATTTAAAGTAAATTATATCTTCACCTAGACAATATAAATTAATGCCTTAATGAATTAATGCCTTTAGTTCTTTATATAATTGTTTTTCGACCATTATCTTTCACAATTTTTTATTTAAAATTTATGCAAAAAAAAAGTCTTCATATTATGCAATGGAAATGTAATAACATTTATCTACCCCATTCCCAGAAATAAGCAACTGATATGTATAAGTAGCTTAATTCAGTTATAGCTTATTCAAAATATAATAGTATTTCAATTTATAACAACGTACATATCTTATTTCTTAAAATTATATATGCAGTATCTATTGAGAGTAAAGTAATTTCCTGAGTAAAGTGTTCAAAATGCATTTTAAAATTATTTTAAATTTATGAATTTCTATTTATTACATATTATTATTCATAAGTTAATATTCGATTTCTCATAAATGATGATACTGCTCAATTAGATCTCTGATACAGCTTTTAATGACAATGTCTCAATATAGCTTTTATAGAAATATTTCTATAGCTCAGAATACACTCTGAGCAAGTTGCGTAGGACATTCACTCCAGTCTAGACCAATAAATACATGAATGGGGCGTTATAAGTACCAATTATTGAATGCATGGTGCATTAATATGCCAGATGTAATATTCATGGACGACTGTTGGAATGTTTAAAGCTGTGCAATTATAGAAATAAGTCCCATTTATATGATAATTTATCTAAATAACGATTTTAATTCATTCCAAAAATGTCTTTCAAACTCTCTAAATAAAAAAACTTTCAATCAATCACTATTAATTACAAATATCTGTGAATAATGTGTTTTCTTGGGAGGACTTCAATATTGATGTATTACTTTATATTTTTTTAAACTTTCTGATTGAAAATTCTTCGAGAGAGTAAGAAAGGAGAATCCTGTGATTTGAAGTCATTATAAGAAATGAAAAGCTCAATTACTTATTCACACTGTTATTTAGCTGATTAAAATAGTTTTTATTTCGAGATAATAGAAAAGTTGTCGTAAATAAACTTCATTTTTTGTTTATTGAAAAGCTTTCGTGAACTATTTTTATCTTATTTTAATCTTAACTGTAAGGTTTTACTTTTCTTTAAGCAGCTGCAACTTCCATTACGAGCAATTTCATGATATTTCGTTTTTTGTTTGTATTGTATATATTTAGCTAATTCTGAACAATTTCGCACTATTTGAAAAAATTTCATAATTTTTCTAATCTTATTTATCACATAAACGAATTTAAGTATAACAGTTTGATATTATATGAAATAGAAAATTTTAAAATTTATTTATTTTTTGTTATTGTATGAAATTTATTTTTTGTTATTGTATGAAATTTATTTTTTTTCTTGTTAATCCGGTACAATTAGTACTTTGGAAAAGGATATATTTTTTTCAAAAAATTATACTGATATTGTATGTAAATGCAATAACACAGCTTACACAGTAATGTCTTAAAAGGGAGTTTTAGGTTAGCTGAAGCATATAATATAATTATAATTTAAAATTTAGTAACTTCATAACCGTTTTTCTCAATATGAGTGTTCTTAATGCATTCATTATTTTAATATGCTGCTCCCTCATTTAATATTTATTATATTATTCCTTTTTTTCTATATGGTATATATAATTCTTGGTATAAATTGAAGGATTCATCTAGCAGTAATATGAATGAAATGGTTTTTTTTCTTAAAAAAATAATATTGGGGAATTTGCAGTATTTTAGCATTTATATAAAATTTTATAATTATGTAAAACTAAATAAGTCAGTATAAAAGCGATCACTACAGTTTTTTTTTTTTTTTTTTTTTTTAGCATTCTTCAAAATATTACAGAAAAATAGTTAATATTAAAGTATTGGTAAAGTCAAGAGAAGAAATGGTTTGAAATCTACCAGATTCTTCCTAAAAATTAAAGTTTTAAAATTGCAACTTCAGTATATCCCAATGTTCCTCTGTAGTCATTTTCTTCAATAGAATACTCCATAACATGCAAAAAAAATAGTTTTTAAATGCTTAAACAAAAGAAAATGTCCAAAGAATACTGGGTCTCCTTAAAACAGCATATATTATAATCGTTTTGCATAATATCTTATTTCAAGGTCTCATTTTGAATAGCTAATCTGAATCATATATGTTTTCTTTTTTAAAAATTTCTGTAAATGTCAATATCCTTCTGAGATTTTCAATGCAATAATAGCAATATATAATATATATATATATACAACCTCTGACAATAAAGTTCAGTGAATGAAGTCAGAACGGCCGATCTAGCAACGGTGGCGAAACAAAACGCCGAACCTGGGTAGCGACAGGTGTTGACCATCTGCCCCCACTGTTGTTTAGTTGAGCATCGTTTGTGTTCCGTGTAAGAATTGTTTTGCAAAGTGCTTGTTCAGTGCGTTGGTTCTCAACTGAAAACAGGAAAAGAGCGAACAAAAAATCAATTTAAAGCTTTGGTGTAAGCTTGACAGACATCGAAAGAAATTCATGCGATGCTGGTTCGTGGTTATGAAGTTCAAGCACTGTCCATGAAGTGTGTGTAAGAGTGGTTTGCCCGTTTCCGAGAAGGGCGGGAAAGTTTTTCTGACAACCCCCGTAGCGGAAGACAAGCGACTTCTGTCAGAGACGAAAACATTGAGAAAGTGAAGAAATTACTCACGAAAGATCGTCGATTAACTGTGCGCATGATAGCTGATGAACTGCAGATTAATCGAGAACCCATGCGACAAATCGTTAGCCAGAATTTAGGGATGAGAAAAGGGCCACATCACTTGACCGAAGATCAGAAGCAGGCACGTTTAAAGGCTTAACAGGATTTTGTCAAAACGGTGGATGCGACACCAAATTTCTTGAACTGTTTTGTCACTGATGATGAGTTCTGGTGTCTCAGGTACAACCCTGAAATGAAACGCCAAAGCATGGAATGGTGTTCTCCTGTATTATCTCGTCGGAAAAACGTCAGAGCTGAAAAATCATCAAACGAAAGCATCAACGATGCTCATCAAATGTAATACGAAACGCAATGAGATTTTTGAACTCCATCGCAAAAGAAGACTTCTTGCAAAGATTCCAGTACACGTGTAGCAGTTCTCAGCGGTGCATTGTCATGGGAGGTGATTATTTTGAAGGACAGTAAAGTAACTTCCATTAATATTTCATCTACGTTAATGTTATAGGAATATTTACCGAACTTTATTGTAAGAGGTTGTATACATATTTAAATACAAACATGAATATAATTATATGAATATATGTATGTGTATTTGTGTGTGTATGTGAGTGTGTGTGTGATTGTGTGCTTTTTATTATATTGCAATCCGAAAAATAAAGTTTACACATTTAAAATTATCAAATAGTAATTATTTCACAAACTGACTTCGCTAATGCTTACTGGTTGTCGAATTGTTGATCAGGATTTATTTTTATATAGAAAAAAAAGTAAGATTTAATTTTCCAAATGTAGACTGATATAATTGATGAATCTCTTGGAAGCATAATTACTTTCCAATGAGCAATATGTGTCAGAGTTACAATTGCTAACTTCAGGCATTATGAATTACATTTTAGTTCTGGAACAGAGCCTGGTGAGGTGGAAATTCGGCAAGCTGCCTCTCTAGATGGGTTAGAGGGCTGAAAGAGCTATAAACATAAGGAAGATATACTTTCTTGAAAAGAGCTGCAAGATGCCACCTCAAGCATGTTTGATACGATTCAGATCAGATGAATGAAGAGGTCATGGCATCCACTAGATATTTTCCATTTCAGGGAAGTAATCGATCATGATTGCTCCGTGATAAGCAGATTTATGATCAATAAGTATGAACCAGTACCTTCCCGAAATAGACGAATGTGGATTAGATAACTTAATATCTGTAATATTAGTAGTTGTAAGTCTCGTTTCAAATATACAATGCTCTGTCTGGCCATTCATCTCGATGCCTGTTGTCTCCCTGACTGCTCTTGAGGAAAACCAATGTATTTCCGTGATGTTTCCAAATTGTAATTGAGTTCTGCGAATTAATCTTACCGTTAGCAGATAAGAATCCGTTTTTTAACTAAAGCGAGAGTTACTACTGAATAACACATTATTCTAGGAACCCAAACTCCAGTGCTGATAATCGAAACTCTATTTTCGATGAAGTTGTTTGTAGAAAACTTGGGAAGGAATACTAATTAATAGCTGTTCATCTGGTGTAGTCAACTTGAGTGATTCATCAGTAAAGAGGTAGTTTGGAAACTCGTACTGCTATTGCAAAAGTGAGCACTAAATTTAATTCTTTGGCGCTACTGTGCCTCCAGTGTTGCTAATTATTTCCAGATAACTGAGATGGCGAACTGTTCTGACTCTCAGCTTATCTGGTACTGGTTATTATATAAGATTTCCCACCGTTTGGAGCCCCTGCCACAATCTTCAGATTACAAAATAAGGCACATTCAGCATTGCAGAGACACTTCAATATGTGATCGTACAAATTCGAACATTTCAATGATTTTTTTTTATTCAATCGGAAACACTTCTGTTGTAGTCTTTGTGCTGTAATTTATTTTGTTTATTCGTTAACAACGTTTATTCACACTTGAATTGCATGAAACTCACCTGAATTACCTATGATGAATGAGTCATTTAATCTGCATTCCAACGTGCGTAAGCTAACCGCCTCAGTTATTTTGCTTATGAAGACGTCGAATTAAATATTTTGCAAAAATTCACCTTCAACAGATTACGGTATGTAATAATATGGTACGGAAGCATACAATAGAATAATAGTAGTTACTGAACAAATACAACATAATAACGCTATCTAATACACTATCAAGATCATAAGTGTCTCAAAGCAACTTCGTTTTGTTAGCGAGATCAAACAAATAATAAAAGACATCATTTTGTGACGATTGACGCGGTTCAAATGGCTTCCGAAAGATACTCTTAACTGCTTGGCAGTTGTCAATTTTCAAATTATATATAAAGACAAGAAAAAATCACTGGGAACTATGTGCTGATGAGGAAGAGTGACATTTAAAAAGTTCATTATATATATATATATAAACAACGCCACTGGTGTAAATTCGGTATTTCTAGAAGAGAGATTGCATAGCGTATATCAGTTTTGGCGATGTCAAGTTGCTGCTTCAGTGATAAATGTCGAACAATAAATCTATTAGTTAGAGGAAAGTTGAAGTGTGACGGCGGAGTTCAAGATTTGTCACAGCATCGTTAAACGACTTTGGAGAGAATTTCAAACTACTGGAACAACTTCCAGTAGTTCAACAGAAGTCTTCCATTAGAAACCACATCAACGGATGTCTGGGATATGGCCCTACAGGTCAGAGACATCTGGAGAAATCGCTAGACGCATGGCACAGATGACTGGAAGATAGATATCACATTTTACCTTGACCAATAGACTGCACAGTGGTGGTCTGTTTGCACGACGATCTGCACAGAGTGTACATTCTACTCGTCTGAGAAGGCGTTTCCTATGAACCCGGGAACTCCAGTTTTGGACAGATAAACAATGCGGTCGAATACCTTTTACGGTTGAGAGCAGGTTTAATTCGAGTAGCGATTCTGATAGCATGCACAACTGGAGAGAGTGGGTAACCTACTCTAACCCCTCCAACATTACCGAAAGTGGTTGGCTTGGCAATTGTTGCGTTCTCGTGTGAGGAGACATCAGGTTTGATTGTCTTACTGACATTCACATCTTCGAAGTAAGTTCAGTCATCAGGGCCCTCTATTATAACGAGATTCTCCTACCGCATATGTGTCTTTTTAGATTCACTATGGGTCCGAAATTCCTGTTTATGAACGACAATGCTCCAACTCATCGTACAGTAGATGTAGATGAGCTGTTGGACAATGAGGAATTTAACGCTGGGATTGCCCCGAAATGTTTCGGAATCTAAATCCGATCGATTATGTATGGGACTTTCTAGGGAGATCCTTGGCAACACATAACCTTCCAACATAAACGACTCAGAAGCTCCGATTGGTGGCAGAAGATGAATGGCTGCTATATCTCATCAATTCATTGACAACCTCATGCTTATCATGGCCAGATGATGTCAAAGGATATCACACATCAAAGTCAAATGTGTGCATATATGTCAAATGATATCACACATCATACTAAAGGTTGGATGATTCTGGCTGACAAGTATCACATGGATGTTTTGGCCTTCAGTCGCATTGTTCTTTATGCTACTTATTCAATAAAGCTCCTTTTTATCTTTTTGATTTCTTTTTTTTTGTGAGTTTTGCTTACATTACTAATGCTCATACGTCTTGGGTGTTTTATGGTATTATTTGTTGTGATATGGAAAGCTTTTACACAACGTTATAATCAGAACCTCCTCTCGTCCTTAACTTTTGCACACCAATGGAATTTCATCGGAAATACAGGTTGTTTCGAAACTCACGGGCAAAAGTTTAAGATGTAATAGAAAACATCTAAACCAGCAATATTCACTATACAATGCTCACGCGGAGTGCAAGCGGTGAACCTCTACATGGCGCTGTGATGGAAAGCATAAAACACAAAATTTTTGCCTATCTCAATTTCTATGACTTCAGAAATCCGTGGTAGAAATCACGATGAGCAAGAAAACTCGCGCCTTATGATTTCATTAATAGCACCATTTAGAAATTCACCTTCATTCTCTCCGTCATGCAATGATGGTAAAAATTTTCTTGTTTAGATGCTTTCTATAATAGCTTAAATTTTTGAGATTTGAAACATCGTCTAGTACAGTTTAATAATATAAAGTAAATTTCTTGGTACTAAAGACTTGGTGTTATTTTTTGTGAAATGTGCACTCTTAAATCATTCATTACTTAAAATATTTTCAATCTTTATATTAATGCCTTTCTTTTGGAGGGGAAAAAAACAGGATTTTTATTAAGGTATGTGCCTACTTCAAAATCCCCGTTTTCATGAAAATTTTCGAAAGTTTTTCTAAATATTTTTCTTAACGCCCACATATTTACGATTTAAAAATGGTTTGTATTTCTTTCTAGGCTAGGTAGGAACAAATTTCTAGCCAAAATTTAAACTGGAAGTTCAATTTAAAGCGAACGGAAATAGAATTTTTCAAAACTGAAACTAAGTCAAAAAAATATAAACAAAGTACTTTAAGCAGCTGTTTCTTCAATTTAAAATGATTTGAATGTATAATTTACTCTTAAAATAAAGAATTTAGATTTATTCATTTATTTATTATATCTGTAAGCGTATCTGGCCACTATTTCTTCCTTTAATTTTAATTAATAAGTTTGTATTTTCTGGAGGACTGGTATTTTAATATTTTTTATTACGAAACATCTTATTTCTTAAAAAAATGTTTCATATACTAAGTTGAAATTTTGCCACAATGTTCTGCACATCCCTAGTTGTTTTGTGAACTTGAAAAATAGCTTTTAAGTACATAACTATTCATTCCGTGCTATTTTGATTTAAAAAAGTGATGTAGTTTTTTGTCAAATTCTGTGGTGCTTATAAGTTTTGATATAAATCAGTAAGTGTAAGGAATAACTTCATTTTTCTGCTCCCGAGCACAGATATATATATATTAAATACATTGTTGAACAAAAAATTTATATATTAATTAAAATTTGTTTTAAGAGCTTCATTACGTTACTATTATTCATAGTAAATGTCAATTTTCAGTAAATTTTAAACATATGGACAAAACCTGAAAAATAGAAAAAAAAACATTATAAAAATTATTTTGTAATTTACTAATTTACAGATCATTGTAGCTAAAAATATACGTGTTTGTCAAAAAATTATTTTTTTTTTAAAAACAAATAGGGCTCCGAATGAAGGCACATACTTTAACAACATTGTTCCTATGTGTATTAGCATAAAAGGTATGGTACACAAATATATTGATTTTGTATCTTAATATTGTTTTCAGATACATAGGGGATTAAATTGAACTTGTAAGAAAATTTAATTAACTTATATGTAAAAAAAAATTATCTAATATTTCTTTGACCCGGTATTTTAACATCTTATATATTTTGACATAACTGCAAAATACTTAATTTTGTCGAACACACATAGCTGTTATAAAGATTTTTACTGCATGTGCTATATTTTTAAAGTCGTCTATAATATACGGATGGAATAAATATCATTATATATGATAATTGAATCATTAGTTACAATATTTGTCACGAAATCAGTATTCAAAAATACTCAAAAAGCTTATTTAAAAGTACTGATTTATGATTAAACATTAGAAAAAGATTTTAATTTGTAGAACCGTATAATTGACCATTTCTAATTAAATAATTTTGAATTTTAAATGAACTGTTAAATGTAATAGTTGAGCTAAAATATAAATTGAATATCATAAAATCTTGTTAAACTTTATAAGGTAATGATATCAATCATTTCAATCTTAAAGTTAACAAAGTATTTTGGTGAAATAACTGAAAAGTACATTTTTAAAAGCAATTTTTATCTTAACAAAATTATAAATATTCAATAAATTTTTCTATAAGAATTATAAAATTTACACAAATCTTACTTATTTACTTTAAATTCGCCACATTTAAATAGAAGTTCTAAGGTTTTCTCGAAATAATAAATATCCTCAAAAAAGAAACTTAAATCTTCATTCAACCAACTGATTCACCAGAAAAGCATTCAAACAGTTCAAAGCTAATAAGACATTCGGTATAAACCACTAGTTCTTCTTTACTGTCCTTCTATATATTTATTTTCACAAGTTAAAAACAATCAAGCTAATAAATAACAAACTAGAGACCTATATTCCTCGAAATACATGTATTTCGCGCTTCAAAAAATCTCCTCAGAAAACTACAAGACATGAAAAGGGACCATCCTGTTTTCTCCTAGATTTTAACTAATTATTCCTCTGCGTTTACATAACACCTAAGTGAAAGAAAAAGTGGCATTAATTGAAATAATCAATGGAAATTTGTTCTTACTACAAATTAGTCTCAAACGGTTGGTTGCATGGTTGACTTTTTAACCTCAGAAACATTTTCCTTGAGATAGTTTAAATAGTTGCTTAGCAGTAAGAGGATTAAACTTTTGGGTTCTGCAGAAGAAATATGGCAGAGTGTGATTGTTAAAGGAAAGGAAACGATAGTATTATTTATTGATTCGGATAGTGGTATAATAATCATTTTATGTATTTTTTACTAAATATGTATATTTTTTTTCAAACAGTAGGTACAGTATGACCCTT
>BMAW01099270.1:0-15735 GCA_019974015.1 Nephila pilipes | reverse complement strand
AACAGAATCCAATAGTTCTGAATCGAGCGAAAGTAACAATAGATCGGATTCAGGTAGTTCGGATCCAGATGAAAGTATATCTGGAACTGAATCCAATAGTTTTGAATCCAGCGAAAGTAACACTAGCTCGAATTCCGGTAATTCGGATTCGAGTGAAAGTTCATCTGTAACAGATTCCAATAGTTCTGAATCGAGCGAAGGTAACACTAGCTCGGATTCTAGTGAAAGTTCATCTGCAACAGAATCCAATAGTTCTGCATCGAGCGAAAGTAACACTAGCTCGGATTCCAGTGAAAGTTCATCTGCAACAGAATCCAATAGTTCTGAATCGAGCGAAAGTAACACTAGCTCGGATTCAGATGAAAGTATATCTGGAACTGAATCCAATAGTTCTGAATCGAGCGAAAGTAACACTAGCTCGGGTTCCCGTGGTTCGGATTCGAATGAAAGTTCACCTGTAACAGAATCCAATAGTTCTGAAGCGAGCGACAGTTCTCCTAGCTCTGATTCGAGTGAAAATGAATCAGACTCAGATTCAAATAGTTCCCAAAATGCCTGCCAATAAAGTTAATCGTTTTTTTTTTCTTGTCAAGCATAAATTTCATAAAATAAAATGGAAATCTACGAGGCTAAACAAATAGTGTATTTTTTGTTAACTAATTTCATATCATTTTATAAGACTTTATTCAGTAGTTTATTGTTTTGCCTTCATATACACATATCTACTCATTTTTCCATGTGTTAACTCAATAAATAAATAACAAAACATTAAATAACTATTCAGTATGATCTGGCACACTGTTCAGTTAAAACAAATAAATTTTCACAACTTTAAAATAAAACAGTGGAATCAATTTTATAAAAGTTAAAATACACTTTTAAAGAATCCCTGCTAAAAGCGAAGCTTTTTAACTTTAATTATTTCAACATTTGGAAAGTATTAAACACTTTTAGAATATTTGAGTATTTTATTAAGTAATTAAAAAGTAACTAAAATGAAAAAATAGTGTAACGAAATAGGAAGTTTTTTTGAAAATAGCTTTCATAGTAAGATGGATTTCAGACCTTTGTAACAATAGTGCAATGTAATACATAGATGAAATTTCACGACGTTTTTTCACTCAGTAAAATATAATCATCGTGCTCTCATGATTTAAAATACAAACAAGGAACAAATTTTCAAATTAATTAAAGTACCATTCATCCCTTTTTTATCATTTCCTTTTGTATAATTAAGATAAAACTATAAAAATAATATGAAATGAATGATTTATTTAATTTCAAAGGAAGAGTAAAATAACAACCCCTTCATCATAAATTTTAAATTAAATCGATTCTTATTCATATAAAAAACACGCGTAAAAAGTATCACTCAGTACTCTAAAATAACTCTATTTATTGACCCCGAGTTTTATGTTGCGGAAACTCATGCAATTTCAAAGTATTAATTTAATTAATTCAATAGTAAAAAAAATTTCTTATTTCAATTTCAGTCATTTTCATCTTCCCAGATGGCGCAATGATTATAAAAATAAAGATACGCGTTGTGAGAAATCTTTGATAAAATAACACGATTTAAAAGATGAGAATTGATGTAGTAAAGTTATAACTAATATTATCGAAAAACTTTACTTTCATACGATGGTGGGGTGGGGAATGTAAGCCACTTTTTTACAAATCACTCTCACTCATATATTTTTAGTCAAAAAAATTTAGATCCGTGATTTTGTTGAAACAACTCTAGTTAAATGATTATATTAACTCTGCGCAATTTGAGTGCTGATTTAATTTTAATAACTAATATTTTCGGATTTTATGCACTAGTTTGAAAAAGAAGTGATATTCTAGATACACATGGTGAAAGTGTCGCTTTTTTCATTCTTCGGCGTAAAGTTTTTAAAAATATTTTGTAAAAAACATATTTTAACAATTTTCATTAACACATTCGCATAGGGAAAATAAATTTTTGTTTTAAAAGCTGACATCGAGAAACAAAAATTTTCGTATTGCGAGAAGTATGTGTTTTCCTAAGAAATTCTTACATGAAGGAATATATGCAAGCATACACAATGTATGAAAGTATTTAGAGAGTTACACTCTTAAATTTCTTTGTACATATATTTCCATTTTAAATCGGCGTTTTGCAAAGATTAGTTACATTGCAGCGGTCAACACTCGATTTCTATTTAGTTTCTTACTATAATAAATACACTAGGTAACAAAGGGATTGAGATATTGTACCAAACAAGTAATATATATATAAAAAAAAAATTAAAGTCAATTCTTACTTAGGTCAACAATTTTTTTTTATTTTAGTTACTTTTTATTAAATAATTACAATTAATAATGTAAATATGTATATACATAGGACAGAATCACAATATTAAGTGGCAAAAGAAATTTTCTTTCCAGCGATCTATACGCTTCGTCACTGACGGTATTTATTCCTAAATTTATATCCTGCTAAATATCTTATATAAGAGAAATTTTTTTTCTCCCATATAAAACTAAAATTAATTATTTGAAAATCAAATAAAAAAAATTTTATGCTCCGACGACATTCGATCCGAAGGCATGAAGATTCTACGCCGACGCTCTACTAAATTTGCCATTGCAAGATTAATGATGTAGTAGAAGCATTGGCTTGTTTCTTAATTCATCCAGTAAATTAAATGGTTGGAATGCAGTTTAGCCCAACAACACCTGGCGACAGGAATTATTTGGCGGTATTTTATCAAATGTGGCTACCCTTGTCCGCTTCGCGGACTTAACGTTCAGCCAAAAAAAAGTCGCCAAGTTTGGTAATTTTTGAAATAGCGCCAAGTGGTTGGGCTAAACTGCATTTTCACCAATCAAATTTAATTAAATGAATTAATATTTGAAAAAAAATGTTTTAATATTAAGTGACATCCACTACAAGTTTAAAAAAATGTATTTGAACTTGAATGGATGAATAGAAAGAGTACTTCTGAATCTGAGGAAGATAAAACTTATATTAGCGATGTGTGAATTGATATTGACACATCCCCACAGTTAGAATCATTTGAAGAAAATCAAGGTATGGAGTTAATTCAAGAACATCCAGAAAATGTCGTTCATACAGTAGATGACTTTTTTTGAAGACGACATCTTATATCAGTATCACAAAACAATTAGATATCATAAAGAACGAATAATTAAATATAAATATTACAAAAGCACAATAAAATTGACAGATGTTATACCAATAGAAATAAGTTATTTCTTAAATTTTTAATTTTAAAATCTGCTAATTCTGTGAAGTACGGTTACACAAAGGAAGATATTTCATCCACACTATCGTACCTAACACAATAACACATCAATCAATAACTCCCGAGACTAACCCAGAGATGGCGCTCGTAGTAAACCTGTAACCAGGTCTTTCTAGAGTACGAACCTTTGCTTGAAACGTGTCAAAATTTTAAGTCGATCGGACCAGAAACAGCTGAGTTATCGAGGTTGGAGTAAAGTCGTTTTGTAGTTTGTTTAAAAAATGGAAAAAACTGAGTTTCGTGTTCTGATAAAACATTGTTTTTTAATGGGTAAAAACACCGTGCAAGCGAAACAATGGATCGAAAAATGTTACCCGGACTCTTGTCCACCAAAAGCAACGATTTGTCGGTGGTTTGCCGAGTTTAAACGTGGTCGTACCGACACAAATGACGCGGAACGCTCGGGTAGACCTGTGGAAGCCGTTACACCGAAAAATGTGAGTGAAGTGACAAAAATTATAATGAAAGATCGTAAAGTGAAGCTCCGTGAGATTGCTGAGATGACACAGATATCATATGGAAGTGTATTTACTATCCTTCATGAAAAATTGAGCATGAAAAAGGTTTTTTCCAAGTGGGTGCCGCGATTGCTTTCGATGGAACAAAAACAGCAACGAGTCGATGATTCAGAAAGCTGTTTATCGCTATTTACTCGCAACAAAAAAGATTTCTTGCGGAAAAAAAAAAGATTTGGAAAAGCTTTGGAACGATTGTATCACCTAAAAGGTGATTAACAAAAGGTGTTATGTTGATGAATAAAAAAAAATTTGCAAAAAAAATGTTGTTTTCAAAGTTAGTCTCGAGAGTTATTGATTGATGTGTTACTATAATACAACTAATACACAACTCCAGAAGATTTCAATAAACACATATTAGTTACAAAAACAATTATCAGAGTTTTGATACATTTGTTAATGCAGCGCTATTGCTGCTCTCAAACCAATTAAAAGGGGACTGTAATTAATTAATCAAATAATAACAGGCGTCCCTTCTACTTCACTAACGGTTACACAAAGAAACTTCCCCCTACATAGAAACATGCAAACATTTTGAAGGGGCGATTGCAGGGCCGCTTCATAACTAACTTATCTAGGGGTGTAAACACAATTTGACAGGCGATCGCAACGCCATTTTACAAGTTATTCATCAAGGGAAGGTATTTTACTAAGATGTATTTTTTCACTCAAATAAAAACAGACAAAACAGCTTAAATACAGTTTAAAAATCGCTTTTCGAATATGTTCAGTAATATGCTAAGATGTATTTTTTTTCATCGGTGTACGAGGGATGTGCCAAAAGTACATTTTGTGACTTTTTCACACGGAAATTTTAATGGGAAAAGAAAATGTCATCATGAACTACACACCTTGCACTATTTTTCGATAGAGTCGCCATCGACACTGAGACATTTGTCGTAGCGTGCAATCAGTTTGAAGAAATTATTCAGGTAACTCGGTGCTTCACGATGCAAGGAACTGTCGCATATCCTGCTCCATCTCAGCATTTTTTTTGAAAGGACCTGAGCACGATTAATATACGCCACATCCGACACCGTTATGCGTCTATCCGCTAACACCATGTCCTGTATTCCAGCAGTGTTGTTCTTATTCGTAGATGTGGAGGAACGCCCACTTCGATCTTCATCTTCCACTCCTTCCTTCGATCTTCACTGAACATGCAACACCAGTTTATACCCATTTGAAGAGAAATGACCCGTTCACCATAATCGGAAATGTAGCCCTTCATAGATAACGGTCACACTGGTCCCATGTACCAGCACTTCCATTACCGGCATACCGGCAACTAATACCGGCACTTCCATTGACAATCACCATTCTATCAGACACGTTTTGGGCACGCTGGCCTGCTACTACTCTTTTCTTCATCATTCTCATTCCTCCTCCACTTTCGCTACTTCCGTCGTTGAACCGGTAACGAGTGTGAAATCTAAAAGTTTTTGTTCGTTTCATCTAGGGTACAAAGTGCTCTTTCTAAAAAGTGACAAAACTCACTTTCGGAACATCCCTTGTACAAACAGATAGATCAACTTAAATACAGTCTAAGATTTGCTTTTCGAACGCGTTCGATCTTTGACAATGCTAGCAACTAAACCTAATTCATAGCTTTAGGACTAAAATTTATCATATATGAGAACATTTCGGATTAAAATCTAAAACCTAAAGCCACGAGTCTTGCAAGCAATAATATGAAAGCATACGTGTCCTAGATAAAATCAGTTCTTTTTTTTTTTTAAATCAAAATAATACAATCATTTATAAATCTTCTTCAGGTAACCAGCGTTATATTTCCCCATATACCGTGAAACAAAACAATATTTATTTGTATTTTTGTGTGTATTCATGTCTGTATTTTCTTTAGTACTTTTGTGTGTCTTTGGTTTATATGTATGTGGTGCTATTCCCACGCCATCAACCCAGAATTTACCTGTTGTGCATTGGCAACATCCTTGTGTGATGTTATTGTATGATAAATTTAATGCTTTATCAGATATAGTCGTGTGTAAAAAGATGAGAAACTTTTTAACAAACTATAAATTTATTTTAACGACTGTCAGCAGCTTTACTTGTGCGGCGAGCTCGTACATTAACACTAATACACTCATGGCGTCTCCCGCCTAACCCAGTTCTTCGTTCCAAACACAAAGATGTTGCCAATACACAACAGATAAATTCTGGGTTGATGGCGTGGGAATAGCACCACAAACATATAAAACAAAATACATACATATAAACCAAAGACATACGAAAGTACTAAAGAAAATAAAGACATTGAATACACACAAAAATACAAATCGATATTAAACACAAAATAGGTCCAAACACTATGGGAATAATTTTACTCCGGTAAATTAATTTTACTTTATGAATATTAAAAAAAGACATATAAATGAAATTAGATTATAATATAATAATTACATATTCCCTGAAAATTGTATAATTTATTTTTTTTACAGTTATATCATATAATAGTGCGAATGATAAGGCATTTCTTCATCACTTAATATTTCAGCACTTCTTTTTATGTTGTTATGAATGAAATCTACATAACCACTCTACACATCAGTTTTCTACATCGTCTTCTTCATTATCACTTATATTGTCTTCATAATTGCGACAAAGATCTGCTTCTAGCATAATTTTTTCAAATTTCATATTTTTTTGGAACGCCATGTGATAAAAATTTCTTCGCGGCAATAAAATGAAATAAATTAAAAGAAACACTTTAAAAATAATTATTTCCTTACCTCTCAGCTTATAATTGTAGTGCAAGAAACAAAATTTGTAATTACGGTACGTAACAGTAAATCAAATCTTCGCAAAATAATTCTAAAACACTTACAGTACCAGGGTGAAATATCACCTCGGATTGTTTCTCATTGTTGTGTAGATAATGAAGTACAAAACGAAAGTAAACTTTTTCATTATTACGATATCCCACAAATAATTACAAGAAAAATCAGTGTAACCAGCAACTCGTTTTTTTAATGGTATTAGAACAATAAATTATATGGGGCAATTTTTCACACAAAATATTTTTTCAAGGTTGAGGAACTATGATTTTCTTCCGCACAGAGAAATACACGTTTTAACACATTGTCTTCACTCCAAGAACCTTTGGCTTCCAAATCACTCAATGAAAGTCACACAAAAGTGTTCAAAGTTTCTGGCAACGCTGAGAAGTCTTACCTTCTTTTTATTTATTTAACAGCATTGCCACACAATATAAAATCTGTATTAAGAACACGTAAAAACTCGTACTGATTATCCTCCTCAGACCTAAGGTCAATTTTGAACCATAAATTTTAGAAAAAATTGTATCAATCGGTTCTAAATACATGAAAAAGTACAGAAAAAAAAATGTTAAAAAATTATTTTTATTTTTATTTTTGAGAAATTAAATGTCTCCTGGAGGAGACATTGGGACAAAGTCACATCATCATGTTAATTTAAAATATTTCTTTAATCTTAATTTAATGAGTAATTCATAACAATGAGCATAATGTAAAATTTGAATCACAAAATATTTCTTGTCCGAACTGTTTACAGAAGAATCTTAATTTCCAAAATTTATCATTGGTGTTTTTTTTTCTCGCTCTCTCTTTATATTATATTACTAAATTATTTCTCAATTTTAAGTTGTTTCTTATTGAAAACTCGTGATTTCCAAGAAAGGTTGTCTGCAAGTACGGGAGTTATAGTTTTTCTGCCCAATAGATTCGAATTCTGGTAAATTTTAAATTAGACATAATTACAGTGATCACTAATTATGTTTCATTTCATTTTCTGACAGATACAGATTATTCCCTGTATCCTTTAAATATCTACATTTGGTGAATTCAGATAGCAATTAAAGAATATCATTCCGAGCTGAAATAAATTCCATAATTATAGGTTCAAATCGAGAGATCTTGATAGTCATTGACCCAATGTCTCCTACAGGCGACACTGAAATAACAGCGCTCTAAATCAGAAGTGGGAAGATTTGAGAGAGAAATTAATAATGTTCTTTATAAACGGCATTCTTAAGGAATTCAACAGTGTGTTTAATAATTTTTTATTACGCAAATAGTAACAAATATGAACACTTAGCGATGCGCAAGCGTATAATTTTTTTTTTCTCTCGGAAAACACCCTTTTCATTTTGCTATAATAAATAAGCTACGAATGCAAAATGTTCACTAAAAATCATTTTTTTTTCAGAACCACCATCTTTTAACAAGAAAATTAACTAATTCTGGGTACTAATAACGCTTTTTATTTAACTTGGCGGCATTTTTTTGAAAGTATTGTTTGTTGTCTCCTACAGACGACGCAGGGATTGAGGAGGTATTGAAAATAAATAGCGTGTATATGTAAGCATTAAAAATAACATTTAAAAATTAATAGCATTTTTTTAAATAATAATCCTATATGTTATGGATTTTTGATGCAATTTTAATTTAAAAAATGCTTAATTTATCATATGATTATGTGACCGCGGTAGCCTAATAGCCATGATCGCGAACACACGGCCGGTAGTTTTCGTCGAACCGTCGATTTGATGCACATTAAATCTGTTGAGCCTCAAACTCCTCCCGTGACGTGGTGTAGAAGTTCTGAGAAGGAGGGTGCCAGCTGTCAAAGCTTCAAGTCTTTCTACAGCGCGTGGGAAAATTTGAAGAGGGAGGTGCCCGCTCAAGTGTCGTCCTTATCATTTATTCGAGGTCTAAAATTACGAGGTCCGTCGCCCTCTGTTGCTTCTAGTGCGACGTTAATTGAACCAATTAATAAGTCACATGATTATAGCTAAAGAAAGCTAAAATGATTCACACTACGTTAAGTAAAAATACTAAGATATTAAGAATTCATCCACTCAGATGTTTGTATTTTTAAAAAAGATTGTTAAATCTACCTTCATGAAACTATATTTAAATCCATTTACTAATGTGCTGTACAGCCTGAATGGCTTCCAATGTTTAATCCAAGAACATATCAGTATAATGATTTGAAAATGGCTGTTGTTTCACGCTTCTAGAGGTTTCAACTCTTAAAAGGCATCATGGGTGACAAATCACCGCAAGTAAAAATTTTTTTTCTAATATTATCAAAGACCCCCGCTACTGGTAACACTGATTTTTCCTGTATTAATTTATGGCGTGAAAAAGAATATCGTTATGATAAAAAAATGTTCACATGCGTTGTTCATTTCGTTGGGTAAGAAAACTGATATGTATTGTTCATTTCGTTTTTAGTCGTAACAAAGAAAACTGATATGGGATGATATTTCATACGTGATACCGTAAGTTTATTTAAATTACTTCATGAAGATTTAATTTACTATTACATACCGTAGTAATAATTTTTGTTTCTACTTCTTGCTGTTTCTAGTTTGCATTTGCAATGCTGCAAATGGAGTCGGAAACATTAGTAGGCTAAACTACCTGTTAGAATAATATTTTTTCTCATTGAACCATATCTTAAAGAGCGATTGAAAATAAAAAAAAAATTGCCATATAATCTGAGGGAATTAATATTAGAAATACTTAACGATATGGCCGAGGGAAACAAAGTCAAAACCATCATCCCCATCTCAGCAAGAAAGGTGTAGTGCATGTGCAAGGAAAGAAGACAGAAAATAAAATGAGAGAGATATACAATTGTGCCAATTTCCTTTGTAAAAGGCCTCACAATATTATTAGCAGTAACTGTAAGAAACAAATTTTATAATTTTCATCAAATATATAATTCTTATAATATACCTTATCTCGTTGCTGCTAATCTACAGGCGCCTACAGAGTGAATCGCTCTTCTAGCCCTGGATCTTAAAAACTTGTGATGTATCTTTGTGAAAATGGATTTAGAACTTGCTGTACAGAGTGTTCGGAGGGCTAGCTTGCTATTGGTTGTGCTGGAATAGTGCTGAGCTGCTATTGGTTGCTGGAGAAGTGAGTGACGAAGACTGCTAAGAGGCAGCTTTGGTGTGAGATGGCTTATAGTCCAGTGTTGAGTAGCTGCTTTCCTATTGGTTGTTGCTGAAGTAGTACTATACTAATCTCGTTTAGATGTCTTTATTATATATATAAAATAGAATTTATTTATTGTAGTGAGAGATATTGAGATTGGTTTTATTAACACCGCACTAGAAGCAACACGAGGGCTATTGGCGAAGGATCTCGTAATTTTGAGCCTCAGTATAATGAGGAAGATGATGCCTGAGCTGGCACCTTCCTCTCCTAAATTCCACACCCCTCCAAAGGGAGTTCAGAACTTCGACGGATTTAAGGTGCATCAGTCTCGGCTACACGGGGGTTCTTTAGTAGCAAAGGGCTCGAACCCACGATTCGACGGAAACCGCAAGCCGCGAGTTCGCGACCAAGATCAGTAAGCTACCGCGGCCTTTATTTACTGGGGTCAAATCACTCCCATGATACTGTTAAAGTGAGTTTCTTAAGATGCCTTAAAGTGTTAACTCAAGTAGATTTTTTCATTTAAAAAAGTTTCTACTTTTTCCAAGCCTAAAGATGAAATAATTAATACATAGCGTTATAATTACTATTAAGATGTTACCGTAAATCACCTCTAAGGTGGGGGGAGGGAGAAATTGACATTAAAATACATTGTGAAGGGATATGCAGAAACTTCAAATATTGAGTATAAACCACTCGCTTTCTTTCTTATATAAAGAAAAAACAATTTTTTTTTTAAAAAAAAAGTACCCATTCAAGTTTAACATTCATAGTATCAATAAAATTCACATGAAGAATTGTAGGAGGCTGAAAACAAAAATATAAAGCATCGTCAATACTTTTATTACCAAAATTTTAACATTGAAGTTATAGATTTCCAAGTTACAAAACTGAGTATATATCTAAGGCATTTCCTTAAAATACATAATTTATTGTTTGGCTGCTTATCCGTTTCCATTCAAAACACATTCCAAACAGTGTGCATTGATTTGAAACAGCTTGTGTTGTTTCTCTGGATATTTTTGACCATATTTTTTGTACTGCTGTTTTTATGTGTTCTCTGCTCCCAATGTCATGAGACCACAAGTTTTCAATCTTCACGAGAACAATAGATTAAAGCGGTGAATGCATGTGCATTTTACAACTGTACAACAAGCATAATTCAACTGTATGTTTTGGATCGTTATCTAGTTGAAATATAGCGATACTAAACTTATTTTGGGTCTGTTGTTTTAAATTGTTTTTCAGTTATTCCAAGTATTTCATCTTATTCATCACTCCATCAATAAAAAATTGTTTTTATTTTCACTCCTTTTGTAGACATATAACCCATAAACGAAGCAAACCAACATGCTTGGCACTGAAGATGATGTTTGGGGAAAGAAGTTTGGAGAATTTCGCCATATCATCGACCATCACTAACAAAAACATAGAACTAGTAGTCATATTCGCAGACTGCAAACGGCATTGTTTTCGACGAGTCATTGGTTCAAGTTCCGATGTGCCTCAGGATTCAGATAGCGGGGCTAATGAACGTTAAATTTATTAAGGTGCCAAGACCGAAAGTGGGGCGGTGTGGAAGTTTAGAGAGGGAGGTATCAGCATAGGTGACGTTCTCGTCACTTGATCGAGGTTCAAAATAACGAGATTCATCGCCAGTAGCCCATCTATTTCTTGTAAATGTGATATTAATAAGGTCTTGTTTCTTGGATTAATCTTCGAATTGTTTCCGCAAAAATACATCTTTCTATAGCTGTAGAAATAGAGGAGGCAGTTTTTTTACAGCGCTCACTTTTTATGAATTTTTCTTACTTCTCGAATGATGCTCACGACTCTTATTTTTTAACTCCCTCTTTTGTTTTTATTTGAAATATGCCCAAATTTTTTATACCTTTGGACAATTTTTTGTGCCCTTCTGAAAAAGTGTTAGACTTCTTCTTTGCCACATCACGCAAAAGTTTACCTTATTTTAATGATAAATTTGCGAATATCAACATGCGTTACAGTTTTAGAGCTCATTTTCACAGCCAAAATATTTCTTTCCTCCACGGAATCAAATATTGTTATCTTAAAGAAACAAAACTGTTATACTGTCTCATTCAAAATATAATAATGACACAATCTCTGTTTTTATAGAAAGCATCAGAAAGTTGGAGCTTTTGAAAGATGCAAAAAAATTTGTAAGCTAAAATACTGTAGCGATGTTCTTTTTTCTGGCAATCGCGCAAGAACCGGATTCATCTCTAGCGCCAACTTCTCAACAACTATGCAACTTCGACCCCCAAGATGCATTCGACTATGGTCGACAAATGAAATCCACCTGCGAGTTCACATTTATTCTGGGTAACTAATACAGGGAAGAATGAACTGAAGTGAAGTGCATTATCTTCCTTACGTGTATACGTGTACACTTCTCGATAAGCTGTAAAGTAGAGAAACGCGTGAAAAGTTCATATGCCTGCCTCGTAAAGTTTACCTCTTAATTAAACGAAACTCAACAATGAACTTAGAAAACAAAGTGCTTATTTACACCTATGTTATGCGTCCAATTTTAACTTATGCATTTCCGGTGCGGGGATACGCCAGTAAATCTACTATTCAAATTCTTGAAAATACACTAAGTTCAACTGTTAGAATGATTGCTAAAGCCAGATGGCTTATGCGCAAAAAAGAAATTTTAAAAACCCTCAAATTAACCACCTTTAGAAAACACATTCAAATATTATCCATAAACTTCTTTAATTCTGTAAGTCAAATTGACAATATCAACATTAAAATCTTCGAAACCTACCCAATCTATCAAAAAATTAAAAGGCCAAATCAAATCCTCTCGGACTCCTATGAGCCCCCTTAAAAATCTTTTTATTTTGAATTTCTTTTATGAAATTGAATTATTATTATTAAATTATCCCTCTCAATTTTAAAATCAAACTTTTTGTAAGTCTCAGCTAAATCAAAACCTCGGACATGCTACACCCACCTTGCTTATACAATTTTAACTTAAAACAAGGACAGCCACAATAGCAATCGAATAAGCCACTTTCGTCCCACCAATAGGAAAGTAGCTACACAACACTGGACTTCCAAGCCATCTCACACCAAAATTGCATCTTAGCAGTCTTCGTCATTCACTTCACCAGCAATCAACAGCAGCTCAGCACTCCTCCAACAACAACCAAATGCAAACCGGCCTTTCCGAACACTCTGCACAGCACTCTGTTCTAAATCAATCTTCACCAAGCTATATCACAATTTTTCAAGATCCGGATTCACACTTTAGGTGCCAGTAGTTTTTCCACGTCAACGTAAAATGGAGATAGGTTTTAGATTTTTCCTGTTGCTACGTCTTGCATCTTAATACTCTTACTTACAATTATCAAAGTTAATTTAAAGTAAAATTGTACTTCTATTTTTTAGAACCAATTTGCAGTATAAAATCACAAGTTGAGACAATTTGCTTGCTCTCCATATGGCTTACGTCTATTTTCAACGCGACATCATCATGGAATATTTATTTTCATTTCTTGTTCTAAAACATTTAGTAACGCGAATTTTATTCTTCTTTTCAACATTAAACTTAAATGCGTATTCAATAATATTGTTTTAGACCTTTCAAAAGGAGTGTGAGATGCATACATTCAATTTCGGGAGCCAATGTAGGTAATCGTCACAATTCTTCTTCATTGGTTAACCCGTTCGCTCCCAGCGTATCACAGGCGATACGCTCGCGTTGGCTCTCCTGTGCCCAGCGTATCACGGGCGATACGCTGCGTGAGTGTCTTCTACGGCCCAACGTATCAATAGAGAAACGCTTGATGAGAACGTTATATTTGATTTTTTTAAAGTTACTACATGACGTTACAATACCGCGAAATCTATATTATAGGTTATTTGGAGTGTTTACCTTGGTGATATGGGCTTGGATTTCACTTCTGGCTACCAGGAGGGGGGTACAGACATAAGATGGTTGACGAGCGTCAGAGTCATCGCTTTTGCTCAGTGTGACGGAATAAATTATGAATGAAAAGTCCAGCAGATGATGCCCCTCGGCGTTTGGTATTTAACTAGAAAGCAATGATTGAAAAAAAAAATCTGAGGAGTACCAGTGATACCATTCCGTATCAACACTATGTGAGATAGAGGAAATAAAAGATATAAAAGAATGATGCTATTTTCTGAACATTAAGTTTGTGTAAAACTAATAAATAGAAAAGACATTAAGGCAGTTTTAATAGAGAAGAGGTGGTGGTGTGGGGGGTAATTGTTAAAGCTCGTGTTGCGGCGCGGCTCTTTAAATGTAATGACAAGATTTAAAGAGTGCACTTGATTTCGTTTTAATTTTTTCTTTCTTGCTTACTTCTTAGAATTTCAAAGGAGAATTTATGGCCCTTTATGGGGTTAGGGCTTTGAGTAGCAGATGTTCTCAGCTGTTCGTTTCATTCGGTCAGTTTTTATTTGTAGCGACAGTCATGACGAAATGAAAACCTATGACAAAATAAAATAATTACTAGTTTACTAACAAATATGTGTGAAAAATATTTAGTTTATTTATACCTTTTCCTTCTTGACCAAAGAGAAAACAACCTTAAAATATCCGAGACATTAGATTTTCATTTGTTTCTTACAAAAATTGAGCCGGATATCCCGTATTAAATTTCGCAGTATCAGTCTCAGGTATCTCATAGCGGCCGGCGGTTTTCGCTCAGTCGCGGGTTCGATCCTTGGCCGCCAAAGACCCGCCGTGTAGCCGGGGCTGATGCACGTTAAATCTGTTCGGGGCTCAAAGTCCTCCCGTCGGCGTGGTGTGGATGTTAGGAGAGGGGGGTGCCAGCTCAGGTGTCGTCCTCGTCACTCGAACGGTTCAAAATTACGAGGTCCGTCGCCAATAGCCCTCGTGTTGCTTCTAGTGCGACGTTAATAAAGACTAAACTAAACTAAACTCAGGTATCTCATTAATGATTTAATTAATTAAATATAATTTCATTAGACTTCATGCTTCTATGTATGAAAAGTATTAATAAAAAATAAATTTAACAGTAAATTGTTTTATAAATCTTTATTCTGACAATCTTAGCAAAATTTCAACGCAAAATATTTGGCAAGTAATAATTATTTTGTATTCTTTACCTTCATGTATAACTCTGTTTTATAAATTTACTTTACCCACGAATCGCCATGTCTTCCATTTTGGGAACCTTTGGTTTTAAGAATTTTTTTTCTTCAGAAGTAATTAAGATACATATACTTCTTATTTTTTCTTTACATATTAAAGGCCCTTGCTTGATTAGTAATTTTGTCAAAAGATTTGTAACGTAAATTCTATTTTTTTAAAAAAAATTCAAATTTTACCGAACTTTCCATTTTTTACTGCATTAGAAAAAAATCAATTATAATAATTAAATAAAGTGCAGGAATTTAGAAATAAAGAATATAGAAAAAAATAGTCCTTTTTTAAGTCATAACAAATAGTTGTTCATAAAATTAACTAACATTGTGTCTATTTATCTTTAATACCCGCAATAGGCACCAGGTCTCCCATTTTCTGGGACCATATCATATCTTTTTAACTACACAAAGATTTTTTTTTATTGTAAACTAAATATGTTTAGAGCCAAATAATGAACCTCAAAATAAATAAAAATTTGAATTCTTTCAGCGCGGATCATATAGCAGCGCTTCACGACTTGATTATCATCATTAACAAAGGATTCCTACATGCAGAGGCGGACTAGAATCCATTACGGTACCAGAAATGGTAAGTGCCCTGATTGTTAAGTGCAGACGGTGAACGTCGTCGCAAAATAGTAAAGGTAGAAATCCTACAAAATGAAAATATATAAAAGTTTGTCTTTGAATGCATCATAAGAAAATTTGGGGCAAAGAGAGCGTCGACAATTTTATTAATTTTTATTTATCATTGTTCGATTCAAATGTTTCGATTTCATATGAAACATTATTTCTCGGAAAGTGAAATGC
>BMAW01099256.1:21412-58918 GCA_019974015.1 Nephila pilipes | reverse complement strand
ACCGCGCAGGATATCACTATAGAATTGCTTCAATGATTTCTCAGCCTTTTAAACACTGGGAAATGTTGATAAAGGTGGCCCAATGCGGCCCTTGGTCTTTCTTGCGATGATGCAATGGTTGCATCATAAGCTGGGAGATTTCGAAGCAATTCATTAGGAATTTGAGGGATCCTGTTGAAAAAGGTAAAAGATTGTTTTTTAATGAACTCTAAAATGGGTTCAATTTTTAGATCATTATGCAGGACTTCGTTCCTAACGAACCAAGGAGCATTAATCATTTTTCTGAGTTGAATATTTTGAAAGACGTGCAGTCGTTTCAGATGAGTGGTTGCCACTGACGCTCATATGGGCGAAGCATACAACATGATTGGTCTTAAGATGGACTTGTAGAGCAAAATTTTGTCCCGGATCGCCAGCTTGCTCTTGCGAGAAATCAAGTGTGTGAGCAATCTGCTCATTCCGCAAGCCTTTTGATAGGCTTTTCGGATATGGTGGGCAAAAGTCAATTTTGAGTCAAGAATTAACCCTAGGTACTTGTATTCAGTGACCCAGGGGACGGGTTGGTCGAAAATGGTGACTGTTGGCAAATTGCCAATACACCGTTGTTTTGTAAAGAGGAGGCAAGCGCTTTTAGATGCATTAACTTTAATTTTCCAGTTAATGAGCCAGAGCTGTAATCGAGAGATATATTTCTGCAATCTTGCAATAATTTTACGATTGCAGATGTCTTGGGACATGATGGCAGTATCGTCGGCATACATCGCCAAATGTATGTTGGACGCCTTTGGGATGTCATTTACGTATAAGGATAAAATCGACCCTTGTGGTACGCCACTGAGAATTGGTCTGGGTGAGGAGACTGCATTTTCAACTCGGACCCGGAAACTACGAGAATCCAGGAACGAGTGAATAATTTTGATTAATTGGTCTGAAATATCAAGTCGCATCATCTTGTAAATGAGCCCATCGTGCCAAATTTTATCGAAAGCTTTAGCAATATCGATAAAAAGCATACCCGTGGCTTTTTTATTGGAAAAGCCGTTTTGGACCGTCTCAGTGACCCTGAGTAACTGAGTTACTGTAGAGCACTTTGGGACGAAGCCATGCTGCTCTGGAATAATAATATTCCTGGCTAAGCAGAATTTGTCCAGGCGATTCAGAATAACATATTCGTATGCTTTGCTCAGCGAGCTGAGTAACGATATGGGGCGATAATTTTGAGGATTTGTATCATCAGAATTCGGCTTGAGAATTGGGACCACCACGGCAGTCTTCCAAGCCCTTGGAAAATGGCAGTTCTCCATCAAATAATTTAAGAGCAGCATAAAAAGAAAAATAAATTTTAATGGGAGATTCTTAAGGATGCGATTTGAAATAAGATCCAATCCCGGTGCTTTTTTGATTTTAGTTCTTTTGATAAAGTCCAAAATTTCGCTAGCCTGGACTGGTTCCAGGTCTATACAGGGGGGGGATGCCAAAAATCTTTGGACTTTTCGTTGAGTAAGTTCTGAGAATCTAGGATTCTCGTCAGCATTTGGTTCAAATTGTTTTTGAAGGCTGTTCGCTATAATTTCTGCCTTTTCAGTTGGAACTACAGCAATACTGCCTAAAGCCCCCCTCAAGGGCGGAATGGTATGAAAAGGCTTTCTGAGTCGGGAGGTTTCCCTCCAAAGAGTGTTTGTATCAGGTGAGAGGCCTTCAATGTATTTTCCCCACCTGGACTGGGAAAAGTGTTTAATATCTCTCGATATCTCATTACTGATTGCACGGAGCTCAATTTTAATAGCCGGATCCCTAGTCCTTTGCCAGACTCTCCGTACATGATTTTTGTGACGAATTTTAGTTCTAATTTCTATAGGGAGTCGAAGAGGAGGTGGTTTAAATTTTGGTTTTGAGGCCGTCACGTGCCTCGGAAATAATTTCACCAATTTTGTCGATAGAATTTTCAATATCGGCATTGCTGGAGGATTCAGGAATGGTGAGGGGTTTAGAATTTAAAATAAATCTAAAATTCTCCCAATTGGTAGAGAGTTGCTCTGGAAATTTGATAAAAGCAGAGTTTGTATTCAGAGTCAAAATGACCGGTAAATGATCAGAATTTAGATCATGAATGACTCTGATATCATAATTAAAGGGAATATTTTTGAGGATAGCAAGATCAATAATAGAATCCCTCGCCCCTGGCCGGGAGAGTGGGTTCAAATGTGTAGGGGTGTACAGTGCGATAACCCTAACATTTTTAACCCCTGCTTATCAAATTTTTCAGTTTATAGCCGAAAGTGTTTGATCTTGTATCGTGCCAGTCTTTATGACAGGCATTCATATCTCCAGCAATGATCGCGTTTTGACCAGAATTAAGGATTTTAATAAAATCCTCCTCCGGAAACTGATGTCTATTTAATGGGGTTCTGCGAACATAAGCAGAAACTATTCGCAGTGGAGGGTAATTATTAATTTTGATTTCAATAGCAGTAGCATCTATATAGTGTACTCTTGGCAAGAGGACTCTGCAATGTTCATAATTTCGTTTACAGTATATAGCGGTGCCTCCGTCGATACGAGGAGTTAAAGTAATCCTATCGTCTTTGTAAAGACGATAGTTGGTGATCTGGGGTTCGTGCCCCGGATGGAGCTTTGTTTCCTGAACCAAAAACAGATCCAAATTATGCTCTGTGACGAAATCTCTTACTTCGTCAATTTTGGAACGCAAACCATTTGCGTTCCAGAAACCAATTGAAATGTCGTGTACGTCACGATTGAATTTTAATGTTGGGGTAGGGCGCGATAAGCGCGCCCGTGCTTAAGTGCGACATAGGCCTCGAAAATGATGCAGGCCTTGTCTTCAGCCGCTGTGACCTGGAGGAGGGCGGGGAGACATTCCCTGAATGCCCGAGCAAATAATTGCTCATCAACATTCGCGTCACTCGCGATTGATACCACAGCACGGAAAGTTTCAGCGAAATTCCCGTTGCTGGGGTGGGGCGCAGAATTTGGGATATGGCTAGTTGGTTGCTCCTGGATTTGTCCGGAGACAATTTGGGAGTAAGAAATTTGGGGAGTGGCCTGTCGGTAACTTTCCACAGGACGCTGGTTCTTGGTAACAGTAACCTTTTTGGGAGTGGGTTTTTTAGAATTATTATTGGAATTATTTTTAGGGCTTGAATTTTTGCCCTTAGGGAATCGGGGGCATTGGCGCCAATTCGCCGCATGCTCCCCACCACAGTTAGCACATCGCAAAGGAGTTTCGAAGTCATTAGGGCAATATCTTGCCCTATGAGATCCAGCACATTTTACGCACTTAATTGGGAGGTGGCAAACCTCAGAGGAGTGGAAAAACCCCTGACACCTCCAGCATTGAGAGGGGCGCTTAGTTCCCCGATAGGCCTCAATACTAATTTGTGTACCGAACATCTCTGTTAATTGATAGATTTGCTCGGCATTTAGGTTATTAATTAATTGAAAATATATCAAAGGCATTGGAGCCTTTGATTGAAATTTCGTCAGTCGGGAAATTTTGTGAACCTGGAAACCGTTGCTCTCGATTTCCTGTTTCACAGCATCTAATTCGGTAGATGGTAGGACACGAATAATTAATTTCAATGGCCTATCAGATTTCAGCATATAGGACTTGAACTCGACACCTTCTGTACGTAAGAAAGTGGCGAGTCTACGATACTCATTTTCGTCTCCAACAGTAAGACGGAGGAAGCGGCCGCTTAATTTGCTCTGCAGCGAAGGCGCTTCAAGACGAGCAAAGGAGAGGAGCTGAGTCCAATCTCCCTTGGGAGTAATGAAAAAAGGTGGGATTTTAGGTTTAGTTGTGGTGGGAGGCACTGGTTCCCCAGCATCCTCTTCCTCACTAATAGCCTCATCTCCTTTGGAACTAGTAGTAGGGGGGCTAGTTTGGACTGTTGGTAAAGAAGTACAGGAATTTAACTTACCCGCCTTTACTGTTAAGTGTTTAGGCGGTAGTTGAAAACCGTCTGATTCTGCGGCACGCTTCAGATTTTTCTTTGCCATGGTTTTTCTTTGCCATGGTCTTGTATAAAAATTATGAATTTCAAGCCCTCGTGGAATAAAGAGGGGTGTGGCTGCCATGATTTAAAAAAAAAACAGTTAAGAGCGAGTGTGTGCTCTCTCCCCACCATGAGACATTTGAAGGATTCTGTGCTTTTGTGACGTGCAAGCAGCTCCCATTATTTCACACGACGAATTTTAAGTGGAACCTTGGACTGTAACCCCCTGTTGGACTAGAAGAAGCTTACGAATGTAACCACCCGGATTCCGAGATCTCAGCAGAACAGGCTTTGCTCCTATGTTTTCCCTCTCAAATATTTTTCAAAACTGCAAAATATGTTAATTCGCATTACATACATTTTGATTTATTTTTCCTCTTTGAACTTGAATTAATTTTTTAAAGCTATCGGATCAAGTTTGTAGGATCAATTTTGTCAACGTCGCATTTTTCATATTGTAATCATATTGAATAATGCATATCTTTGGGTTTCAAAATCAATTTCTATTAGGTTTCCACAGCAACTAGAAGAGTAGAAATTAAGATTTTTTTGAAATAAAAAGTACAAAAATTGAATATAACTATTTAAAAAATATTACCGAATATGATGAGATTGTTTATTAACCTCGCATTGAGAAGATCCATGAGGGTACATTGCTCGTTGCTAATAGCCCTTTTATTGCTTCTATATGATTGTCTATTAACATTGCACTGAAAAGGAATGCGATGGCTGTTGATAACGTATCTCGTAATTTTGAATCTTTTTTTTTTTTTTTTTTTTTTTACTATGGCTTTAAATGAAAATTTATCGATACAGATATCTCGAATATCAAAGAACAATGAGAGAATAGAAAAAATGTAACAAAATGTAACAAAACAGTACCAAGGATCGAAGAGCGAAGAGAAAGCAGGCATTCATGAGGTCCCTTTCCTCCCAATATAGTCTAAGGTGATCTCCTTTTTCAAGCGCGACTCTTTCTAGTCCTGTACAATCCAGGAGATGGTCGGAGTTCATTTTTTGAGTTACAGATTGGACATATGTTAGTGTCGAGAATACCTATCCTATTTATGTGCTCTCTAAGGCCAATCGGGGACCGTCATTGATCTGAAACGGGCAACTGCTTCTTTTCTTGGTCTTAAGTTGTAGATTTTCCAGGTGTTTCGGATGTGTTGTCATTTTTTATCTTTACGTAAAGAATTTAAATTGTCTCTGCAGTTTTCAATGTATTTGTAGACATACTTTTTTAAGGAATCTGGGGGAATTAAATTTTGATCGCTTATTTCCTGGTTTCCCCCTTTTTGCCTGCGTGTCCGTCTCCTCATTCCCATAGAAATCGACATGGGAAGGTATCCATTGAAATACCATTTGAATATTTTTTCCATCTCTTAATATATTTATATCTATCTTAATTTGTGTTATTATTTGCGTTTCAGAATGGCGGTTATTCGAGATTGCCTGGATAGCTGCACTCGAGTCGACAAAAATAACCTCACTAGCAAAACAGATACTATTTATCCTTAATATCAAGTTTTTCAATGCCAAGTGTTACATATGTTTCCCCATTGAAATTAGTCATAAAATTTCCCATGGGTGCATACAAAGAGAACAATTTACTGTAGAACCTGCTCCGGCTGTTTCATTTATGTAGGACCCATCCGTGAATATTCTTGTCCAGTGGGATTCCGGATAATTTTTTTCTAACAGAGAGATTCTAATAGATCTTAGGATTGCATCGTAATTATCTTTATTTGTTAGACCATCCAGATAATGATACTATAGCCATGTACTCCAGTGGGCTTACTAGGTTTTTTAAACAGTCTATAGTGTCGTCTTTATCAATATCAGTCAGCATTTCCCAACAAATTACAATAGGGGAAATTTGCGTTTTAAAACATTCTTTATAACTTTCCTCTATCCATTTCGCTTTGTATGAGGATTTCAATCAAATATGTGTACTCATGCCTGTTTCTTTATTTCTTCGAAAATTGGCAGGTTCGAAGTATATAGTTTCATTGATACAATTGGGGGGGGGGGTTGACAACTCCTGTTATTATTCTCAAAAGCTTTATTCTGCAATAGTTACAAAATATTTTTTTTTATTTTGTGCTGCATTAAGCAAAATCTTACTCCCATACATCAGAATGGGTTTCACAGATGTTATATTAAGAGTATATTGGTTCCATCCCCATTTGGTACCAGCTAATCTTCTCAAAATTTGTAGTCTATTTTCTGCCTTTTCCTTAATATAGTGTACATGTTCATTAAAACTTAACTTTTTAATCCAACCCCCCTACCTGAGTATTTCGAGCTCGTACTTTTAGATAGGTTGTGTCCGTTTATTTTTAAACTGAACTCAGGGTCAATGTGTTTTAATGAAAAGAACTGGTATGCAGTCTTTGAGTTGTTGATGGTCAAGTAATTTTCCTTCGCCCGGATTTGAAGCTCCCTCAGTCCCTATTCATAGTGTCTTCCATTATCTTCCTTTGATTCCGCCAATTATATGAATTCTTTGCATCAATCCAAATAATTAAGTCGTCTGCAAACCTGCTAACATTAATGTTTGCAACGTTTAGTAATGTTTGCAACGTTTGAAAATGCACCTTGTGGTAAACCAACTTTACTTCTTCCATACTTTGACTCAATCTGGTTCCATATAGTCCTGACCCGTCTTTAGGCCTAAAATTGTTTGATTCAGCTCAGCATATGATATCCAATCCTGTTTTTCATAAATTTATTAAATAATCTAGATCGTCAGACAATATCATAGGCACTCTGGAGGTCAAGCATGAGTTTTGAATCTTCGTCAAGTGACGAGAGCGGCAATTGAGCTGGCACCTCCACGCCTAACTTCCACACCACGCCAATGGGAGGACTTTGAGCCTCGACCGATTTAACGTGCGTCAGCGGCGGCTACAAGATGGGTCTTTAGTGGCATCAGATCTCGAACCCACGACTCGATGAAAACTACTGGTTGCGCGTCCACAATCATGACCACTAGGCTACCGCGGCTACTTTAAATTACCAGAAGAGTGCATTTAACTATGTTTAGTTATCAGAAACATTTAACTATGTTTAGGTATCAGAAACATTTAACTATGTTTAGTTATTGAAACTAGTTTGTTTTCTTGCATATTTATGCATTCATGATGTTAAAATAATTATAATTTTTTTTAAAAAATGGTAACTAGTTAGATTTTCTGAAATTTGACACAGACACATTTTTGTTAAGGAAACGAAAGTTAATTAACTTAATGCTTTACCTAAAAATCTAGTTTGATGCAAATTTTCTAGTGTGAAGACAACTTCAATGTTTTTCATTGTATCATTTTAAAACTTTGACTACCTATTGTATATAACACTGCATTTATTGTTCATTGTATAATATCTAATCTGATAGTAATTAAATATTTCCATAGTGTAATTATGTCCTAATTTAGAGCTTCAAATTTTAAAAATACCGTAAAAATGGCTGAAAATTATATATGTTATCTCCCGTGCTTACAACCCACCTGTAGAAGGCGTGATTTTTTTTTTTTTTTTTTTGTTTTTGTAAAGGGGTGAGGGTGCGATGTCACACGATCTCCTCAGGGCAGAGCAGATCAAACAAATCTCTGAACGCAGGGGAACCGAATTGATACTCGAGAAAGTTATGAATCGCGGAGTGATTGAGTATAAATTGTAAACTGCACTGATCACCAAGTTAACGCGAAAGGAACTGTTATTAAATGTATTGCGGGATGATTGAGTTCTAACTGTAATCTGCACTGATCACCAAGGTAAAGCAATAGGAATTGTATTGAATGAACAAACGAGGTTGTTACTGTTATTAAAAAGTGTGTCTAATCTCATATGAATTTTAAGGGATTGCAAATACAGTAAAAGTGTGTCTGATCTCATATGAAGTTAAGTGAAAGTATTTAGTTAAGTAAGCTACAAAAGGAATGAGAGTTTGTAAGAAACAAAGAGATATCATTAATGAGTTCTAAAGTAAAGGGGTGATAAAAAGTTATATTGTGAAGAGTGAAAAATAAAAGTAGTTTAGCGAAAAAGATGAAAAATAAGGAGAACCTTAGGTAAATGTTAATGAAATAGAGAAAGAGAAAAAGTTATAGTTGAGTTTAGTTAGTCAGTTTTTGAGCGTGTGATATATGGTTATTTTTTAATATATATTAGGTCTCTGTGAACTCACGTGCTTTTTCCTTTCTTTAAATATCTCTTTATTTGTAGTATAAGCATTAGAAGCAGAAGTGAATTGTTAATTCAGGCTGTTCCTTTCCAGGAAGTTGAATTGTTTTTCATGCAGTCTTTCTGAAGAAATTCTATAAAAATATCTTGATGAAATTACATTTTTGTAAAATCATAGATAAATACAAAAGTTAATATTGACTGATTTTGATTGTGCTCTCTGATTCCTTAAATAACCTTTGGAAACATAGTTACATATGTTATGCGAAGCATTGAATTTCTTTTTACTTAATCCCTGGGTTACTTTTACTTGCTTCTTTTTGTATTGAAATCGAATAAACAATTAAAAGATTTTGCATAAGATTAAATGTTAATGGTAAATGGACAAATAATGTTTTATCTTTCAACTAACTAAAAAAAAAAACTGTAAAAAGTAAAGTTTATTGAATTAATAAAATGAAGTTTAGCCTGCAGATAAAGGCTCAAAAATTTATTGTAAGGAGTAAAAAAGATAAGTTTTGATAAAAACTATTGAACACTGAAATTTTGTTATTTATGTCAACAAAAATTTACAATGCTCTTGTATTAAGAAGTGTAGAACAACATATTAACTGTGAAAAACAATGATGATAGATAAATGTTTGTTGTATACTTAAAACGCCAGGGTTCAATGATTATGTCGTTATGCCAAAACTATAGAAATTTTATTAACAGACACACTTTAACTATTGAAATGAAAACAAGACAAAAACATGGCGTCTCTCGCTCGTGAGTATCAGTTGCTGAGTAATCCAATACACTTCGCGCGCTACTACTGCAGCTCCACCTGTTGCCACTAAGTAAAATACAAATATCTTACACTTATAATTTGGGATGCTTACACAGTAGATTCACAACATTCTCCCACCTTTGAGTAATATTCTTTACAATTTACTCAAACAATATACACAAACATTATCAAAATACACTATATACTTAGAAAAATGAAATACATAAAACACTTACAGTGAAATTGAAATGAATTTTTACATTACATAATTATTTAGCATACATAATTTTACATTATTTATTTTACATTACATAATTATTTAGCAGGAGTTTTAACTACTCTACCACTATTGGTGGTTAAAGGAATCGGCTCATCCACAGTTTTCACTACAGGGTTTTCCAACTCTAGCCGATATAGTCTCTGCACTGGTCGTAACAACTCTGAATTCTCAGTTTTAATGAGAGCAAGTCTGATTTGCACATCTCGACCAGGAATTACTTTTAGAACTCGAGCTAGATTCCAATACGAACGCCTTTTGTTATTATCCTCAAGCAGAACAATTTCATCCACCTTAATTGGTTGGGTATTATAAATTTTAATAGATTGTTGTCGTAACTGTCCTAAATATTGACATCGAAATTGTGATCTTAAAGTCTGGCGTAATCTATGTATGTATTTACATCTTTTATTTAGTTTACTTTTATTAATATTATCCACAAAAGGAACACCTGATATTGGTGTTTCATGAAGGAACTTTTCTGGTGTGATACTTGAGTCCTCATCTAAATCCTCTGAAACATACGTAAGAGGTCGGGAGTTTACTATTTTCTCGACATCACATAATACTGTTAGTAACTCCTCATAATCTAAAAACGCTCTACCTAGAATTTGTCTTAAAATTGTTTTTACAATTTGAATTAAACGTTCCCACCATCCGCCCCACCAGGGAGCTGATGGAGGATTAAACATCCATTGTTCTGCAGCCTTAAGACGGAGACCATCCCAGTCAACGGTTTGCAGAATTTTATCGGCACCAACAAAATTTTTGCCGTTATCTGAATAAATTGTACGTGGTCGTCCACGACGCACAATAAAACGCCTTAGTGATTGTAAAAAGGATTCAGTTGATAAGGAAGTTACCAACTCTAGGTGCACGGCTCGATACGCCGCACAAGTAAATAGTACGATGTATGCCTTTCTACCATCTTTCATATACAAAGGACCGGCAAGATCACACCTTACGACTTCAAATACATTAGCATCATTCGGTAAAATTCCTGGGATTGTCTCACATTTTTTAGCCTTGAACCTTTGACACTTGACACATTTATTTATACAATTTCGTATCGTCTTACGTGATTTCAAAATCCAATACCTCTCTCTTAAATTAAACATTAACAATGAAGTACCGGCCTATAATAAATCATTATGTACACTTATCAATAATTTTACAACAGAATGATCACTAGGCATAATTATAGGAAACTTAAAATCATATTTATCATCCCTAAGTAAAAATCATTCCGTTCAGATTGAGGCGATGTCCTTCATGTGCTAGTTCAAAAATGAATTCATTGAAGTCTTTCACATTCGTTTTCACTCTCAAAAGTTGTAAATATTTTGATGGTTCCCATTAAAGCTATCATGAATTATATATTGAAAAGCTCACTAGAAATAAAAATATGCTCAATATTCGAAGAACCTTCAAGACCCCCGAATCTTTCGTCGACTCGTTGGTCATGCCAATTAAGATTCGTCGTGTAGAAAGGCTGATGCGCATTAAACCTGTCAAGGCTCAATATTACCGTGTCGGAATGGTATGGGAGTTTTGAAAATAGCGCACCGGTTCAAGTATCATTCTCGTTACTTTAAGATAGCTCAAAATGGCGATTGATTGATTTTTTTGATTAACGTCGCTCTGAAAAGCAAAAATGAAGGCACTTGGCGATGGACTTCGTCATTTTGGATCTCGGTCAAGTGATGAGAACGACACCTGAGGTGGCACCCTTTTCCAAACTTTCCCACCATTCCAACCGGAGTACTTCAGACTCCAAGTCCTCCAGTTGGAATCGTGGAGAAGACAAATGTAACGTGTATCAGCTGCACTACACGACGGGCATTTAGTGGCATCATAACTCGAAACCATGAATCGACGGAAGTAGCATCAGTCATGAGTTAGCAACCATGATCGTCAGGTTACCGCGACTTTCAAAATGACGAAGTCTCGCCATTAACCTTCGCGTTGCTTCTAAGTACGACGTTAATAATAAAAAAAAAATCAATTAAACAAGATACGTGATTTTATCAATTAAACAAGAAACCTATTGACAGTGGAGAATAATAACCATTCTTGCATAATTTTCAATGAAAATCAATCAACCAATAATAACAATGTACTTTCTTAATTGCAATTCAACCAGTGATTTATTTACGATTTTTGCGGGCCTCTAAAATCGAAAGACAAATTATTGTATATATATATATATATATATATATATATATATAGGAAGTTGTGATCAAAAATATTTTTTCGATCAAAAAGCCACTCTTTTGTAAATGGTATAGTAATGCAATAAGAATTAAAAAATTATTCTTTCGTTTTCTCTAAAATTTTGCGCAATAATTTACAATAAACGGCCCAAAGGATTCGATTAACATTTATAATTGAATTTAAAATCAGTAAAATTTATGTAAATCTGAAAAAAAGATGCTTTCAAATTCTTTATAAGGAAGTACAGATTTTGAGTTCTTATTCAAATGGTAGAATGCTAATGGATACCCGAATATTAGTATAGAAAAAGGAGCGAAATTTTTTTGGATTAATAATAAAAACTAAAATATAGTGCTAAAATACCTAAGCAAAATAAAAAAATATAACTGACTAAACAGAAATTTTGATTCATGCCGGCAAAACTGTCGTTTGATTTGTGACACTTCATTTTTTCTTAATCATCTGGAGATAAAATGCCTTTCTTGGAACCTTTTTCTTCTTGGAATGAGCGAAAAGTGAGGAATTTGATGCAACAGTTAAATCTAGCTACTCTGTGCCAAACAATGTGTATCAGAGATCTAAACGTTAGGAGAAAAAAAAAAAAAGAGCGGGAGAGGGGGGAAGTAAAAATTGGTGAAAAGGGATGAAGAAGGGCCAAAAGTAGAGAAGGAAAGTTAAGTACCTTGGGTCGCGTCACCGACGTTCAGCATAAACAATAAACTCCATAGGAAAAAAAAAAAAACTAAGGTGTCTCGATATCATGAAGCCCGTACATACCTAAAGAAGGAAAGCTCCTGAGGTAATTTTCTTCTTGGATAATTAGGCCCAAATTCAATAATATCTTTTGAACATTTGAGAAACTGAGACAAAGATAGCTGTCAAGTGAATCATGATGCTTACTAAAAACAAACCACTTTCTATGCTATGAGTGCCCTCTCTTGAATATTCTGAGGATTTATTGAACAACCCTCGAAGTAGGTTGATTGTTTGAGAAAAAAAAGGAACAAATAATAAGAGAGCAATCATAGCTTTTAGAATTCGCAGTTTATGCATTGGCTTCGATTGTCTCGAGACTACCTTAGTCGAGTGGTCGATCTCGGGGCTGGGTGTTCCCGAGTCTAGTAAAAATGTGTCGTGCAGAGGAGCTATTGAGAGTGAAATCTATTGAGGTTCCTCTCGATGGAGAGAAAATTAGGATAGGTGGGTGACGTCCTCGTTAAAGGATACATTATATTCTTCACTAAATTGCTAAAAATGGGGTTAAACATAGAACATGCTACGGAAATTTCTTTGAAAATAATTAATTCGTGGAAAAATGGACATAGTGAATAACAACTGATGACGTACGAATGTATTAACAAACGTTTTAGTAAAAAAAAAGCAAAAACTTATTTTTATGGTAATTATGCTGAGAGAGAGAATCAACGAGATAAGTAACTCATTTGACTATTTCGAGCTTCACGTATTACTGAAAACAAAGTGTGGTGAATTCAAGACAATGATCACTCGGTTAAAAAAAGGGGGGAACACAATCCTTTTATATATACATATTTATATAAGAAAAGATCACAAAACTTAATGTAGGTTTATTTACCCATTTTTTTCCCCGAAATCTATTGAATTTCATAAGTAATAATGAAATATTGCATGACATTATTCTTTTTTGTCCTCCCAATACATTCCTTCAAAGTTACACTAGAGCGATTGCCAAATGATCTCGGCATAGTGGACTTCGGTGAAGTGACTTATTGGTTTTGTTTTATTAACGTCGCACTAGAAACACCATTCAAAATTACGAGGTCCTAGAACACTAGGACCTCGTAATTTTGAACCTTGGTCGAGTGATGAGGATGACATTTGAGCAGATACCTACCTCTCCTAACTTCCACACCACGCCATCGGTCAAGTGACAAGGACAACACCTGAGCTGACTTTTTTCTAACTTTCATATCATCATATCGAGAATATTTAGAGCCTCAATGGATTCAAAGTGTCTCAGCAAAACTGAAACAGCGGCATCCGTGAGCTCACGACCTTGACCACCTCTGAAGTTTACTGTACCATTGTGGCCGCTAAATTTTATTTATGAGTGATGGTGAAGTTAAATGGCGCTAGAGCCAGATATGACTATGTGGCGCCAAACAAGGTGTGACCGTAATCAAGACATTTGAAAAATGAAAAAAGATAAAAAAAAGGTTCACACAAGAAGAATGGTTGAAAATAGGAAAGAAACGCTAGGGTATTCCGAGGCTACGTCACCCGTGTTTACCAAAGAGAATGAAACTCTTCGGAAAGGAAAAAGAGTGTCTCGGATGAATGATGCCCGTACTTACCTGAACTAAGTAGTCTTAAATAATTTTTAACGCTAAGTACTTGTAATTATTAACTAAGTTATTATTCATATATTTTAATTTTACGGTTCTATCCATAGGCTTAAAGTTAAATTTTTCTATATTCTTTTATATTTGATTTAACAATTTACCTTTTCCTTTCATTTGAAGTACATTTAGCTTAAAATATATTCAGTTCAATAATTAACTGTTTCCTTTAATTTTAATTACATTTATTTTAAAAGATATTCAGATTAACAATTATCTTTTGCTTTAATTTTAATTACATAGTAGGTTATAATTTATTCAATTATATGTAATTTTAATGACATGTAACATATATTATATTCAATTATATATAATTTTAATTACATTTAGCTTGAAGTATATTCAGTTTAACAATTTATCATTTTCTTGAATTTTAATTATATTTAGCTTAAAATATATTCAATTTAACAATTTTTAATTTTCGTTAATTTTAATTACATTTAGTTTAAAATGTATACAGTTTAAGAATGTATCATTTCCTTTAATTTTAATTCAATTTAGCTTAAAATATATTTAGTTTAATAATTTATCTTCGTTAATTTTAATTACATTTAGCTTAAAATATACTAAGTTTATCATTTGCTTTAGTTTTAATTACATGTCGCTTTAAATATACTCAGTTTAATAATTTATATCTTTAGATTCAATTTTAATTACATTTAACTTAAATACATTCAGTTTAATAATTTATCGTTTTCTTTAATTTTAATATCCGAAAAAGTTTGTTATTGTCAATTTCAATATTTCATCATTTATTTTTATTTCTAATATTTAATTGAGTAATTTAATAATTACAGGTTGTGTCCCAAAAGTAAGTTAAATAAAAAAAGTTAGCACCTTGGGTGGCTAAATCTGTTCTTTGCAAAACTCTGCATAGAATTTTTTTTTAATAATGCTTATATATATATATATATTATATATTATATATTACATATATATATTTGTTGGAATTTATTTAATTTCTTAAATATTCAGTTCACATGTACAGAAAAAATATCATTTTGAAAAACAATTATTTTTCTTCTAATTCATGAACTTTGAGATCTTTATACACAATTCAAAAGGGTGCAATTGCGAAAATATTACTTCACTTTATTTACAATTTGAAAAAAATTTAGAAGCCAACTCTACAGTACATATATATTTAATTTGAAAAAAAAGTATAAAATGAACCTTTAATGCACAAGTAATTTTTTTCTTTTTGAATTTAGAAGACAGTCGAAATTTGTTGTATTATTGATACTGAGTTAAATGTTTTTTTAATGCTTTCTCATTAACATATATTGGCACAACAGACTATGATTAAAAATAAACAAACAAAATAACACCGATAAAAAACGAATTTTTTAAACATGAGTTTTCTTCCAAACTTCACACTTTGCATTACATAATTTTTTTATACCTTAAAATTCTATGAGGGTATAGTTTAATTTGCTGGTTTCAATATTCAACGTTGTGAACATTTGGAATTATGAGTAAAGTTTAGTTCTTTAATCAATTAATCTTAATCAATTAATTTTTATTAATTATAATTAAATTATTGTATTGTCATCCAAAACAATCGTGAATTGAAAATTTCAGCTGATTTGAGTGCTTTAAAATGGGAGAAAAAAAAGCTTTAAAAGTTTTGACCCAGGCATAGTTTCGAGTTGTGAGTAAAAAAAAAAAAAGAACATAAAAAGAACCCATAAAAAGAAAAAGAACAGTGGAAAGAAGTTTGGTGGAACTTCTCTGCTCTTAGTGGAATATTTCTTTCCACTAATCTGATTTTCATGAAAAACATTTAAGCGTTTACATATGTATAATGGACTCACAATGGAGAAATAAATTAGGAAACTCCAGAAAATGAATGTTACATATTTATTCATTCCTTCATTTGATGTGAGTGATATTCAAGGTTGTCGTGAAACCCCCTCAGAAGAATTAAAAAAAAAAAAAAAAAATGTGGCGTATCAATATTTCTGCTCTTTCTCCTCCCCAAGATCCAACTGGAGGATTTCATTCTGCCGGATACTCATATTTTAACATTCAATTCTCGGGACAGGAACAGAATCAAACTGCCTTCTGTTTCTATTACGCATGAAGAAACATCCTCTTTCTGTTCCCCAATTTCCCAATTGAAGCTCAGTGTGTCAAGTGCTTGGCGAGCAGCGCGCCAAGTCCTTGGCGAAGTGTCCCAGTTTCCCCTCGAAAGGAAGTCGTGCAACAGAACTCGTTCCGAGCGATCGGCGAATCCCGTTATTATAGTTTTGTTTCTGCGATGAGGTGTCTAATCGACCTGTTTCGCTCACACTACGTGGGGGTCTGCTGACTTGTTTTGCGTCGGTTCGAAAATTATTCTTTCAGAAAACAGAAATTACGTTCGAGGAATGCATCTTTTCTCCTCCCTTCAATACTGATAGATTTTTTTTTTCACTTGTATTTTCACCCATGTTTTTATTCTGCGTTTCGGAATTATTTGGTGTCTCAGTGAACTACATTTTAACTGGCGCACGTAAACGAACAACAATCATACCGAAAGAAAGAAAAAAGGGGGTTCTATACGATATCTAGCAAAATTCAGAAATGCTTTACCAGCAAGTTACTCGATTTCAAAAATCTTTAATTTTAATTGAACAAAAATTTCTTTAATTTAAAAATATTTCCCCCTAAAATTATTTTTATTACTTAAATACTTACGTGCTGTTCAAAAAAATGTTTCATAATTGAAGTAATATATATATATATATATTTAAGACCCTATGTGAGCAAAGGAAATTGATAAAACTGTTCTGAAGCCATTTTTCAATGATATTTACGGACCTATAATGGATTTCTTCATGCTTCAAAAGTGAAACTTGTTCAAATTTCTAGTTTATTTTAAGATATTTTGACTTGATCGAATACAGAATTTATCTCATGTTTAATTTATTTATTAGCATCGGTGGGATTTGTTGTCTGCATTCAATTTATTAGTGATTAAGGAAGTCACGACGTCGAACTGGAAGGAGATGGCCAAGTTGCTCGTTTCCCAGCCATCGTGCATCTTCGCAGTCATTATCTTTGTCCTTCTTGTGTTCAGTGTGGGCCTGCTCGTCTTCGTCCTCAAGGGCCAACTGCACCACGAGAACTCCCTTGAGAGAGTTGCGGTGCACCAGGAAGGATCTACCACGCCTGTACCTCAGACAGCACTGCCGGATAATCAGGCAGATGCTGCCGGGCACACGAGTCAGCCAGAGGATACCCCCTGGTTGGACTTCCGTCTTCCGAAGACTGTGATCCCCGTGCATTACGATTTGCTTCTGCATCCGGACTTGAATGTAGACACTTTCTCGGGTACCGTGAATATTTCAGTAAACGTCACTGCGACGACTCAACACTTTGTGGTACATGCCTACAGACTGAACATCCGGCACGTCCAGGTATCGGATGCCCGGCAGAAGGTATTGACCGTCGAAAAACACTTTGCTTACAGCCCCCACGAATATTTTGTGGTGTCTATGGAAGAAAAAGTGAAGCCCGGTTCTTACAAATTGAGGTTTGAATTTGGAGGAACTCTCAATGGTACCATTATAGGGTTCTACGAGAGCAGATACAAGAACAACAAAAACGAGACTAGGTGAGTCTGTATTCCTGTTTTTCGTTATAAAAATACATATTCCCCACCCAGAGTACTATACGTTATTTAAAATGTAAATTTCATTCTACACCGGAAATTTATTTTTAATATGGCTATTCATTTGATTCTTGGTAACTTTTTGTGTTAACATAATTATTTTCTTTACAAGGCGCATGAGAAATAATTTTAGTTTGACTAGATAGTTATTTCTTGGCCTTTTTAGTAGCGAATAATTGTGAAGCTCTGCCACATTAAAATAATTGATTAATTGCAATTGTCAAATTGACACCTTCCTGTTGTATTGTAAATTCATGAATTTCATCTATTTATTCTTTATAATAATAAGAATATTTATAAAGTACCATTTGGACACAGAACACTGAATTTGAATATTTAAATCTGTGTATTATTTTAAAAATATAAAAATTGTATATGAAAAAATTGTTTCAACATTGATATCAATAAATTATAAAAAATATGTCACAACAAAATGTAATTTTCAAAAAAATAATAATAATAAAACCATAGTTATAATTATGAAAGACAGTTAATATTTGAAAAGCGTATTTGACTTAAATCATACATTTGATTGCCTATTTTATAGCAAGAAACCGTACCTTCTTAATCTAAAAAAATATGAAGTTTTGCAACATATTGTCATATATGTAATGTTACGTTTTTTAAAAATTATTTGGAATAAATTAAAAAATCTAAAACAAACTTGTTTGTATCTAAAATTCAATTCATTCAAGTAATTTGTGGAAACTTTTAAATTTGTAAATAATAAGGAATTACATTATACGCCCGGTGCTTATTTTACCGTTTATAATTACATTATTTCAGCTTTAATTAAAAATCGAAGTTTTGTATCGTGACTACAATTTCAAATAAAGCACAAAAGCTTTATTTCAACGATTTGCGCACAAAAGGTTCGATAGATAATGTTCCTCTCGTGGCATTGTTCATTAGCGTAGCACTTAGAACCTACCGAAGGCGGTGCATCCCATAACGACGAATCACGTCATTTTGAATCCCGGTCAGCTACTGAGAACTCTTTAAGCTTCTACACAATCCCAACTTGAGAATTTAACATGCATTAGATCCGCCATGCGACGGGTCTTTAGTGGGATCAGGACCCGATAGAAACAACGCTCTCTTATTGAAGGACCAAATGAAATGAGTGAGAAACCAAGTCAAGAAAAGTATTTAACTGAACAAAGTATATGGAAGGCTTGAGATAAATCTGTAGTCCAATTTTTTCCTCGAGACCTTCAAGCCATTTCTTTTTAATTCGGTGTTTTATTTTAATATCTTTGGATCAAATGGTTTTGATATACCATTTATGATTCCAAAGATAGAAACTCACCTCACAAGTAAGGAGTAATATTTCACTTCCCATTCCTTTTTTTCTTGTCAAAACACGTGCTGGAATTTACTTTGAAATGCAAAGGCTATGTATGATGCATTTTGCCTAACATAGAGTGAAAAATTCTAGCCCTAAGCATAAATGTACAAACATGAGCAAAAGTATTGGTATATTCATAGTAATTCGACTACGTTTCGGAGGTAAAAAGAAGCATTCATTGTTATTCATCTCTAGCTGAAATGAATGGCTTCTGAATGTTTTTTAAAGCATTGTGCAGCGGCTCTCATCAATAACAATATCAGAAGTTAAAAGGTCTTACTCAACCAGCCAGAAGAGATGTCTTTTCAGCCTGGTTGGTAAGAGCATGCAAAAAGTGACCGGTCAACTTTCCTTCGGACCCACTGGACCAGGGTTCGAAACAACGCTGCTGCATGAAGGTCACCCAACAACTCTCTCGGGGTCGGGAAAATCACCGACCGCCGAAATTGCTTTGTGTGTTCTACGATATTAAAATGTAAAAAAAAAAAAATATCAAAAAGCTTACTAAAGTTTACTTAATTATCAAAATTAATACGAAACGTATTCAGTTGTGAATATGAATTACTCGTGAACAAGCTCATGTATCATCCTTCCCTATGGAATCTCGTATTTATCTGAAGGAAATCTCTGAGAGGATCGTATAGAGGGGCCTATACACGTTATATCTGTCGAGAGGCGAAGTCCTCACGTTAGGATGGAGTGGAGATTTGGACAGTGAGGTACCAACTCTTGTAGGGTGCCTCGTCATTTTATTGTAGATCAAAATAATGAAGTTCGTTTCTGATAGCTCTCGTGTTGTTTTTATGTGAAACGTAGTTAAGCAGTCAAATTACTGTTAAAAATATTTTTTTGTAATTTATAGTAGGAATAAATATTACCACATACGAACAAATAAGCACGCAAAAATTTTAAATTTCATATGTTGGGTATAAGACGTAGACTTTGTTTACTCTGCATCCCTAGTGACTGAAAAAAAGACGAGGAATACATTCCGGATGTTTTGGAAAACTATTGAAATTTTTAAAAAATATTTACATTCTGTCGCCAAAATGTTTTTCGAAAAGCTTTAACATTTGCTGCAATCTGGTATGAAGCTATTAAAGTACTACGACTTCAAAAGGTACTCTTTCTGAAAATTTAAAACTCTGGTTGCGAGTTTCCTAACGGATCTATATAAAGATGTATAAATACTTTCCTGAATAATTCTAAGGCACCTGAGAGAATATTGCGGTTTGCTATGAGAGTAAAAAAGAAGAAAAAAAATTGTAATCTCAATTCGTAATTCTTAAAGGGTAAGAATTTAAAAAAAAAAAAAAAAAAAAAAAAAAAAAAAGAAAATTCTCTCTGACGCAAATGCAAAAGGTTTTGAACATTAATATTTGCTCTATTCGGCAATTTTAAACATATGCGTCTGGATTATTCTCCGAGAAGCGTCAATACTTTTTGGAATCTCATAATTTTTCAAATGTCCTTGATTTTTAAAAAAAATTCAGTATCTATTTCCATATCATAATTTATTTAAAAATCAGAGAAATGGACCCTGTTCTACTTTCAACGTTAAGATGGAACGCGAGTCTAATATGAGGATACAAGAGATTGAAGAGGCATGCTAATTTTGTTTGGAAATGATTTGAATATGTCTTCGATTTCAAGAAAGGTGGTATTTTGGGCATCAGTCCTCGAAATCAAGCAAATTTTGAAATTAAAAAAAAAAAAAGAATCTTTTTATATTCTCATCACAATTAGTCTCCCAAGTAATACCTTTTAAATATGTTTTTCTCCCCGGGCTCGATAAAACGTTAAAATAAACTGGTGTACATTGATAAATATTCACTATTAAATAACAGAGAAAGATCAATCGAATCGTAATGCCCTCTTGGACTGTTTTATGAAGGCCCATGAATTTGGAAAACTAGAGATAACAGCCATGGACAAAAGTACAAGTATTAGCATCTTTTAAAAATTACCCGTTCGTTAGATGCTATTGTATTGGGAAAATATAAAGCTACAGAGATAAAAAAAAAATAATCATTTTTACTTACACACACAAATCGATACTTAGTTGGATATTTTTAGCCTAAATTTCGGTATTAGTTCTTTATTTTCACTATCTCGCAACATTCGTCTTTAGTTATATTGTTTCGTTCGTGCTACAGGAAGTTTTTTAATGACTCCTTTGAAGTAGTTGGATACTCTCCGAGGTCTCGTTTGTGAAAATATGAAAGTCTTCTACGGATTTAAGATCTGAAGACTATGAGGATCATTCTAAGAGATCTATATAACCATTGTATTAAAACCATTTTGAATCTGTAGCAGATTTATAACATGTAGCATCGTCTTGTTGGAATTTAATCCCATCCATATTTGTGTCTCCAAAATTCTAAGAAAGTGATGATTGTAAGACCGTTTAGACTACTAGTTAGAGGTTGTTGTTCTCTCACAGATGACCATTGCGCCTAAGCCAGCGGCCGCCTTGCATCTCTTGCGGCCGAGGTAGCCTATAGGTCATGGTCGCAGATTTGCGGTAAGCGTGTTTCGTCGAGTCGTGGTTTCGAGCCCTGATGCTACTAAAGACCCTCCGTGTAGCCGGGGCTTGTGCATGTTTAATTGGTCTAGGCTCAAAGTCCTCACGTTAGCGAGGTGTGGAAGTTTGGAGAGGAAAGTACCAGCTCAGGTGTCGTCCTCAGCACTTGACCGAGGTTCGAAATTGTGAAGTCCATCTTTTTTTTTTCTTGTTTTTAACGACATTTCCTCTTGCAGAATTTATCCTTCAAAATTATCGTACACAAAAGAGTGTATGAGAACAATTGTCATCACATAAAGACGGACAGCACGCATTTTTAGAAAGTATGCCTCACCACTATTTTGTTGTAAAAAAAATTTGTTTTTGGCAATAAATATTAAGTGCGGGGGTGGTTGTCTCTGGGTTTTATTAGTAGGTTCTATTGTCTCTCTTAGCTCTAAGCCCTCTGGGTGAGCTCGGTTCCCTTGGGCTTTCTACCAATAGCCCTCGGGTTCCCTTCTGGTGCGACGATAATAAAAACAATCAATCAATCAACCTCCTGATTTTGATGGCTTAGAGAACAGTTTCAGCAAATCTCCTAGCAGTTTTAAGCATAATTTGTCACCACAGATCTTTGAGAGATTGCGCACAAACACGTGTTAGCGATCCGTCAATGCTGCCCGTTTCAATAATAGTTACTCTCTGAGTGTAGTGATCATTTTTCTTCCTATTCATTTGCGATTTAAATATGAACGAGAAATTTCGACACACTTGATAGTATCCAGCTAAAAAGATAAAAATCTACTAAAAGTAGCCAACTCAGACTAATACTCATTTCGAAGAAACCGTGAATTTAGCATTAGTGTAGTGATGGTTTTTTAGTAGCTACTGAATGGGGAAGGGTTTAAAGATGTTTGCTTACATTATTATCTGAACTCGATATTAATGTCCCAATAAGCAAATTAGATGATTTTGAGTAACATTTCCATAGACAATTTCTACAGTAGATGACTACTAATGACTGACCATGACTGAACACGACTATCAATAGTGTTTAAAAACCACAGAATATCTACTGAAAGTAATTTTTCGAATTTCTACTATAGAACCGATTATTATTGGTAGTGTTCGTATTTTCAAAAAGATTTTTAATTAAAATTAATTAAAAAGGGGTCTTACAAATATTATGGACATTAATATTTACATTTATGTGTTATATAAATAATAACTGCGCTTACATATGAAGAAAATAAAAGAGGAAAAAGTAAGAAAAATATAAAAATTATTAAAATTTTTTTAAAAAAAATCTGATTTTTAGCTGCCAATAACAAAAATGCTTGATATTTTTTAGTCAATTGTTAGTCATTCAGGAGCAGGTGTGGGCAAATAGAGGCCTGAGGGCCACATATGGACCGCTAAGAGTTTTCTTGAAGCCCGCCTAGACAATCAGAAAAATTCACCTTCAACTGAGATTTTCTTGCCGTGCGTGATAATTTTAAATCAAAACTAGGCAATGCAAACAAGAAGGAAAAGTCATAATATCATTTCCCTTTATTAGAAAAACAGAAATTGTATAAATGTGTTTCTGTGCAAAGATTAGAAATTATTTGTAGAGTTTGAAGGATAAGTTTGCAAGATTATTTCAGGACTTTACGAAAATTGTGCCTAAATTCAATTCGCTCTCTTTTCCCATCAATGCTGATGATGACACAGCACCTGAGAATCTGCAGCTTGAACTTATTGGCATGCAGTCATATTACTTTGTGAAAGAAATGATTAATGCTGTAACATTAGTTGAGTTTTACAATTTTAAGTCTTCTATAAGGTATGATGAAATTTTCTGGGAAATGTTCTCTGCATTTGAGTCTACATATATTTGTCTAATTTGTAAATATCAAATGTATTCGTAGCTATGAATAATATTAAATTAGCTCAAAAATAAACTGAATAAAACTGCCTCTATTTTAATTAATATTTATTAATTTATTATGATACAATTTATAACTTTCCTGACGTGAAAAGTTAGCTAATTAATGCAATAATTTTAAAAGATGTGGCTCGTCACTAGCCCCTTTTTCCACAAAGTCGCCCCCGAGTCAAAACAATTGCCCACCCCTTGTATAGAGCTTATATTGAAACAAAAATAGATGATAGAGAACTGTTTAATACCTCCAGTTCAAACGATGCACGAGAAAGTTTTACTCCTCTGAGATTTAGAAACAGCCAACCACTACTGAATTTCATTTTAATTTTTATGTTGAGTATTTTACAACAGGTGCTCTTTGATGTAAATAAAAACATGCGCAGAACCTTGTGTCAATGGGTAGGTGTTTTCGAGGCTTTGCTATTTATGCTAAGCTTCGCTTTAACTCAGTTTTTCATATGTTGTTATTATTTTTTATCATTATTTTAATTTGTTAATATATAAATATAAGCCAACCACGTGAGATTTTCTGATCCTTTTATACATATATCTGATTCTTTTATTGTTTCTTCGTATCTTGATAAATAGTATTTTCAAAATAGAGGAAGTGTCATCATTCGAATACTTATGAAGAGTAGTTTTGGCGTTCATAATATTTTAGTAATTTTGTGAAGAGCACAAATCTATGTTATGACTCTTTGGCTGGGATTCAAGCAAGGCCTGTGGGAAACGAAAATTTAAATCTTTCAAATAAAAGTTGATCAGAAATTGAAGCAGGGATATTACAGAATCACTAGAATGCGATACATAAATAGAAGAAAGAATAATTTATTAACAGAGATTTATATGGAATTCCAGAGATACAAATTTCTCCAATCTTTTATACATTCCGTTTTGAGTCTTGAATAGGTCCAGGTTCTCTTCTATCTACTGTAATACGATTTTAAATATACGTGTATAAAATAACAAAATCGTTTCACATTTTCTCGAAAGATGTTTAATTACTTACCTTCGATTTTTTTTTATTTGTTATAACACATCGCTTTTTTGAAGTAAAAGCAACTTTTACGAAAAGATTAAGATAGAGGGTAGGATTAAGGAGGGTTAACATACTTAGGAAGAAATAAAATATCAAAATTCACTATCACTCAAAATTTTGTGGAATGCTGGATAAGCTTCTGATTCAGCACAGGGTGTCTTCAGCTTCCATAACAAAATTAAACTCTTTGAGAAAGATCCGGTTTCTAAGCCCTTCGCTCACTTCTCATGTCTTAAGAGTAAAATTTCCAATATTTTAGTAAGAAATGGTAACTATAGATTCTACATACAAGCTGAACAGACTTGACAGAAGATATTGCAGACAGAAGGTAAATTTAATGATTTAAGGAACCTGTGAAATCATCAATTGCATTTTTAGAAAACCATTTTTTTATTGACACTTTAAAGAATGACAGTCCTATCTAAACGCCAATTGTTGGTGACATTGCTGTCTAGTTGGAGGAACTGAAACTTCAAAAGGATGAAAGATTCAAATAGGTAATATAAAATGGTGGCTCAAATATTGAGTTTTGAAAACAGGTTCCGAAACAAAAACATCGTAAAACCAAAGACGAATATCAGTTTTCGGTACTTTTGTTGTTGTCAGTGTTTGCATTGAACACTTAAATTTATTAAAAATAAACATTGGTCTGTTTTAACTGAACTCATGCGAGCTGTCCAAACATGTCTTCAATCACACTTTCGACAATTAACTGTTAAGATGGAAAAAATTCATGGTAAAAAACACAAATTTTTGTAACATAATTGTTTGTTAGAATCAGTACAATATTTATATTTTTTTAGTGTTTTTGAATAAGAATAAGTTTCTTAATTAACGATAAAAGAAATAAATAACATTTGGACACTGATAATCGTATGTGCCTACCTTCGGATGACTTATTTTTTTTTAAAAAAAAAAGTGAAACATTTATGTTTTTAGATATAATGGTCTATAAAATTGTAAATTCAAAGTCATTTTAATGAACTTTCTTTTTCGAATTTTGGCCATATTTGCTTAAAATTTAGTAAGAAATTACTTTTGCGCTTAAGTTCATGTAAAAAATTTTAATTAATATATTTTAGTTTTTATTTCAACAATATATTTAATATACATATATCTGTGCAGTTATCTCTTAAACTTACTGAGTTATACCAAAACTTATAAACACCTCTCTCTCTCTCTCTCTCTCTCTCTCTCTCTATATATATATATATATATATATATAGCTTTTTAAAATAAAAATAGCTCCAAAATAAATGGTTATATACTTAAAAGCTATGTTTGAGGTTAACAATGTACCTAGAGGTATATAGAGAACATTGTGTTAAAAATTCATTTGAATCTATGGAATTCTTTTTAAGAAATAAGATTTTTTGTAATAAAAAAAAAATTTAAATCGTAGTTTTCAAGAAAAAGTAAATAAAGATATTAATGTTTCTTAAAAAATTATATATATTTAAAACAATTCTTTGATTAATTACCCTAAAAGCAATTGCAAACCATTTTTTTTTAAATCGTAAATATATGGACTTTAATAAAAAGTAATGAAGAAACTTTCGAAAATTTTCACGAAAATGATGATTTTTGGGTAGAGGCATACCTTAAGTTTACTTTGTCAAAAGAAATCAAATAAATTAATTACTTTTGTATATTGAGAAGTTTTAGCTTACTATATTTCATACATATATGTTAGTTACACAAAAACCTAACTTATCGCCTTCCGCAGTCACACAAAGCTCGCGAGATATGCTATGGCCACCCTTACTAACAGGGGCTTTCAAAAAATAAGTTACTCTCGAATAATGTAGGTCAAAAAACACTTTATTGAGAAGTGCGCTACAATGTAATATGACACACATAAAGTACATTATTTCTCTACATTATCTCCCAGTCGGTGCAGATTTTTGTCGGAATGTTGCACTAATCTTTCCATGCCCTGGCGATAGAAAATCACTCCTTTATCCTAGAGCTACCTTAGAACAGCTTTTGGAACCTGGTCAGCTTTGGAATATTGTGTTCTATCCAAATGTTCTTTGAGCTTGCCGGACACGTGACAGTCGTAGGGTGCCTGATCGGGACAGTACGATGGATGCTGCCAGACCTCCCATCCAAAATTGCTAAGCAAACCCTATGTCGTGCGTGCCTTGGGAGGTTTTGATTATCGTGCAAGAGGACAATGACTTTGTTTTGCACAGCTTTGAGTAAACTTGGTGTTTCGCAGTACAACTCAGCATCGATGGTTTGGCCCTTTCGCGTAAACTCGGGATAGACAACTACTTGGCACTAAAAAAAAAAAAAAAAAAACCGTAGCCATTATTTTACCCGCTGTTGGGCAAACGTTAGATATCTCATGTCTGATGTACTCAATGTTTTTGGTCTTCCTTGTCTTTTCGTATCGGTTTAGTCAGTGCAATCATCTTCGAACTGCTTTCACTGTTTCACAATGGCAGGAGATGACAATGCATGTGGTCCATACACTGCTGATATTTCAAGCAAGATAATCTCCGTATTCACGAAACGTTTTGCCCATAAAAAACGTACTGGTCAGTGCACTTTAACCATGAAGTAAGTTTCTTGCTGTCACACAATTTTTTTCCTCATACTACGCAGCAATGGTTGCCTCAATCCAAATGAAATTGTCATCCGTGGAAGCCGTGGAACTCAATTATAGTCTGCGCAAGCTTCGCTCTTGTTTTGCCTTACTGCAATCAATGGGAGAACAAGTGTAACTTACTTTATGAACACCCGTTGTATATATGCTTCAATAAGAGTGATGTCACATATGAACAAAAAAAAAAGTAAACGACTGACCCAATTACAAAACACATATAAAAATTTGCATTTGTTTCAGTGTACGAATACTGTTTGCATGCCTCAAAATCACTAAGCTTTAGTTTTCTTTATATTTGAAAAAAACTTCAATGTATTTATTCAATTATTTTACTCAGTATTTACATTTGTAAAATAATTTTTCTTTAGATGTTATCTTTTGAATTATTTTTCTATTCAAATTAACATATTAAAACAATAGCTCCTTTTATAATAGCGCACTTGCACAAATACTTTCTACACTCACTGTACATCAAGTGTGAGATCAGAATAAATTTCTTTTATCTTTGCGAGTTTTAAAATATTGTATCTCGTATAATTTTAAATTGCAGCCGACATTGCAATTTAAGACTTATTTTTTCCTTCATATTTTTATTCACCATTTTACAAACAAGTAACTGATTTCTCGTTGAGTTTATATTCAGAAAAATCCATATAAGACCAATGTAATGTTAATTTCTCTTGAATTGCATTTGAAAATAATAAAATGCGTATTTAATAACATTTCGAGCATTATTGTTGAAAAATATGCATGATTCTTGAAATTCACGCTATAGATTCTTAAAAATTATTTAAGAAATTTTATTGATTTATCAAAAGCTGCTTTCTCATACATAGTTAGAACTTAAGAAAAAAAAAAGTGTAAACTTCATTAAAATTATTAACTCTCTAAAAGCATACAAATTTTTAAATTTTACATTTAAGGATATAATTGCAAAGAAAACCAAAAGGTGTCATATTTAAACATTCATAAATATCACAAATTAAACGTTTTCATTTCTTTGAAATATTTATGAACAAAATATCTTCATTTATTTGAAGTATTTTTATTCTGATACAAATTATAGACTGGATAACAAAAAGTTGATAAAACATTTAAAGTTTTGAGTAATAAAGTCAATCTTTTTATGGGAAAATGCTTAATTCTTTGAAGCCAGTTTTTGTCACGTCCAGTGCTACTGTTCTTAGTCGAGATAGTTTTGTCTGTAGTTTTTCAACGAAAAAAGATGATTTTTTTGTCTCATTATTATCTTGAACTTGTGTCGTATTATTAAATTCGATTTTGATTGTTCGTTAATGTCTTTTTTTCAAGCAACGTGAGGGGTATAGGCGATGAATGATCATGACGACAATTCTCATAATTTTCAGCCTCGGTCAATTGACGAGGACAACACCTGTGCTGCTGCCCCCTCAGCAAACATCCACACAAAGCTAACTAAAGGACTTGTAGCCTCGACTAGTTTAACGCGCTTCCGCTTCGACACGACGGGTCTTTATTCAAATCAGAACTGAACCCATGACTCGAGGCAAACGACGCCAGCCGTAAGTTCGCGAACATGACTACTAGATTACCAGGATTACTACACGCTACAAACAAGCAGAGTAAAAATGAGTGCGAATATTCAATAGAACTATCAAGAAATAAAAAGGAATTCGTAAGGAATTTCAAATTTTATCTTCCCCCCCCCCCTTTTTTTTTAAATGTTATAAATAAAAAGGTAAAATGCTTTTGTTTTTTCTTTAAAACGCGCGAATGTTTACTTAAACGTGTTTTTCGTCTGACCCTTCGACAGTTGTTAAACAGGAATTAACTTTCTTTTTAAATCCAAGTTGGAACTAATTCTTTTTCGGTGTAGCATGAGTGTCAATGCAATATCTCAACGTATGTGATGAATGTCCGAGGGATTATTTATGCGGCAAAATGCGATGAAAGCATCTTATCAAACGGAATACATTTAAAGGCATATGTCATTCTGTCACAAATAATGAAAGCTAATCCGCTCGCTTATCAACTGCAGTCGGTTATTTATGATCTTGATGGTGGTGGTGTTTCTTATTTCGTGCGGAAAAGAAAAAAAGTCGCGGAGCTGCAGAGAAGCCATCTTGACGCAGAGAAATTTTCATTTAAATATGACATTGAAGCGTAATTCAGATTTAAAGAATGAAGAGTGCTGGATACGTTTTCTGAAGAAATCTAAAAATGACAAGCGCAATTCATATGGGTCGAAACTCTCAACCGAACTGATCTAAAACTGATTAATGCAATATTGTTTATTTGAACAAACTTATGTATTCTAAAACGAAAAATTTGATTTAAAGATGCATTTAACATACGTCTTAGTTTCCCGATAGTGAAGACCTTAATTCGCAAGTATATATATATTTTAGACACTAAAAAATTGTTTATCAATATCCCCGCTCCTCAAATGATACGAAAACTATTTTTCTCTTTCCCTCTTATTTTTGGCCACGGTAGCCTAGTGGTCATGACCATGGCATTGCAGCCGGCGGTTTCGTCGAGTCGTAAGTTCGAGCCTGTGGTGCCACTAAAGACCCGCCGTGTAGCCTAGATTGATGCACGTTAAATCTATCGAGGCTCGAAGTCCTCCCTTTGGAGTGGAGTGGAAGTTAAGTGAAGGGATGACAGCTCCAGTGTAATTCTCGTCACTAGACCAAGGGTTAAAATTACGAGGTGTGTCGCCAATAGTCCTCGTGTTGCTTCCAGCTCGACGTTAATAAACCCAACCAACCGACCTTCTTATTTTCCTTTCTTACATAAATTTGACTGAACGAATTTAAGCGAAAAGTTTACTTCCAAAGCAGAAAACAATTTGTTCTAGAAGAGTAAGAATACTTCTCGTTAAATGCACGACACGATATTTATTTTTATAGCATAATTTGAACTTGGTATATCCTTATAAACAAAAATTCTCGGAAGTTTTATCAAGCAGTAGTTTACATTTCGTAATAAGAGAAATAAACCTAAATCTGTAATACAACCATACCGAACAGGGTGAAGTGAGTTTTTCTGTCGAACCGATTTTCGAACTGAAATTTATTTAGTAATTTTACTTTCCCCGTACCCAATCATTTCGCGCATACTTAAGAACATTACACCTGAATAACTTTCGCAGAAATGTTAGGGTAGTTTAGGAAGACGGAAGGTCACGTGTTCTATATCCATCGACTGTCATGTTGAAGAAATAGAGGAGATGAATTTTGGTAAGACTAGCCAGGTCTTCATAAGTATGATACGGTGAGTGAGTTTCCAGGCCAGGTGTCGTTTGTTCACAGTCCCGAGTTCAAACCACGAGTGGTTATGTGAAGCCGCGACGGTGTTGTAATGTAATGAACGTCTTTCCATCAGTAAATAACGAAACACTTCACCATTAATGAACATTTTAACAAATGTTATTTTTTTAATCTTTTCATTCTTCATCTCGTCTTCTCGGTTCGCCGAGGAAGTTTTTGCTAGACCTTGACACTCAAGCCGTTTCCTCTTGTCGGTCGTTTCCTCTGAGGGCGACGCGCTCTTTCGAACGCGGTTCAGGATGAAGGGACAGTACAGTGGGTATCTTTCACAGGAGTAATACAAAGCTCGATACATAAACGGGGAAGAAAGGCAGTAAAATATAAATTAAACTCATACATAGCTCCTCGTAAACATCTTATAAAAAAAACCCAATTTTTAAACAAGAATTCTGGGAAATTTTCCATATATGATGCATAAGAAATGAACTTGCAAAAAGGACGCTACTTATGCGTGCATTTGTAATGTTCTCAGATGGTTTAGTGACCCTCTGATTTCGTGAAATAAAATGCTTTCGCGAAGAAAAGATGTGCCTTTCTACAGAAAAAAAATTCCAAAATTCTTAACTGTTTGGTCAGAGGAAGGAGGAAAACACCAATTATTCAAAGTCAGGTTCTGTATTTCAATAATTTAGGAAAAATGAAATTGAATTAAATTATTCTTTTTATAAATTGAACATTGATAAACGTGAGAAATCCACAATCTATATATTTTCCATGCATTTAATTTATTTTAGTTTGAATATAATAGGAACAAACGAGTTTTCTGCATAGCAAACGACATGTAAAATATTAATTAAATTTATGACTTTCTTGAATATACCAAGTAAAATACAACTTAGCAATACTTAAATGGATCTCAAGGAAGTGGAGCGTGATGTGCTTCCATTACTTTGGATTCAAAATTTTCCCCTTTAATTAATAGTGTTATTTTTTTGTTACCCAAAACAATAGTTATCTGAGGTAAAAGGCAAGCAAGCGAAAATTTGCATTCTCTTTTGTTCTTATTCCTACTGATGAGACAGATAATATCGTCCTCCATTTGCTAAAAGTTGTATTTCTCACGTTGTATCACATTAGTCTTGATATTATTTGTAACGACTTAAAGGCTCTCAGTTATTGACTATCGACTACTCTATGAAACGAAATTTGTTTTAATTTTCCTTTCACCTTTACGATGACGTGTGCAACGGTAGTACATGACGCATGTTGTGAGTAGCCGTCGTCCCCATCGATGGTACACATTTTTATGTAGATTTTATTATGCTAAAAAAATCAAACTTTAAGTAAGGCTTTAAGTTAAAATTTACGTTAGCAAACTTAAGTAAACTGCATGAATTCAAACAAATTTGATGTTACTGAACTAGAATGGTAGCAATGCCTGCCCTAGAGCTTATGCCGCCGTAGACAAACCCCCCAAAAGCCCCTTGCAGCCTTCCCCTAAGTTTTTAAATAAAAACCTCAAAATTTTTCAAAAATAGCATGAATAAAGAGCAATGTTAACTAGAAAAAAATACATATCAATGAATTATGCAATAAACTAATATAGATTTACAGATAATTGCTATATCGAAAAACAAAATGTGCACTTCTAACGAGCTAATGACAACGAGCTTACAAACTAAAACTGGTACTTACTATTTATAGAGATAATTTAAATATGCTTATAAAATAATAAATAAAACTAGTTCAGTAACATACGAAATCTAAACCTGTATTAAAACTAACTCTTTCGAAGTTTCTTTTTTGCAAAATCGCGAATACTTCCTTTTATATTTAATTTATTACTCAATTTATGTTCAGTGGCCAATATCGCCAACCCATTAAAACAATTTTCAGTAGACATGATCTTTTAGTATTTTTTTTTTTACTATTATTTTTAATTTAGAAAAAGTCCTTCCACCGGTAGCAATAATTACAGGTAGCGTCAGAAAATTCTTAAAGCAATGCTCAAATTTCCCGAATTTTATAAGTAGTAATGATTGTAAGAATGTCACGGATCTTTCTTCCTGTTGTATTAGTTTTTACTACTGATTTATTTTCCAGATTCAAAAATCGAAATTATTTTTGTGGGTTGAGTTTTTCCCCCGTTCTAGTTAAGGCCGTTTTGCCGCCATAGGCAGCCACTGGCCTTGCCTGCAACCTAGAACCGGCCCTGACTGTAATCCCATTCTAACTTTAAGGGCGTTTCTCAAATCATATTTATTAGAAATTGAATTATTAGAATCAAGAATTTCCCATGCATGTTCTATGGGATTTATATTTGCTGACTGAGGAGAAAAATTCGCAAATGAAATTATCTATCAACATAGGTCAGTAGAAAGTATCAACCATTGCGAGAAACATTTTGAAGTATTTTAGAATATATAAACCCCTGAATAATTAACTGAATTGTTGAACTAGATCTAATAAATAATTAAATTTTATAACATGCTTTATCGGCATTTTAGAAAGCTTTATAGTAAATTTTCTTTCAATATAACACATTTCGATTCACATCGAAAATTCTGCATTGTCTGTTTCCAGATATACTGTTTATAGGAGACTCAATCACGTTGGTCTCTATGCAAAATGACTAGCAGTTTTCCTTCCCTTCACATCTACCTATAAACATCCTCGTTGATACTGAATTTTGGAACATTAATGCTAGAGTTTGGGACAGTAGGCCAATGTGAGTTCCATAATGAATCTCGTTTTAATCTGAACTGTGATTCTCATCCGCTAACTATATGTCGAGATCGTGGAATTCGTTTTCACCAAAAGAACATCACGGAAGGACATTATTTTTCGTCAAGAAGAGTCATGGTTGTAGGCATGCATCATGCTGAGCGGCCGAACAGATCTCCATACCTTTGGGACGGAATCTCTGCTAAAAGTTAAAGAGATTAAATCCATGAGCCTTACGTTCCTCTGCTTTGAGGTTCTGTTGGTCCTGACTTTATAATTATGAATGATAACAAGCCTTGTCGCAGTTCGAGTGTGATCTCACGACTTCCTTGAAACGGATAATAACCGACGCATGTCATAATCTTTTCAATCGCCTGATCTGATTTCTTTCGAGCATGTGTGGGATATGCTGGGGAGACATTTTGCACTTCTTCCGCATCCATCAAGCTACGTTCAAGAGTTGAAAGGACTTCGGAACGGAAAAACTCTTCGTCACACGTTTGGAATTCTTTGAGCCCACAACTCTTCCACAATGTCACAGCATATATGGGAAATCATTGTGTAGCGCGCCTGTCTGTTACTGATGACCACATACTTTATTAAACCGCAGTATAACCTTTTTATTCGTTTACTTTAACTTAAGTGTTACTATTTAGTATGTTTTCATCAAGACTGTTTCTTTGGATAATGAAAGTAATTATTGTTGTTCTTTATCATTGTTTTCTTGTTGTATAATAATTTAACGCTCATATATCATGCTTCCGTCATTCCGATTTAGATTTCCTTCATTGTTTACATAATTATCAATTATGATTAACTTTTGGACACTAGTATACACGTATAGTTAGCATATATTCTAGCGATGACGCATTAAAACAGTTCCTCTGAAGCAGGCGCTGACAAACATTTAACACGCGATTTTTCTTCTTAAATATGTACAATGAGCCCCCTTCCCCCGAAAAAAAAACACACATATGAGGAACAACTTTATCACAGGTTCCTTTTATAACAATTTTGTACCACGGCGTATATGCTCTTAAAATAAAATCCAAAGTAAAGAAAATCTTTTAGATTATTATTGAATAATTTTATTTTGTTTCAAGAAAACTTATAAATAAGTTATAAAAATTAAACAACGTGGAGATGATATTAATTTTGGCACTCCTCCTTTAAAAATAAAATGAAGGAAAAAAAAAACTTGGATATTTACACAATGCAGCAAATAATATCTGTTAAACTTAAAACAAAAACTTGTAATTTTGTGTGTGAAATTCTTGAGCTGCTATGATCTTTTATAGGTTGTAACCGCTTATTCCTCAAAATGAATAGTTTTTTTAGTGAAATCTGTTGGTATATTATATCATACATTCTGAAAGGCACTTTTAAGATTATTTTCATACTTAATCTTTTTATCTCTCAAATGCTCCTTCATATACACTCATAAATGCTCTATAGGATTTATACCTGTACTTTGGAAAGAATAAGGCAGTACCTTTTTACTGTGCTCTTTTCCTTAATTAATAATTTCTTCACAATCCAAGTGTTGTACTCTTAGGATCATTTATTATAGAATAATTTCCATTTAAATTTAAGTTTGCAGCTGTATGTACTAAATTTTCTTTTAAAATGTCTAAATATATTATTTTTTACATTGTGCCATTAATAAACACTAAACTTCCAACACCACTATTCTCATAACTCTCCATATCATAACGCATATGCCCCCATGTTTTATATTTGCGCTCAGACTTTAGTACTGTGCCTTCCCTTAGTCATATACAAGGGGGAGGGGAGGCATCAGATCCAAATTAACTAAATTTTGACTCATCTGTGAAAAGAAAATACTTCCAAAAATCTTATGGCTTTGCAACATAGTGTTTACATTTCTGGCAGATAGCAAGTTTCTTTTGAGGTGTGTATGCTGTACAGTCTTTGGTATGCAAATTTTTTTATAATCTACAGATGCACATACATTATAGGGCCTTAACCACCTCTGTGGCTACTGTAGAAATTTTTCATGTTCTTTTTCAGTAATCTCGTAATCCGTCTTTCTGTTTGAGATGAGTTAATTTTTTTGGGCCTATCACTTCCTCTAGGTCTTTCCAAAATTCTGTACTTTTTATATGCATTTATTATGCAATACATCGTTGAATGGTGTTCCCAATATCTGCAATATCTCTAATACTTTCTCTTTCCACACGTGTCACAATTAATATTTTCATATCTATAGAAGTCTACTTTTCTTCATTTTCGAACATTTTAGTCAAGCAAAGAAAAACTTAATGCATTTAATCTTATAGCTTTGACTTGGAATGACCCTAGAAATCAACAACTTTAAAATTTCATTAAAGACAATATAGAGTGCAAGTTAAATAAGTATCTAAGTTTTAATTTGGTTGTGAAAAACAACTTTCCTTTTAAAACTATTTCAAAATTTAATGTAACATTTCAATGAAGTTAAAACTATTTGAATTTTTAATGAAATTACTTTTTCGTTCACATTTTGATTTCTATAGCACAATTTGCTTAAAAATATTGAGTGACAAAATCAAACCTTGTTACCTTCTAACTTTTTTTTTTTTGGTTCACTGTAAGTTGCAAGAATTTATTCATTCGAAAAAATGTCTGATGCTATGGAAACGAATAGTTCACAATTTCAAGTATGTAAAATTTTCACGTTGGACTGCTTAACGATAGCTATGTGGTAGCCATGGACGAAGCTTCGGATTTTTTCTCATATACGACGCAGTAGCTCAATCTCCTATTTATTAATTAAAAAAAACATACTTGAAAAAATGTAATGTTGCGCGTCACAAACAAAACGAACATGCATCTTTAAAAACTGGAGGATAGGGAGACCTTGGGGATATGAAGACGAAAAATAGAAGTTTGCAATAAATGTTCGCAAAATTTCATTTCATGGACTGTTGCCATAAACCTCAAAGAAGGGATATAGCTGTAAGAAATTACATAAATGAAATTAAAGTAAAAGCTCCGTTTCGACTTCAGAAATGAAGGGATTTTTCTTAAAAAAAATTTAACGTACGATTTCAGGACTAATTCTTTCAATATTGTTTACTCTTGTGGTAAATAGAGTTAATGTCGTAAAATAGATGCAAAAGAAATCGATATTTTTTATATGTTACGAAAGAAAAAAATGAAGATCCGAGTGTCGTTCAATAAGTCCTTGGAAAATCCAGGAGATGGCGCTCGTAGCATCGAAAAAGATTTGTTTTTAATAAGCTTCATGACTCACTAGACAGTCGTCTCAGTTTCAACTACTCGTATTCGTGACCATGACACCTTTCGCCTTTCAAAACTTATTCATCATATCTTTTCCGGCCAATGAGATCATCCTCGCTTTCTTTGGGGCAGATTCAGCGGAATTAACCCATAGTTTTTATTGTTGCCTGGTCGAACAAAGTTTAAACGTTGACAAACAAACTAAGAGAAGCTCGAAGAGATCTTACTTCGTTGGGAAAAAATATAGATGGAACATGAATAAAACTATGAATTTATAATATTCCGCATTTTTTTTTTGTCAAGAACAATTCGTAAAATGCTTTACAAATGTTTCTAAAGCTCTGTATTGGGTTCTAGTTCATACTTAAATTTGTTATAAAACTTGTCAATGGAAAATCTTTCATTTAATGCGACTGAAGGGGAAAAAAAGTTTCAAAAAATAGAGCATTTGGTCTTGTCTTATATGTATGTGACACTTGCATTGATAAAGCGAGCTACGAAATTCAATGTTGGGCATTACGGCTTGAGCTTCAGTCAGACTGTTTTCGTGTTAACAATGGAAATTTTGAAATGTTTATTTTTATAGAATAATTATTCATTGATGAGCCATTCAAATAAATTGAACATATATACTAAATCTGCGCCTTTTGAATGTTACTTAAAAATGTTTTTCGGTAGTGTTAGTAACAGTAAAGTTAAAGTGTTAATTGCAAACACATGGTAAAAACATATCAATGTTTCCGAATCGAAAAATGTGTTTTATAGCATCGTTACTGGCCATTATATCCTGTTGCCGCGGCGGCTGAGGGTCACTATTACGAGCTCATGGCTCATTTTTTCGCTTGATTCGCGTGTTCGAATCCAGATTACACTCGAAAACTAGTCGTGTAACCCTATAAAGGCTTATTTTTATAAAATACGAACATCGTGACTCCTGGAACAATCGTAACATTTTAGTTTCCCATGAGGTTTACAGTGCCTTTGGTAAACTCGATAATGGAATGCCCAAGACACCCTTCTCTACATAGCCTCAACGCTCCTTGTCACCAAATTTTTCATATTTTTTAAAAATTTTATTTTATAAATGTCTAGATCACAGTAACGCCTTATTTGTCACATCATAACCACATCTGGCTCTTGAGCCTTAGGAACTTCAAATTTCATTCACTTACCCGCCATGTAGCATGGTACATTAAATCTGTCGGGGTGTTGAGTACTCTTGTTAAGCTAGTGTGGAAGTTAGAAGAATAGGGAATCAACAACAGTCGTCCTCGTCACTTGACCGTGCTTCAAAATGATACGCTGTGTTTGGACAACTGGCCTCGTGTTGTTTCTAAGTGCGACGTTAATAAATAGTCAGTCAATCACA
>BMAW01099256.1:0-21077 GCA_019974015.1 Nephila pilipes | reverse complement strand
TAAACCTATTTATTCCTTATTTAAACCTATTTATTCCTTATTTAAACCTTTTTATTCATTATATGGAAACTAAGAAAGATTTTCAAGTGGAAGTTATTCAATTTAAATTTTGAAAAATTCATTTCGTTATTTTTCATCAATACAAAATGAAATTTTGATGGCTGGAGTCAATTGAATTTATGTGGTTAGGTATCCATTATTTAGAAATAGAATTGAATTTCAAAGCAGCATTGCGTAGAAAAATAAATTTGAAATCAATTTTCGAAGCTGAAATTTCTAAAAGTAGTGCAGATAATAATGATCCACACTAAAAATCGAAAATAGTATATTACACGAATGGGAGTTCTTCACCAAAATTTTTTATATCAATGCAGAAACATGCTGATATTTTTTATAAAAGTTTTTGTCCACATACTTATGTGAAAAATTATTTTCTATGTTTTTGTAAAATCTAGCTAACGGAAATAACTTTAGAAATGGACTGGCTGCAAATTGCTTAAAGTAACGAATACGGAATAGGAACCTAATATTAAGAAATTATCTGAATATAAGCGGAGACATTCGCATTAAATATATTTTTATCAGTTTTATTACACATACACACATATCTATAACTGTAGTAATAAAGAATACAGTTCTTAATCTGTCTATCTTTGTCTTTCTTTATTTTTTCTTTAATCAAATGCTGAATACCCTGAGATTGGTGTCATCTGATGTCACACATATCCCCCCAATGTTATCATTTTTTGACCTCAAATTTTTATTTTTTTCTTCGTATACAGTTGTAAATGTTGTAGAATTAAAAGGAAATGTAATTGTTTAGTGTATTTTAAAAGTGTAGACACAAAAGGTGTCAACTATCAAGTGTCTCTGTTAGCAAACGTTCGGGGTTTCAAATTTATTGATACCTTTTCTACCCCACCTTACCTTTGACCCCCGTTTCAAAAAACTGTTTACCACTTCATTCCATAATATCAAGCGATGAACATTTCCAAAAGATTTTATCGGAAGTTCTTGAGACTGATTTATTGATAGTTTGGGTTTGAGGAATTTGTCATGTAGCGAGGGTTGCGGATGTTATATCTGTCGGAGCACAAAGTCCTTACGTCGGATAGCTATAGAATTGGGTGCCAGATCAGGTATCAACCTCGTCACTTAATCATGTTAAGAAATTACGAGGTCGATCGCCAACAGCCGTTGTGGTTTTTGAAAAAAGGTTCCGTATAAATTAAAACTAACAAATCTTCCAAATCCATTTAAAGGGTTGACAAAACTTCTAGTAGAATTATCCCTAATTTTAATGCCCAACATGTATTTCTCAACCCGCTAATATATAGATATATTTTTCAGATAAAACACAAAGCAAATTTTACCTAACTTTTTTGCATAAAATTTAAATAGTATCCCAACAGTATCTTCCATGGAAAAAAATTAATGAATTTGAGCTTTGCTTAAATGTAAAGTAAAATGCAGTGAAATGAGAAAGTAAAAAAAAAAAAAAAAGCTTTTGGTCTGAGGAGATATTGACTTCCTCAACTGGTTAAATAAAATAAGAATATCTTTGAATGGTGTAAATGGACTTACCGCTATTTCCTCTTTGTAAGAAAATGTGAATAGCATCACGTAAGATGTAAAAATAATGATAAAAAATAAGAAAAGGAGTAAAATTAAATAATGGCTTGCGAATATAAATCGTCACTTTCAAATGTTACATTTGTTGTTGAGAAAAAACAGTTTCTCTACTCTAATAAACATCAATTTTGATGGTTATAAATAGGAAAATTGGCACTCTATTTATCAGAGGTTGTAAGATAAAGAGTAGGAAAGGAATTACCTTTTAATGGAAATTTAAAATTTAATTGTTTACTCGATTGGAGAACACCGACGCAAACGGACTTTTTTCTCACTTTGATGAGCCGCATCAACGAAGAACCGTATTTTAACGAATCATGAGAAGCAATGATTTCCTTTTATTCAATTTGTAGTTACTTTTTTTTCTTATGCATTATTAGTTTTTCATTCATACAGTTTCAAGAGTTCTGTATTTAAACATTTTCAGTGAAATCATAAAATTCTGAATAACCCAAAAAATAGCCGCTAAGCCAAATTTTATTATGTTTATCGATTTTCATAGGAATTTTTTTTAAATTAATTTTTTCTGTTATGAATCCTGAACCGGTAAAGGATTTCCCCCTTCGATTCTCTCCCGTCTTCATATGAAGAGAACGATGTGCATTTATTTCCTTCTTCCAACACAATTAGCCAATACATAATGTCGAGGTTCATTGTTTGTCAATTCTCACTCGGGCATGAAATCTCATGTTGACGACGCAGAAGTGGTGACGGTTCAGTAATTCACTGATTCCAAAATCGCCGAAATTAACTTCTTCTCTTTTCCGTAACTCTGTTTCGAGATGTTTAACTAAAAAGGAAATGGATAGGCAGATGGCTCATTCGGTACACTTACAATACCTTTGCACAGTCGATAAAAGTGTGCGGAATAAATTAGAGACTGTTTTTTAGTTGATGTAATTTATTATTATACCATGGGGACTCTCATCAGCTGGTGGAATAGCTTTAATTTCGAATGTAAAATTCGAAGCAATAGTTTAGTTTTTTATTAACGTTGCACTAGAAGCAACACGAGGGCTATTGGCGACGGACCTCGTAATTTTGAGTCACGGTCAAGTGACGAGGACGAAACCTGAGCTGGCACCCCCTCTCCTAACATCCACACCACGCCAATGGGATGACTTTGGGCCCCGGCTACACGGCGGGTCTTTGGCGGCCAAGGATCGAACTCGCGACTGAACGAAAACCACCGACCGTGAGTCCACGACTTTGACCACTAGGCCACCGCAGCCCTCAAAAAAACTAAACTAAACTCTACATCACGTCAACGGGAGGATTTTGGGCCCCGACAGATTTAACGTGCATCAGTCCCGGCTACATGGCGGGTCTTCAGTGGCCAAGGTTCGAACTCGCTACTCAAAGGAAACCGCTAGCCACGAGTCCGAAACCATGACCGCTAGGCTACCACGGCCACTTGAAACAATAAGAATCTCACCGTTGATGAATAATAATAATAAATAAATAAATAAAAAAAACATCATGTTTTGTGTCGAACGAGATAAATTATATAGATAAACCCATAATGTTATTTTGAACTATTAATATCACCTTTTTTAAAACTAACGAAACACTATAAAATATCTGTGTTGTCATTGAAATTCAATTTGTGTGGAACACCTATATGAATTATGAAACGATAACGATAAAAATAACTTGGTTGAAATGCATGTTTGTAAGAATTAGGCAAGAGTCGTAGTCTCAATCTGGGGACTATTCCTCAATTGTTGTTCCAGATCTTCGTTATTTAATGGTTCCCGAATCTCGCGATCTACCATGTTCCATTCCTGTTCAGTAGGCGAAAAGTCTTAAGACAATGCTGACCAAGAAAGGATTTGAAGAGCATGGAGGCATTACATTAGGTAAGCAATCCATATGGGATCTCTGACATTATTATACCGGAAGATGGTCATGGGATGATGTTCCATGAGGGTAACGTTGTAGGATATCGTTGAACTGTTGAAGTTGTATGTAGAACCCCTAAGGTCGTAGGTGATTGACATTATCACACCAAAAGTAAAAAAAAAAAGGCCTACTCGGGATTGTCGACTTGACCTCTTTTCCTCGTGGATGCGATTATTATCTCACCGATCGCTATGGGATCTTGTTGTTCTGGAAATCGGTTACGATGTCACTCCTGAGATGATCATCAACTAGCGTCTTTAAGTATTACTTTAGCGTGGTGGTCCCGCTTCAACCATGTGCCGTGAAACCATAGAAAGACTACCTGAAGAAGATGTAACACGTTGTGCGGGGAACAATGATGCCCATGAAGCAGTCCGAACTTGTCGAACAATCAGTTTAGTTTTTTTTTAGTTTAGTTTTTATTAACATCGCACTAGAAGCAACACGAGGGCTATTGGCAGAATACCCAAGGGAACCGAGCTCACCCAAAGGGTTTAGAGCTGCAAACCGGACTCCCGGGAAACAATCACCCCCGCACTCAGCATTTATTGACAAAATAACATAAGATTTACATAATTTTGAAATAAAGGTTAAACAAAATGTACAAGGTATTTGTACAACAAAAAATATACATGACAGAAACACAAGAAATAGTTGAAATTTTCTTACAGAAATAAGATACACAACAGGTTAAATAGCACAATACAAAAACGTCCACAAACTCGTAAACCAAAATGAAGTATTAGGCAAAGGGCTATTGGCGACGGACCTCGTAATTTTGAGCCACGGTCAAGTGACGAGAACGACACCTGAGCTGGCACCCCCTCTCCTAACATCCACACCCCACCAACGGGAGGATTTTGGGCCCCGAACAGATTTAACTTGCATCAGCCCCGGCTACACGGTGGGTCTTTGGCGGCCAAGGATCGAACTCGCGACTGAACGAAAACCGCCGGCCGCGAGTTCACGACCTTGACCACTAGGTTACCACGGCCCCTGTCGAACAATCAATTGATCTTATCTAGCAATCGTTTTGCAGATGCAACAGCCGTTACATCTCAGCTCCATGTTATGAAACAGCTTCGCGTTTCCCAACTGCTCATTGTTCTTCGAAGTCGTCCAACTTTCTAAGGGACTCTCGAGTAGACGGCATTATTACCAATGCCTCTGGGAATTGCAGCGGTAACCACTAGAAATATAGTAACAGCTACTTCTTGTTAGCTGTTTTGTAAGAACATGCGATTTTCTTAATTAATTTCTATTACCATCATATTTAGAAGCAACACGAGAGTTATTACTCAGGGAGATCTAACTAATTCAAAGGGTTTGCAACAATCAAACCGATCTCCCCAGGAAAAGGTCATTACAAAGTGAGAAGAATCGCAAAGCAGCACTTGACAGAATAAATTAAATTCACATGGGTTATTTATATTAAAAAATTCTATTCCATAAATAGAAATTATAATCAATTGCAATTTTTCTGCAAAATAGTAATTTCACAACGACCTTAAGATCATTCCAAGATAAAGATGATTTGCGCATAATTTGAAAACTTCACATGTAAGATAAACAAAATTAAGTAAATGCTTAATAAAATAACATAGATTATTAAGAAAATTAAATTTACAGATCTTTGTAAAACAGAAAATGACAAGGGAACAACTGTTCTAAGTAAAAACCATGTCCAGATTATTGTAGCACATATACAGATAAAGAAAAGCGAGTTTTGAATAATTAATTCAGTGATTAATTTTTTTAAAAAAAGGAAACTAATCCCCCGGTAAAAGCAAAAATGAACATGTACATACAAATATACATTATTTACAATTTTTACACTATACACAAATATTCACAGCACAAAGATCTTTTTTGAAATAGTAAGGAAAAAAAGTCTATAAGTCAGTTTGTTTTACAAAAATATAAAAAAATAAATAATTATACAAATATATATATATATATATATATATATATATATATATATATATATATATATATATATATATATATAGAAGCAAATTAACAAACCAGGGAACAGGAGCAATAGCAAGGCCTACAAAAAGAGAAAAAAAATAAGGAGTAAAATAAAAGAAAATAAGCCGTAGGTGTATAATAAAAGAAAGGTGTATAATAAAAGAAATAAACATTATAAATAAAGACCGAAATTTTTCAGTAATTAAAAAATTTTACCGTATAAAAAAAGAGAAGATATTCTATTGTGGACGAATCTTGGTAATATTGATGTTCATGTGCTCATGGTCTAGTGACGAGAACGACACTGGATGAGGCATATCTTCTCTAAACTTCAACATCACGCCATGTGAGGACAATGAACTTCGAAAGATTAAGTATGCAACAGCTCTGCTACACAACCGGTTTTTAATAGCTTCGGTATTCGAATCCACGATTCGACAGAAGCAACGCCACCTGTGAACACATGATCAGGATCTCTCGGTTACAACATCCTCGATTGCATGAGAGAAACGCGTACTATGACTGACACTTTGACTTTGAAAAGGAAAACATTTTCAGTTTAGGGATACATGCGTGGGTGTTCAATTAATCCTTTAGAATTCCGAGAAATAGCACTCGAAGCATCAAAAGTGGTTTGTTTTTATCAAGCATCATGACTCACTAGGGAACTGTCTAAGTTCCCGTTACTCGTATTCGTGATCACGACGCCTTTCACACCTCAAATATTTTTCGACTTAACTTTTCCAGACGATGAGATCATCCTCGTTTTCTTTGGAGCAGATTCATCGAAAGCAACCCATTGTTTTGATCGTTGCTTGGTTTCCGGTGGATATTGATGATTCCAAGACTCATTGATAGTGACAAGTCGACGCAAAATGACATTGACAACTAGTCGCGGCAGCAATCAAATTTTGATTGGGTAGCAAATGACTACCAAATCAGAACTAACTGATGAATCAATGTCAAATTTGTTTCGTCTCCGTTTAACAAATGATAGCACCCAATGGTACTTTTTGAGCTATCATCGTAAAAAGAACTGAAATTGTGTCTAACATCTCTGTACTGATTTGTGTGAATTTCTATTACTTTGACTTTCACATTCAGTGAGTAATCAACTTAGAAGTACTGAGTGTAGAATTAAATGATAATGAGGCATCACACTAGCACAATTTGCATATTCGTCAAAAGCAAATGTAGAAAAAAGAAATGATAATCACATTTCAATTGGTTGCATTCCACCTAATCTGTTCTCATATTCCAACACAAACTGTCTCATGAAACCAAGGTGTATCAAATTTCGGAGATGTTGCGAAATAAGGAACTGTGCTGATTAGATGGAACAGTGGAATCTGTTTGTCTCAACTATGACTGCTCCGAACCATATAAAGGAACAGTCTGAATCGAGTTAGGTCTTAGTTTTGCAACAAGCGGTTTCCTTTACTTGAAAATGTAGACGTTCCACTCATCGAGAGACCTCCACAACTGCTCTAGAATCGGTTGGGTGAATTTGGATGTAACCAAAACAGAGAGTTCTTAGAAAATATGTGTCTGCAAGGATTTTTCAAGTTTTAACTTAATCTCAGCAAAAATATGGAGATATTTATGTTCCGTGACGTTGTCTTAGCAGATAAAGTTAATTTTTTCGGTGAAACATAGATAAGTTTTGTAGATGTTGTACTTAGACAAATATATATATATATTTCATAATTTCCATTTTTAGCTTGTCTCTAAAACGTTCCAGGATAGGGGTTGATAGGGACACGGGAAAAGAAAAAAAAGAAGGGGGGAGAGGGTATTTTTCTGCCTGTACCACTGTTCCTTTTTATCATTGGGTGGCTTGGTTGAATGAACGCCGCTCTATGGAACGACACGAGGCCACTCCCCGTGTAATCCTGAGCCATTATCAAGTGGCGAGAATGATATTTGAGTTGGTACTTCTTTCTACGAAATTCCACCCTCGGGAGGTTTTGTTCCATTCAAAACGTGCTCTCTTTATTTTTGCATGACGAGTTCTTGGCGGAATCAGGGCTAAACACAAAATTCGCTGAGTATGTGAATTTCTCTCTTATTCATATAAAATCTTATAATTTTTTTATTTATATGTATGCATATCTATGATTTGTAATGAAGACATGACTTCGATTGATTGATTATTTATTAACGTCACACTTTGATGCAACGCGATAATTCTTAAAAACAGATATCGTAATTTTAAACCACGGTCAAGTGGTTTAAAATTACGACACTTGAGATAGCACCCCTTCTCCAAACTTACACATCACGCTTAAGGGAGGACTTGAAGCCTCAACTGATTTAACGTGCATCACATCCGTTATACAGCGAGTCTTAAGGCTCCCATCTACCATGGAGATATTTCATGGATGTATATTAATTCTATGGACTTTTGATTTTAATTCTCACATATTTACTATTTGATCTATTGGAATGCAATAAAGTGCATCTGAAAGAGCAAAAAAGAATGGATGATTCTGCGGAATTATTTTTTTCTTAGGATTTTTAAAAGTATTATTACCCCTATTTTAGTGGCCTTGTGGATAAGGCAGTGGACTCGTGGCCGGTGGTTTTCGTCGAGTCGTAGGTTCGAGCCTGATGCCACTAAAGACCCGCCGTGTAGCCGCGGCTGATTTCCGTCAAATCTACCGAGATCTAAAGTCCTCCCGTTGGCATGGTGTGGAAGTTAGGAGATGGGTTGTCGTCCTCGTCACTTGACCGAGGTTCAAAATTACGAGGTCCGTCGCCAATATTGCTCCTAGTGCGACGTCAATTAAACCAAACAAATCAGACCCCTATTTTATTGTTTCGTGTGCGAGTTTTCTGGTCTTTAAAAAATATTTTCTAAATATTTTTAAAAATCGGTGGAAAAAATTAATTCCCCAAAAACCTTCATTATTTTTTGCTCTTTCAGATGCACTTTATTCCATTCAAATAGATCAAATAGTAAATATGTGAGAATTAAAGTCGAAATTCCATAGGATTAACATTGCGTCCATGAAATGAAAATGGCGGGATGACAGGAGCCTTAAATGGACTCGAATCAACGACTCGACTGGAAGAACGTCTCGCGACCATGACTATTCAACTACCACGGCCGTAAACGCCCGATTTCGTCTTCTGAATGAATTCAGAATGACCGTGTTCAACGCAAGTTGAATTTTTAAAACCAAGCAGACAGATGCCTGATTATGATTTTTAAGTGAGTTGTAGGGGTTGAAAATGCCTTAAGAAAGTGTGGAAGGAAAAACAAAGTAATAAGAGGAATCGGTTATGGAAAGTAATGGAACACAAAATGAGAAAGTGGCGATGACTTTAAATGGGCCGCGAAAAGTGTCTTAAAAACATATTTTGTTTCTGCCCTTATTTAGAGTGTGAACTGCATATATTGAAAAAAAGCTTTGGTTTTTCGATAGAAGCTTAATATGTGTACTCCCCCCCTCTTTTCTATTTAATCATTTCCATTTTCAAAATAGGTCGGCACAATCAACTAAGCATTACATATAAAGACTAGAAAGCACATAGAAATTTAAAAGAAAATTAGATAACTAATTTAATATGTGTGATATCGTTACAGATAAAACAAAAACAAAAAAAAAAAAAACATGTGGCCTCTTTCTAGAGTAAAAAACAATTTTTGTAGGTATAAAAAATGGTGTCAGAATGTTTCCAAAGGCATTAATTCCTCTTCCAAATTTCACTCAACCGAGAAATGAATGCATGGATTCATTTCAAAAATATTTCTTCTTCTTTTTTTTTTGTAATACAAAGATTATCAAAATTCTTTTATTATTCTATTTAAAATTTTTAAATGCAAGGTTTTGAAACATGATTTGCGCTTTGTCTGTTTTTAGTTGAAATTGTTCATTTTGTAGAACATTAGCACAAAATGAAATATTCGCTGAATTATACCTGCATATCTAATTTGAAACATTTGCCACTGTAAATTACGCATTTCACGACCGTATTTTGTGAGTGTCTTCATCAATAATGTTTTCTTTTTCAAAACAAGGTACTGTGTCTCACTGTGCTTTAAACAGTAAAAGATATATAAATTTAAATGTTCGAAGCGAAATATTTGTAATAACATCACCTGTACTTGTAATATCTACAGATGTTAATTTTTTATTACGCGTGATAAAAACTATTCTATATAAAGATGTTATTCAAAATATTTACAGATGAAAACATAGGAAAATGCCATAGGAAAACTATTTCGAAACATTTGTTTAAATTAATTTTATCTGTATAATCAAAGTAGTTATTTCCCCTTACTGAGAGCTCAAATTTTTAAAATGTCTTCTCTGCTCCAATTCCTTTATCGATCGCAGTTAAATGCTGTACCTTCCATTCTTTCTTTTTTTATTTATTAATATCAGATAAAATGTGTACAATTTGATTTTAATTCAGAAAAAAAAAAGTGTTATGTGTTACTAATTCTGTAATGTTAAAGTACTAAGTTACGTATTACGCGATTTCTACTCAATTACTAGGAAGAGATATCTCTCTACCCTCTAATCAAAAGAAAAGCATGATTAAAAAAAGAATTTTCGCCAGGAGAGTAGCTAGAATATTTTTGGAAGAAAATGAAGTTTTAATTTCAAATAATCATGCAATGCTTATGATTATTCATAAATTAAATACATATGTTTAAATAATATTTTATTTTGGCCCTGATAAGTCTAAGTTTATTAGCAATTTAAATAAATTATTAAATCACCCGGCCTGCACTTTAAAAAAAAGTACCCGATTCTGATGGAAAAGTTTTCAAGCATTTCGAACAACAAATCACATTTATTTCACATACCGTATCGAATTTATTAATGTATTTGATATACATATGAATGAAAGTCAGTATCATTGAAACAGATGATGCTACCAAAAAAAAAATATTTACACTTTAATATTTGTTTTTTACATTTCTCCTTTTATAGTAAGAAGTGTACTTTTTCTTTTTTTTTTTTTTTAGAAATTCATTCTACAGAAATGAAATTTCTCTAATTTTTAAAAGTTAATGTTCTCCAGTCGCAGCTTTGTCGAAAATAGTTATAACCATTATAACATTAAAAAAAAAAAACAGAAAAGAGGGAGAGGGATAAAGAGAGAATAAACAAAAAGAGTATCAAGAGAAAAATTTTTCTTCCTTCTATACATAGGATTAACCTTTACAAACTTGCATATATATCGTGTAATGATGAGTTATATGAATAAAGAAAAGTACGAATGTATCGAACTAAAAGTTTGTTTCTAAAAGGACTTCTCACTGGAATTTAGTTTTTGACTATCCTAATTTTATTTTTGAACGTCAGTTTACAAGACTTTCAAAGTCAACATTGATGTGGAAGTAACCCAAGAAAAGTCCAGCCTTGTGGTGGTAAAACCAGAAGAAAGCTCCTTCGAAATAACGCCACAACTCTGGTGGGAACGATTGATCGTATTTAGTTTCGCAATGATCATTCACAATTTAAATCCAAATTTTTTGATGTTCATATCCGTAGAAAATGGGAATAAAACAATCGTCACTTGGGTCGCAAAATCATATCACACCTGATTCCTATGCTTACTTAAACTACTAGTACTTGTATTTGAAGACACATGGTACCATTAAAGTAAACTGTTGTTCCAATCGCGTACTGCTATCTATTAAACGGAAGCAAAACAAATTTGACATTAATTAATTAGTTAGTTTTGATTTGATAGTCATTTGCTGCCCAATTAAAATTTGATTGCTGTCGTGTCGAGTTGTCGACGTCGATGAGACCTGGATTCATCATTATATACCGGAAACCAAGCAACAATTAAAGCGTTGAATTGCTTGCAATAAATCTTTTCCCAAAAAAGACAAAAATGGTCTCATTCGCCGGAAAAGTTATGACGAAGAATTTTTGCGGCGCGAAAGGTTTCATGATCATGAATACGAGTACGAACATGAACTGAGACGTAGACAACTGTTTAGTGAGTAATGATATAAACGAAAAACAAACCATTTTCGATGCTACGAGCACCATCTCTTGGAATTTCTAACTTTATTGAACGATCTTCATTTATTGCACCCAATCGATGTCTAAATGCGTCACTCGATCGGCACTGTACAGTTTTTTCCCAATTTGATTTTATTTTAACTAAATGTTACTCGATGATAAGAAATACTTAAAGGGAAAACGAAATATTCAAATTATAATTTATTTGAAGAAAATATGTCGAACTTGATTTTGTGCCAAGTTGACATTTTTCATTAATGCTTTTCGACTCACGACGTGGGAGTCGATTTATTATCAAAATTATAAATAAGAAAATTGCGACTCGTGTATTTTTCGACATGCTTGATTAAATCTTACTCATAACTCTTAAACATAAAGGCAAAAACATATTCGAAACATGATTTACGGTGAATTCAGTTTTCTTGATGAAGGAAGTGCGAAAGGACAGGCTTGAAGTAGGTTAAGTTCAAGATCGCTTTCACTGCGACCTTGACCGTAATTTCTTTTTCATGCATGGAAGTTGGGCCCTCCATACACAAAAAGAAAAAAAAAAAACTATAATACCCTGGGGGCATGTAAAAGATCTCTAATCATATTTCAAAAGCAAACATTAAAGTGAATAAAAAATATTGAACAAGAAAATAAAAAAAAAAAAAAGCAGGAGGCACAAGAATTTGAGCTGCATATCTCATTCCGAGAATTGGAGCTATCGAGCAGAAAACAAAAGTATACAAAATTTAATCAATAAGATACGAAGGAAAAATTATCATAAAGGATTTGTCTTTTCAACTTTTAAGCAACTGATGAAAAATGCACTTTATTTTGTTTGTAAGTTGCAGGATATGAATGAAAACATTTTATTCAAACATTTTTAGACAGTTTTTTAAAAAATGTCTCTAAATAGAGATAATGTATTTATTTATTATTAGCTAGATTACTAGTGAAAAAAAATCATGTTCCAAATATTAAAGAATTCTTATTATTTTACCCACCAATTCTAATTTCCCCATTCTGTCTTTATACTCGCGTAAGATATAAAATTCGGCATGACTCGAATCCAATGTTGCGTCTTTCATCGAAGTCCTCGTCCACGTAGGCTTCTCCTCTTCCACCCGAAGTTCGTTGGAATGACCTTTGCCATAAATGAAACTTCACATGTTGTACGTTTAGAAATCTTGTCGATTGGTTGATGAATGGAGAAATATCATAATATCATGAGTGAGTTGTTAAAGTTACGCATTAGTAATATTAATGTGAACTGTTAATTATTTATTTTATAAACATGGAATAATTTTTATTTCTTTTCATCCTAATTATAGCTAATCGTAGAAAGTTTCAATGTTCTTATTATGACTGAATTACAGAAAAAGTTCTGTACCTCTTAGCATTTTTATTTTATCTAAAAATTATTTAAATTCTTCCAATTATTTCAGAAATTATATCCAGCTATATATATATATAAGTTCGTCTAGTATGTATTTAAATCTTATACAAGATTTTAACCTGAAGTTTTCCAATGATATTTTTTTCAGTTTATTTTTATTTTAAAGAGCAATCTAATTCATTATCTAAGTGCTGATGATATTTTTAATTGTTAAGTTTCGAGATACATTCGTCTTATCGTTTGTGAAAAACAGAAATAATTATTTCAATTTTATAACTTAATAATTTTAACTAATTAATTAATCTATAACGTATTAATTTTAGAGCGTTCTTAGCTATTGATACTCTAAATTCTATAAGCTCACCGGTAGACCCAGCCACCTCCGTGGGCGATTCGGGTAAGCATAAGTAAATAAGGCGGCATAAACGTCTTCCCTTCCAATGAGGATTTCGTGGGGCAGTTTTTTCCTAAATGATATGAGAAGAAAAGATTTGGCGATGAATGAAATAAAAGATGGTGAGTGATTGTGAGTGATTGTAAAGTTTATTGGCGCAAGAGCCAGATATGGCCATGCTGCGCCAAACAAGATTAAACTGTGGTCTAGACGTGAAGTTGAAAAAAAAGGTAAAAATGGTTGACAAGAAGGAGGGTCGAAAATAGAGAGGGATCGCTAGGGTATCCCGGGAGTGCGTCACCCGTCTTTACCAAAGACAGTAAACCCCATGGGAAAGAAAAAGATCACTAAGGTGCCTCGGGGTCATGATGCCCGTACTTACCTGAAGAAGGCAAGTCCCTGAGTTCCCCTGATATAATCCCCAGGGGCAGGGTGCCTGGCTATACCCCCAGACGCTGGGTACCCATTTTAGTCGCCTTTTACGACATGCATGAGCTACAGTGAGACTATTCTGTCATCCCCGGTCACCACACGGGTCAAATAAAAGATGGTAATTTGTGTGACATCTTGTCGACCGTTTTTACCAAACAAGAACGATGTGATATTTCTGTAAATGATTTATGCGATTGTAAACAAGTTGATATCAAACACATAGTTTAATGTCACTTTGTTTCAACCTTATTTTAAACTAAAGTTCGAGTGATCATGACCGCGAACTCGCGGTCGGCATTGTTTCTGTCATGAGTTCTGCCTTGATGTCACTATAGACCCATCATGTATTGGGGTTAACAGCTGACACAAGTAAAATCTGGTAAAGGCTCCAAGTCCTCTCATTGGTGGGTGTGAGAGTTGTCAGTTCAGGTGTCGTCCTCGTCATTTTACCGAGGTTCAAAATTATGATTGATTGATTGGTTTTATTAATGTCGCAATAGTAGGAAGAAGAGAGCTATTGATGAAGGGTTTCGTAATTTTGAACCTTAATCAAGTGACCAGGACGACACTTGAGCTGACACCTCCCTCTCCTAACTCTTACACCACACAATGGAAGGACTTTGAGTGTCACAGATTTAATATGCATCAGCGCCGGCAACATGGGGGGTATTTTGTGGCATCAAAGCTCGAACTCTCAACTCGACCAAAACCGCCGACCCCGAGTCTGCGAACATGACCACTAGGCTACCGCGGCCACATTGAGAATTATGTGCGCCTCCAATAGTTCTCGGGCTGCTTCTAAAGGCGACAATCAATCAAAAAATTAAAATGCTACCTTACCTTAATTCACTTTACATTTTTAAATGAATGGTAAATATTCGAGACCTGCCTACTGCAGAACAAAACAAGGATGATTATTTTCAAAGGTGTGAAATTCAGGCATAAAAAGTGTGTCAACAGGCACGATATGTCCTTCTATTTGAAGCATTTAAGATTGTATTAATAGGGCTTTAATTTCCGATAAAAGGGCATTTGCTTTTCCCCAAAAATGAAAGAAAATATTGAATATAGATCGACCATTTTTTGGGGATCACGTATCACTACTTGGATTTATTTATAGATAAATTTATGTGGATTCACAATGAAAAAAAAACTGTTTTCTTGAATGGACCTTGGGCCGCTGAAAATATTGACTCGGTTGGAATGACGCCCGTTTTACCGGTAGACGGGATTTTACACAAGTACCACTAAGGGATAGTTTATTGAGGCACCATAAAGGGCAATGGATTAAAAAATATCTTAAATTTGTAATACATGGAATTAGCACAGAATTTGACGTTGAAGCAAGAATTTAAAATCCAAAATAGTTCAGAATTTTCTGGCTTCTCCAATGATAAAAGCCTCAACCATGTCAAATACCGAAATAGCAATAGGTCTTTCTTTAACTGCAATAAATTTAGCTCCAGGAATAATCAGGTTCACAAATATCGATAATTTTATCAGCATAATCCATCAACAGCACCTAATACACAGAAAACAAATTGGAGCAATTTTATCGAACAAGAATTTGATAATAATAAAAGAGTGAATAAAGAATTTATAAGAAGCATTTGTTAGAAATCCACACTTATCTGCAATGCGACTTAAATCAAAGCAAACACGCACCACTAGGAAAAGCAACTTAACGAACAGTGAGAGAGAGGGAAAAAAGGCCATTATGAAAAGTAGTTTTCAGAGGAAGATTGGATCGAATATTTTTTTAAAAAACAAGTGTGAAACGAAAACAAATAATTGAAGTATGAAAAGAAGGATTTTCGGCTAAAATACGTGAAACTAATTCTCAAACCCGTTTTAAAATTATTGAGTTTAGGACGAGTGGTCACACAAAGTCACCAATCACAGTAACGAGACTTTATTTAATGAACAAAAACACAATCAAATTGTTTTTGACAATATTATGCGAATTTAAGTATTTACATTGGTATCCGAGTGGTCAAGGTCGCAACCCTACGGCCGGCATTGTTCCCGCTGATTCGGAGGCTTGAATCCTAATGCCGTTTTCAATTTAATAAACAAGCAAAAAATAAAGTTTCCTTTTGGAAAAACTACAGACAATACAACAGACTTAAAACACAGCATTAGACATGATAAGATCAGACTTGGAAAAAACTTATTTGAACTTCTCTCCAGATGCTATCTTCTCATAAAAGTAATGATTTTCTCCTACCGGTATCACCCAATTCAAATGGAGCTCTCTTTAGAAATACCATAATTTTCTTCTTTTTAAATGAGTAATTCAATATTCAATTTGAGTAATCGTAATATATAGAAATCTAGCAAAATTCTTCAAAAATATAGTTTCCTACCATTTGATATAGTTTCTGTTCCCTTTTGTCTTTGTAGATACCTGGCCACCTCAAAGTTCCAGCCCACATATGCCCGGCGCGCCTTTCCTTGCTTCGACGAGCCTTCTTTTAAATGCACCTTTTCGGTGGCCCTTGTGCACGACGAGGGACATGTGGCCCTTTCCAACATGCCCGCACAGGTCAGTACATCCTTGCCTCTTTTTCGTATTTCTGAAATAATAGGAGAGTCTGTTATGTTGTAGAAAACACTTTCCTGTCATTTTCTATCACTCGTTTTTGAAACAATGTGGAGTGACTTTTTTTCAGACTACGGAACCTTACTCGGCCGATCCCCGCTTCTTCGTTACTAGATTCCAGAAGTCCGTTCCCATGGTAACATACCTTGCTTGCTTCATCGTCAGTGATTTCCAGTTTCAAGGCACCACCACCTCCTCTGGAAAACCAGTGAGTCATTTCTTTTTTCCCGGAACAACCTGAGATAGATAGTTGTCTTAAAATTTAAAATGTCACAAAAATTTAAACATTTTAATCACGTAGTCGCTCTTAATTCTACGAGTTTCGTTGGTATAATAATAACTTACAAATCATTTCAACCAATTAGACGATTTAAGGAGGCACCTGAGTGAACCAATTGGAAGTGACAAGGAGGGCACTTGAGTCACATTTTCAATTTTCACATCACGTGTGAACTTCGGACCCATTTGGATGAAATTTGCACTAATCCCATAAGTCGAATGGTGTTTAAAGAAATTTAATTCGAGCTTTGTTGCCACTGGAACTCGTGGTCTTGTTTTAACCATTGCAACATTTTGAGTTAAAATGTCGCTATTCACAAACATTAAATATTTTTCTTTTATTAAATGTTTAATTTTGGTGTCTTTTAAACCTTTTGGGGGGAATTCAGTTTCCCTGCGTTATTTCTCAAGTCGCAGATAAAAACACAGATATGGGCTCTGCATCAATTTTTTGATAGAACTTTTCTACTAAACTCGTTCAATAAATTACAATTAAAAGTTTCATAAAACAATTCATTTCTTTTTTTTATATATAGTTTATCGACTGGGGAAAACCATTTCGAAAAGATTTAGCAGAGACAAGATTCCATAGGCAAACTAAGATTTTGTTAAAATCAAAAGATTACTTTTTATTCTGATTTGTTTAAATAGTTCTATGAAAACGACCGTTTCGAGAAGCATATTTTTGTCCGTTCAGAAACCATTGGTGAGAAATAAAAACTTAACCAAACAAGGCTTTTTTTTTTTGGGGGGGGGGACGGGTCTCTACTGCGTCCATAAGACGAATAAACCAATGTTTAGTTGGTTTTGAAATTGTGGTCTTCAGAAATGGCATTGAATTGAAGTACTTTCAGTCTAGAATTCGAGATGAATGCACGGTTTTTGTCGGAAACGAGTCAGCCGGTTTGCTTGCAAAGATTGCCACCAAGCGTGAAATCGACATGGCTGTTAATGTCCCTAAATCCTTTTATAAGAAGGTCATATGAGAAAGTATATCGGAGTCGGGAAACCAAGAATACATCAGTTCAAATGAAAGGAGCTTATCGAAGAGGGTTTCCCCTTCCATTAAAAAGAGATTGTCGTGCCATAATTTTTTTACCGATTACAAAATGACCCAATTTCTCACTGGTCATAGAAACAACAAAAGCTATCTAAGTAAATTTAATTTGAATCCAGTAACTATTTTTTCCTATCACTGCAGCGTTGGTGGCGAGGAAAATGTTGAATGCTTCTTCTGTGTTCTGAATTTGTCAGTGAAAGAAAGACCATAAAATTGACACTTAAAGACATTAATATTAATTGGCCGCCAGATTTTCATCAGCTTGTTTACGAGAAAAATACATTTTACTATTTTGGTAAATTAATTGTAAATTCTTTGCAAATAATCACAAACCCTTCATAACTTTTAACTTGTGTTCTTATAGATATATTTAATAGTAATAACAATATTTTTGGAAACGTTATTCCAACTACTTCGGTTATTTGATAAATTACCGAATTATTAAATCTTCGTCAGATGAAGTGAATCAAGTAAACATGCAGTTTGATAAAAGGTGTCCACATTTGTTTATAGGATTTCCGATTGATGGAGATGTATAAAATAACACCTTTTACGAGACAGTGAAATCATTGATTTTTCCAGGTCTTAAAAAGTTATTTCTGATAATTTCTTGAAAATAAAAATATGTAAAATTGAAAAACAGAAACATCAGCAGAAGCCGGGATAAGATTAGCTTTTATCTGGAGCCTTCAGATGAGGACATCTAGAAGCTCAAAGAATTTATTTTTTGGTGCCTTAAGCTTTAATTAGTAAGCTTTTAGTTCGTTTAATAATATCGAAGGATTCAGTTGATCGCTTATTTTCAATGCTAAATCTATCGCTTCAGGGGCGCTCGAGTTTGAACAACTTTGAGATTTTTAATTGATCATGGGTATATAATAACTGAGCAAATGGATTAGCTGGATAATAGCGAGGTCAATTTATTCTATGTGTGGATATTTCACTATTTAAAATACCGTTTCCTTTATTTGTTTATGTAACATAAAAACATTTTACTGTTATGAAGTTTACAGTTATTCAAACTATTTAAAAAATTCCTTACATTTTAAACTGTTTTATACAGTCGTAATTAAATATTTCAGATTCTAGTAACTTTCTGAACATGAGCGAAAAAGGAAAATATTAAATTTTTTAATGGAAGTAACATTCGTAATGCTATATACAGTGAGAGGGAATTTTTCATCTATAGAATATTTTCTTGCAAATGTATCATAGTCTGTAATCTAACTTAACATTGTTTGTTTAAGTTGTAATTAATAAAGATCTTAAGTCTTCGTAAGTATTAAACAAACTGCAATTACAAGGAAAAATAATTTATTGATTCAAAAAATAAGCCTATTTTTACGCTCCAAAAAAAGCAAATTCTGACAAGTCTCTACTAATTTGTTTTCATTTTAGGAGACATCACCACTTTTTTTTCTTGCAGATTCTTAAAATGAGTTGTATGAACAAGTAATGTACATTTTACTCCTGTGTCAATTTTCTGAGTTTTCTGGCAAAACTGAGAGAATTCGTCATGGGGAAACAATTATTCCTAGAAACGAGAAAAATAATAATAAATTTGAAAGATAATGGAAAATAATTATGTGAAATCCTAAATGTTGTTAAAATATGCTATTATATGGTTTAGAAAACTATTGAAAGATATACCAAATACAAATAAGTTAAGGATTTTCAGGGAATAGAAAGACAACTTATTAATACAGAACTGTAATACGAGAGGTCAAAGAAAAACCAGCTTCAAGTGCTGTAAAAATACCAGAAAATATCTTGAAAAGATCAGGAAAGGCAGTAAGCGCTCTGAGGACTCTTAATTAACATGAGTTACGTGGTATAATTCTGCGTAAGAAACCATTCATACTTACCGCAAACTAGAATAAGCACCAGCAGTTTCTGAAGAAAGTACTATAATAAAGATTTAAAATTTAGGAAAGACATTTTATAAGCTTTTGTGTTGGAAAACTTTTTTGAATTTTTGGCACAAAGAAGTCTTCAAAAATTTGGAGTTTAAAACAATTAACACGGAGGGAAGGTTTTTCTTATGGACAGGGCGTGTATGGCGGAAGCAGGATTCACTATTTATCGAATCTACAATGAACAAATAGGCTTCCTAACTATATTTCCTCTACTAGAATTATTTCCCCTACCGTTGTGAAATTAGAACTGTCACGTTGTTGGATCTTCCAACATATATTGAACCCAAAAGCATATCAAAAATTGAGAAGGAAGGGTTATTATATCGAGCAAAACCTAAAATTTTATACCATCCTCCTCAGTTTAAATAATAAATATTCCGTTGCTTAAGGTTTGTAATGTCTTAATACAAAAGTACGCCAAAGAACCATTTTGTGATTAAGAAAGAAAGGAAAAGAAACTATCATGGAAGAATTGCAAAATAATCTCCTCCTAACTGACAAAAAAAAAATGGCGGTATCTATCTTTAGAAGATTAAAGGTGGTAATGAAATTCAAAGGAAATCAAACTCAATATTAATTGCTACTATTTTCACAGTAATTCTATTATCGTCTCTGTTGTCCCTGACGTATAAAATTTGTTGCTCACTTCCATTTAAGTTAATTTATTTCTTGTATTTTCTTTTACTTTAATGTTTGTAAGCTATTAAATTCTACTTGAATAAGCTCTTAATTTCGTAATTTTACTTTACATCATAAGTCAATAATATATTTGATATAAAACAACTTGTACATGAAATAAAGGAGAGTGTTTTCTTTTTTCTTTTACTCTCATTGTTTTTCTTTTGAATATCAATGCTCTTGAAAGAAAATTTTAAAAATCTTCTTTAACTTGGGGGGTAAAAGTAGACAGAAGAAATTTTAAACTAAAGAACATTTCCCTTCAGAACTTAATCGCTTATTACGAGGATGTTTCTACTAAACGGATCCAAAAGAAATTGCGTCTTTTAAAAAACTTCTTTGGTTGAAAGATTTTTCTGTCTTTTTCTTCAGTTCCGAGTGTACACAACTCCCGACCAGGTGAACTTGACCACCTACGCCCTCAATTTTGGATCCAGGGTTCTGGAATACTTCGAGAAGTACTTTGGAATAGATTACCCTTTGCCGAAGCAAGGTGAATTCTTATTTTTTCAGCATTCAAGTAATATAAAAGAAATTGCAGCTTTTTTACTCAAATGTTTGTAAGAATTATTTCATTCAAATATGTATTACATAGAGTCAGAACACAATTCGAATAAATATAAGAAAAATTAAATCCTTAAAATACGTTTTTATTGATGTACTAAAAATATTTAAAGTTTTATTTTAAATTTATTTTACTATAAATTATTTTCTCCTCCTTAGTGAATGAATATATCTAATTATTCATAATTATGAAATCTTGCAATATATTTCTGACCATTTCCACCAAATATTTTCTGCTAAAAGATAGATACAATTGGATGTATCTAATGG
>BMAW01099246.1:0-21434 GCA_019974015.1 Nephila pilipes | reverse complement strand
GTTTGCTCTTTCGTTCAGTTTGCCATAAATACTACGAAGAAATATACCAAAATCCTTATAATGCCATTGGTAATAAACCAAAAATATCGTCTACTACACTTGACAAACAAATCGCATATATTGAGATCAAAGAACAGCTCGAATAAAATGTGAATGGTTTTGAAGAGCATTTGAGTTGTATTTATTACCGAAAACTATATTTCACTGGAATAATTGAAGACGAGATGCAACCTAGCACACACATGCTTTCATATCAAGCTCTGACTTCCCTTCGGGACGAATGTACCACATAGGCATCACTTTCGTTCATCGTTCACGGCCGAACGTACCAAATACGAATCACTGGTGAATAAGCTCAGGGGCTGAACGTTACATGACACATGGATCAATAACTCCCGAGACTAACCCAGAGATGGCGCTCGTAGTAAACCAGTAACCAGATCTTTCTAGAGTACTAACCTTTGCTTGAAACGTGTCAAAATTTTAAGTCGATCGGACCAGGAAAAAGGTTTTTTGAAGTGAAGTGAAAAAGGTTTTTTCCAAGTGGGTGCCGCGATTGCTTTCGATGGAACAAAAACGGCAACGAGTCGATGATTCAGAAAGCTGTTTATCGCTATTTACTTGCAACAAAAAAGATTTCTTGCGAAAAAAAAAAAAAAAAAAAAAAAAAAAAATTAGAAAAAAAAAAAAGCGTTGGAACGATTGTATCACCCTAAAAGGTGATTAACAAAAGGTGTTATGTTGATGAATAAAAAAAAATTTTGCAAAAAAAATGTTGCTTTCAATGTTAGACTCGGGAGTTATTGATCGATGTGTTATTCGCAATCTAAGGTAGAATGTTTTATAAGAATTTCGAAATGGGGCCTTGTGCCCATTATTTTTGAATTAAACATAGTTTTGGATCCTGACTTTCAATTAGCTTATATTCTGTATTACTTTACTATTTTGTACATCAGCTGTTAAGGGGTAGGAGGGAAAGCATAATGTAAACTAACTGAGCTCGACTATTTAAATTTCTTCTTAATATATACACATTGTATAACACTTAACACACTTGTACACACTTGTGTACACTTAATATATACATACTTAATATATACACATAATTCTTGTTTCTCTTCGAATGCTTATTTTATTAGTTTTTGCTACTAATTTTTTTTTTCTTTTTAGTGCTTTATTATCTGTATCGCTGCTTTTCGTGTTGCTTTCGGATATATTTCGTTTACTTCCCTTTTTATTTCAGAAACCTTTGATTCATGTTTATAAGTGCAAGAAAACGTTGTTTATGAGAAGAATATACTCACGAGGTCAACGATCCAATTTATGATGAGTGTGATTAATTTTCTAGATGGTTTGAAAGATATTTCTAGTGAATTTGCTGCGGACACTTGTCAGAGAAAGGCAAAAGAGGATTCTGCCTTTCTCCGCTTTTCTAAAAAATACTGCATTCGCTCTTCACTTTAAGTTTTGTTACTTCTTGTAAATAGTCTTTCTTGTATATTTTTTATTAATTTTAAAGTTCATTGATGTATTTCATCCATAAAACTTCGGAATAATTTCAATAGTGCTCTAGAAAATTATTTCTCAAAGTAAGCACTTCTTTATACATATTTTACTGTAAATTGAAGGAAAAAGATTATTAAAAATGCTAATTTCAAAATATATAAAAGCTCAACGGCTTAAGTTATAATCTAAAGTTTTACCAAAAATTATAACATTAGGGTGAAAACTTTTTTATGTGATTTTTCTCCTAATGTTAGGCTTAGTGATACAAAACCCTCGGCCCGCTTGACAACTCCTTTAATTTCCCTCCGTCCGTAGAGAACGTCCTAAGCGAAGGTGTGCCGTCTCGAAAGAGTTAAGCAGTTCGTAATTTGTACAGAAATATATGAGATTTCTTCTCAAGAAATACTCATATTGTTGAATAGAAGCAGCTTCAACTAAGTCAAAAAATGGAGAAATCTAAATTATAAGCAAGCTCTCATTACAAAAAAAAAGAAATGTTCCTCCACTATATGCAGTGGTAAAAAGCGAGAAACTTTCGTGCAATTCGAAGCGTTTTGTTGTAACTACAGTTGAAGCTACAATGAATGAGAATTTATGACATCAATCAAATAATTAAGTAAATATATTAATGATAATATTTTCTTTCCTCATTTAGAATGAACAGTTCGTCTTCAGTTAAACTATTTATTTACATGTGATAGTACTTCAGCTTTCTCCCATTTTAAATTTTTTTTATATTTTTTAATAATAAAGTATGATGTAAAACAAAACAAAAATATTAGTATTCAACATTCACTATCAGTGCATAGTGAATGTTGACTTTCTCCAGATTTTGGTCATTTAAGGTAACCCTCCTCATATATATATATATATATATATATATATATATATATATAGGGGTAGAAGTGATGAACACAGGTAATAGATTCCTTTTTCTCTTCTAAATTTCATTTGTTATATCCAATTAAAATTTCTTATCGAATTTCATGTGCTTTTTAACTGTAACTCTCACCTACATTTAACAAAGACGCACGTTGGGAGCTAGCCTCTCAAACCCATAATAACTGCAAGCTGCGCAGAATTCGCTAGCCTCTCAAACCCATAATAACTGCAAGCTGCGCAGAATTCCCAGACATCCCCTTTTGCGTTATTTAAGTTCGTGCTAACCGTTGGTCATACTATATGATCCCTGCAAGTCTACTGGTTTCCAAGCAATTTCTATCAATCAGCACTCTTCTATTTAATATGTGTTTCGCGTATAAAAATATCTTCAACTTCCATATTAAATAAAACTTTTATGGAAAATTGAACAGCATCGATTACATTGACACGATTGTTACTATAGACTCATACCCAGGTTATGTGTGTGGGGAGGGGTCATAGACACATACTTCTACAACATATGTGAATGAGTATTTTATTAATTCACTTATGAGTTACTTCTACCATATCATAATCATTTAAGAAATGACAAAGAAAAAAAAAAGAAATAACAGTTTATATATATCAACATTTAGCACAATAGAACAGTCTTTCACCGATTATTCGAAACTCTAATAAAATGGAATAGTATTGGATAAGGAGAAAGGTACTCTCAATAGATATAAGTATCTTGCATTTTTGAAAATACCTCGTCCCATTGGCGGATAATGGCAAAAACTGTACACCACAAGAAATTTGTAACGTGGCTATAATGTTAGAAGTATAATTATATTGTGAATCAAAGTTGTAATAATTTTTAAGTTTGAAACTCCCAGTAAAGAAATATTAAGAGAATTACTATGATACATTTAACTTAAGACTAGTAAGGGTCTGAAAATGAAAGATTGGAAATTATAAATATATATATATATGTATGTATACTATCTGAAACACACCCTCTTCGCTGGGCAGACGATAATATTATATTTTGGAACCTATACGTAAAATATCAAGAAAATTTTCAATTTTTAAATGATAATAATAATCTAAATTTAAAATTTTAAGAAATTGATTGCCTTTAATTATGGTTATCCATGACTTTCAAATATATGAGAAAAAAAAAAAAAAAGTAAAAAGTCACCCCATATATATATATATATATAATATGGATAAAATTTATTCCACCATATACATGTTGCACCTAGTATTGCCAAAGATACAACCATTTGTCAAAAAATTCATCATGTACTTAACTTTCAAATCAAATACCCTCGCAATGACATAGTGTCTATCATAAATTGCTGTCCCTGCCTCAAGAGATCTTTGATTTCTGACTATTTAGGATTGCAAGTGACTGCAATCCAAAAAAAAAAAAAAAAAAAAGTCGTGCAAGTCGGGACATCCAAAATGTCTTACATATGTCATAGCGTCTTGAGTTCGTTCATGCATTTAAAGAGGTTCTCCAGTAAACGAAGATTGTCTTGCGTGCATGCTACTCCGTAAAAAGTCGGCATTTTAGTATTTTTCAAAATCCCGCTAAGTTTTGGAACTAAACTACACTTTCACCAACCATGGGATTCCCAACTTATTTATTTCTATTGCTAAACATGTACGTTTTCTATTTTCGACATGCACGGAATTTCACATAAAGAGGTCCTTCGCCAAAATCTTGCCAATCATCCATCAGCGCTTCAATATTAAATTATTTGGTATTTTTCCATTTCGCATGGGCAAATATCACCTAGTAAACCTAATTGGTGATAATACACAATATACATTTAAAAAATATACTCCGTTTGGAGTCGGTCATATCATTTTTGGTGATAAAGTCGCCAAAATTACATAATCGACGGATAAGAGTAGATTAACGGATGAAAATTATATTTTGGATAAGACTTCCTTAAAATCCGTTCTTAGTGAGCGTCTACATTGGAAAATGATTTACTGTGCTAAATTTCAAGTCAATCGGTTATATAGTCTTAGAAATTTCGTGATGAGTCAGTCAGTGGTATTTCGCTTATATATATATAGAGAGAGATTTGTGATTTTTTTTCCTTCTTTTTTTTACTTTTATTTAGTTCAAGAGATATTACATCATTAATAATCTATTCACTTGAACTTGATAAATGAATGTTAGATATTGATTAAGTCTTTGAAAGTAACACAGATACATTTTCTTGAGGTTGAAACACACACATATTTATATATATATATATATATATATATATATATTGTGTGTGTGTGCATAGATATTTTTAGTATGAGTTAAATAAAAACTAATAGTTTTATGAATAATTTCATATGTTTTTATCCGTAAGCTAGAGGATTATAGAAAACAAAATATGTTATCTTTTTTTTAAAAAAAAGTAACATTAAAATGTTTTTATTAATTTATCATTTAATCTAAATATAATTAGGAAAGGGAATGTTTAATTTAACGAGATCGGATTTGAAAAAAAAAATCAAATTCGGTCATTCCTAATACATTTTTCGACTGATTTGGAAAAAATATCTAGATATTTTAAATTCATGGATGCAAATTATTTTAGATTTGATATTTGATATTAAAAACTAACTTTGATTTTATCACTTTATTCCACTAATCAATTTTAATTGATTCTTTTATTTAGTAGCTTGAAAATTACTGACTTAAGTAGTTAAGAGGTAAGCATTTATTTTTCTTTTCTAAATATATGGAGGTTTAAAATATGCATAATATCAAAACCTATCAATTAATATGGTAGAGAGATACTCATACTTGGTACTTTCAAAATATGCTTAAAGTGAAATATGTCAAGTGGGAGCTGAAGATCTTAGCAATAATTTTAGTGACTGTTAAAATAGGTCTTAACTTGCTCTTTACAAATAAGACAATCCTGCTAACATATCATATAATGGGGTGTACACACATCCATACCACTAAAATGCTAATCCCAAATAAAATTACTTTTCATTTTTTTTTCTTCTTCTTAACCAAACGCAAATGCTTCCTTGCAAACCAAAAATTCCATTTGCTTTGAAATTAAAATTTTAATCTATAAGCAACCTTAGCATTCGTATAAATATTTTAATTAAAAAATCACCTGCAAATAACAAAATCCTGCATTTTAAACCTGTAACAGGAGAGGTGAAAATGTGGGATAAAATAGGGGACATTTGGTCTCAGAACCATGCATTTTTATAATTTTTTTAAAAATTCACTTAAATGAAATCCAGCTATTTCACTTAGATACGCTTTGAACTTTGATCTATCAGAAAAAAATATATTTATACATTTTAAAGTAAAATAAAACTTTGTCAAGAAAATTTTGTCAGATATTTAGATTTTGCTATTATATGACATAATTTTGCAAAATATGAAAATCATAATTTGCAGGAAAATATATTAAAATAACAATAAAAAATAAATCATGTATTAATTATTATGTTTTATTTAATAAACTTTTAAGACAAATTTTAATAGGAGAAAATTCAATACAGCAAAATACCGCAAAATTTGTCATTGCTAAACTATCAGTTTTTCAAGATTTCCCTGCAAGCAAACAATTTAGTAATTTTCTTATTTTAACGTATTCATTGCATTATTTTTACGTGTATTAAAGCAAATAGAGTTATGGTTGGATAAATATAAACATGCTGGTTTTCTGTTCATGCCTGGGGACCACGAAAGATGTTTTTCCTTGATTTTAAATTTGTTTCTTCTGACTACTCCACTTATGTTCCTTAAATTATTCTTATCATCCTGCGCAAATTCTCAAATTATTTTTGGATTCTTAATTATTGTATGCTGTAGTTGTAATCAAAATGTATCTATTTTTTATGCGTAAAAATTCAACAGTAAAAATAAGTTTCCATATATATTTCGACTGGAATCCTCATTTTTGCCTTAAACCTAAGAAATTTTACTATGTTATGAGCTCGAGTTCTTAAATTTCTATTAGGCTTTACTGACGACAATTTGAATCTATTTTTCGCATAATAGTATTTCACTGAATTACTTGCTACTTTTGGTTCAGAGAAATTACTGTCATTTGGAAAAAACTTCTGGATCTCTGAATAGGGAAATTTCACAAACTAATCATCTAAGTCATCTTCACTAAAATCATATCCAACTTCATCTAGATTCTTTTTGAAGCTGTTCCGTGTAACGCAGATCAGACGGATGAGTATATCTCTTCGGACCAAACATCAGAGCCCTTTAAACTATTGCTGAAAATTGAAACTCTGAAAGGTTGGAGCTGTATCAAAGACCGCTCCTGAAGAATTCCGATGGAATTCAACCGGATGTACGTGCCAAAACATTGTGATAATAGGGGTAATGTTCAAGACCATTAGAAGAAAAATTTTGAAAGACGGAAGAAGAATCAATTCCTTTGGATTGAGCATATAATAGGAGTAATGTGTGAAACATGTTGAGCAATCTGTGAGTCCACACGTTCCCTGTTACGGATTTAAAAGAGTCTACTTCTTTAAATTGACGAATAGTAGTAACGAACAGAGAAAAAATTATTTGTGCATTAATTTTCTGTAGGAAATTTATCAGCGTTACCCAAAGGTAGTTTGCCAGAATAAAATATTTATCAACATTGAAATTACCAATTCTAGAATGTACCCAATACTTCATTCTTTAAACTCAAGATTAATTTATAAAATGAATCATCCTGGTTTTAGAATTTAACAGAATTTCTTATTTCTCATTTTGTCAAAGTATTCTGTACGGAGATGCATTCCTAATTTGGTTTTAAGCTAAAATCAGAACATTTATTTTTATGCGTAATGTTTTCCGAGACAAAAAAATATTAAAACTTAGCTTATTCGATAGTGAGTTTTTAGAGAACTGTTTATTACACAGTCTACCAAGTTTTAATGAGACACAGACTGTTTAAACAACAATATTTATTCCTATCTCTTTTCAGCATTGATCATGTCTCTATAAATCTCCAATTTATTTTAATGATATCTAAAACACATAATAAGACTTTTCAAGGCTCATTTTTTTGCATTTTTTTTACAGCCAAGCTTTCCACCTCTAAATTATACGCAAAAAACTCAAGAATGAGTGTTTATCAACGTTTCTTCTTCCACTTTCATTTTTAAACTTTATTCTTAAATAAATTATTTTCTGATCAAATTGAGAAAAATAATTTTATTATTTGCTTTTACAACAATTTTTTTTGTGTTTCTTACGTAATTTTTATTCGTTGATTGTTGAATCTTATTTTTATTTTTTTTTCATACAAAAGCTATTTTTTTCATCGCACAACTATTTTTCCAGGAATTTCGAAACAAGAAATTCGTCATTATGAACAGAAAAAGGCAATTCTTTTTTCAAAAAACAGTAATTTTTTTTAAATTGATCATAGGATATTTCTAATTTGTGCCAGAAGTTATTAAAAACACACTGAGTGCTAAGGCTAATGTAAAAAGGCTCGATCTTAGACAAAATTACCAGAAAAAATGAATTTGGAAAAAATAATGAAGTTCATGAGGGTATTTGTTTTTACATTCCTAAAACTTCTTTATTATTATTTGTAATTTTTTTTCTATTAAGTGTGTGTTTATGTATCAGTAGGTATTATTTATATTCAAAATGTTATTAATAACTTTATTCCACAAATATTTTATCGGGTTTAAGGACATAAATTTATTTTTCTCAAAGAAGGAACAGAGAGGAAAATAGGTGTTTCAGTATATCCATTCTTTATTTACACCTATTAAAATTCCTTTTAAAATGCAATAAAAAGTAAGAATTTATTCAAACTGAGATCGTTTATATAAGAGATTGGTAAAATCAACATTTTATAAATTGACGTTTCCGAAGTAATTGAAATTTAGTAAAGGATCTCATTTGTAAAACAAGAAACGTAATTTATATTACTGAGATTAATTACTGCAACTTAAAAAAATACTGCAATAATTTTCAAATATACTTTTCTAATATAGTAAAAAATACATCAAATAGAATATATGCATCAACAAGTTTAAATTACATTCGAGTTTTAGTTATAATTATATTTAAGGCATTATGATTTTGTTGAACAAGAAAGGCAATTCCGGTGTCGTATAAAATGAATCATACAATAAAAAGTCAAATCTGTCTTTTTTTTTTACACAGATGTATATCTTTACATTTTAATACTATTTATTGCTTTGCTATAAGTTGAAAACAAATCCTCCATGCAAAGTGAAAAGGCTTTATTCATTTTTAAATTCTTTGTTTTGTTCAGATTTTTGTAAATGTTTCTCCTTATTAAAATTCTTTATCCCAAGATGTAACATTTAAATCTTTCGGTTTAGCTGATTGGCGTAGATATTATAATTAGTTGAAGAGAAGAAACTGAAGCTTTCCTAATAGTTTTTTAACTCTCAATATGACATTTTGTGACAAAGTCAAAACGAACATTTGTGTTTATGCAAGTCTATTAACTTCCCTTTAAGGTAAGGTAAACAAATTTCAACATTTGAAAAGCGGGACACCATTGACGAGGGGGGGGGGGGGTTTGTTTAAAAATTTGGTACCTAAAAAATACCAACTTTAGTATCTAAATAAATTACTTACCTACATCATCTGAATAACTGATTTGTCGACATCATTTGTTTAACTAGCACTAGCACGCAGTTCGATATGTATCGTATGAGAGATAGTTACAAAACTCAAGATGCGAAGGCGTTACTTCGTGGACAGTCAACAAACTCTTTACATCTTGGCCCTTCTCCTCTCTAAAATTCCCCTCCGTTTCCAACTTTTGTATAAGATGTAATTCCCTTGCAATAATATTCCCAATAATGCTAGATCGCTAGCGGAACATGTCGTCATAAGAATAAAATCTATGTATGTGTACAAAGCGGGACATTCTCTCTTAATTTTACAGCTACAAAATGTTTTCGTTGCTGCCAATGCCGAAAAATGCGACTGTTCATTAAGTCCAAACAATAGTGGTCGTATTCTAGCAACTGATCAAGACGAACTTTGATAGGCAGTTCCTGATAAGCAGTTCTCAGTAATTAGTTTTATTATTAAAGTTCAACAAAATAAAATTTACGAAAATTATATAAAGCTTATTTCCTGGTGAAATAGCTACATGGAAGCCGAAAATTGTATATTCCTGTCACGTTCTATTGCCATTCCCTAGCTTGTCGTGCATTCTTTCTAAAAATCGGGATTGTCCGCTAAAAGCAGGATGTCAGGTCACCTTACTTTAAGGATTAGTTTTTAAAAATGCACGTTTTTTTCTATTGATTGCCTTAGTTTAAAAAGAGTAATAACATGGAACAGGAATGTTATCTATTTACGAGATACCTGTAGAAATCAATTTAATAAAAAAGAAGTCTAGAACACAACACTTTTTTATATTCTATTGTATTGAAATTGTTCAAAATTTTCACAAAAATATATATACTAAGAAATTCACTTATATAAATTAGTGTCTATTATAATAAAGAAACTACGATAGTCTCTCATTAATATATACTCTGCTAAATTAATTTATGCATAGTAGTTAACGAATATATTTTAAATGAAAGAAATATTAATTAAATAAAAATATATATTTGAGAGAATATAAGTTATTAAAAAAGCTGAATTTTGTTTAATTGTATTATACTTTCAGAACAACAGTATATATTAGATAAGCAGGATTTAATGAAGTCTTATAAGTATAATTATTCAATAACCCTAGTACTATTTTCTATGTTTTTTTCTATTCCAATAAATGAAGTTTAAGAAAATAGTGCTGAAAAATCAGTAACAAAATAAAAGTAAAACTTTCGGAAAAAATTGTTGTTTCACCTTTAGAAATTTCCTTAGACATTTTTAGAAAAGTTTTTATTTCAATTCACTTCAAACTTTCTGTGGATTTGTGTAATTAGCCACACTAGTCTTTTTTAAAACGATAATTTCAATAAAGTGTAATGAGACTAGAAAATGTTGTGGTTGAATTATGCAGGATACAAACGCTCTGTTATTAAAACAGTTTTTTCACTCAGGCTGAAACTTAAATTTTTCTTACAAAAGTTTTTAATTAAGATTCATTATTTGAGACTTCTGAAAAAATATTTTCTTTCAGCGAAGAGTATAAGAAATGAAAAAAAATGCGATAGTTCATTTTTATAACGTTTTATTTTTTATTGAGTTTAATTTTAACATCTTTCTATCGATTCTAAAGATTGTTTTATGCTATTCAATAAAACCAAGATATTTAGTTTTTCGGTTTAGCACGCATAGATTATTTTGTCTTTTTTCTTCTTATAACTAGAAATTTTAGATGAAATTTTCATTGAATTTCTGTTATTGAAATAGCACAATTTCAATTTACGTAGAAAACACATTTCTATGTAATTTATATTATGATTTCCTAAAAGAAATAAAATTTGTTTAAAAAACAAAGTTCTCTCACTACATAAGTAAAAACTGTTACGAAAATAGGATACACGTAAGTTAAAGCAATAAATACATCAATGCAACTTCATGAGACCAGTATTATTTCAATGAAAAGAAAGATTTGATTTATATGAAGTTGAAATAAAGTAATAACTATCCTTTTGGACAGTTATCCCTTTATTAGACACCTTACATTCTAGTATGAAAACGTTAAGAAATTATTTCATTGTAATACTTTACAATACGTAATGTAGGAACTAAATGATAATTTTGGCATCGATATTGGAAGAATTAGACAAAATTAGAAAATCATATTTAGTTGAGAAATAGAATATATTATCTTTTAAAACTTAACGAAATGTATTTAAAATTCGTATTTATCAATATATATATATATATATATATATATATATATATATATATTGTATTCTTTCAATGCGTTTTTTAAATTTAATGTTTGATAAATCTTCATGATAAAAAATAATAAAATTTTGATGAAAAAAAAGATTAATAATTAATAGTTTATGCAATATTTGTACTATGCATATCATTACTAAAAAATCTACTTTTAAATACATTTTTTCTATCAACATATAGTATATAAAATAACAGATTTTTAAAAAAATATTTTATACCTAAACTCTACTTAACAATATCAAATACATTTATAGAAAGAAGTGAGAAAAATACATATTTCTGTGTTTCCTTACATACATGTTTCTTTTTAAATGTAATGGATTATATATGATGCAGTGGTAGCTTAAATAACTTTTAGTATGAGTAAAAAAGATACCGTACAAAACAATGGAGATAATTTCTAGGATATACAGCAAATATTTTATTTCCTTTTTTGAATATGATATAACTCTATCAAAATATATGTAATTTTAATGGTTTTGGAATATAAATGACAGAATTTTCAAACGAAAATAAAAGGAATTTCAGTAATGCTGGTAGCAGGTATTAATTTTTTAAAAAAACGTACATTTTGTTTGCGTGTTTGATTATAAATTTTTAATAAGACAAAGGTAAGTTTATCCATACATAACAAAATTTAAAAATTCAAATAATTAAAAGATTTAATGAAATACATTTATTTGATAAATTTTAACATCCCATGTGAACATTGAGTTGAGCAATAATTTGTTTGAAACTGGTTCTACTTTTAGAACAATAATTTTCTTTTGAAAGCTTTTTAAAAACTATTAATTTGTGTTCTTTACGTGAGTAGATTTGTTGTGTTATTAAAATGTTTTTAATACATTAAATTACTGTAAGCCTTCTAAAAGTGGTTTTAATCATAATGTCTCTGAAATTTTAACAATTATCCATGTATGCCATAAAACATCATTTTTAAACTTATGTAATTTACCTATGCAACTAAGCAGAAATTGAAACTTATACCATGTATTATTCCTATATTTGTTTTTTTACTTTACTTTTGATATTTTTGGTATAATTCTTAAGGCCTATAAAAAGTTATAATGGCAAATTTATGTGAGATCATTATATAATTACAAAAATGAATATTGTACTGCACGTATGATTTTTAAGTACCGTATTGATCAATATTATCTAGTAAGAATGTATTCAAATTTGAAGTTTTCATACTTTTTTAAATAAAACTACAGAAAACTTTAATGCCAGTATTGAGATAATTTGGAAAGTGTAAAAAAAAATCCAGATACTAGATCTAAATACAAGATAATAGTTCAGAAACTAGGTTTTTCTCTAATTGTAGTTTTAGATTCAGAAAATTTAAATGACTAGTTATATCTGCCGGAAAGGCTAATTTCTAAACCCTGTCTTTATCAAACAGCTGTGCCGTATCTTTATTTTCCAGGAAATTACACTTTTCTTATCTTAATTCAAATATTCTATTCATAACTTTCTCGCTACTTAACCATCATATTGCTGTGTAATATGGTAAATCTTGCAATTTTTTGTCTTTATCTTTCAAGATGTCTCTGAATTGTCTATGGCTGAGCCCATGTAACCTTATTAAATTCACCATCTTCACCACCGGATTCAGTACATGACTAATGTCCACATATTTAGCACACAAAGCTACAGTCAGGCAACTGAAGTCATTTAAGCTCAAGTTATAATCAGCAATTTTTTTTCAATTCATTGAATAAATCCTCTCCAGTAACTGTGCCATACATGCTATGTAAGAAACCCAGCTCTTTTGTTATGTTCATAACTTCATCCACTCTACTAATGAACAGAAGCAGTTGAGAGGTGAAACAGCTATAGAACGATTCATCCATTCTAATTGAAAAATGCTGAAACTTGTTTGCATTTTTTTCTATTTCAGTCACAATGTTTTGGGCTATATATACTATACGGCGGGCAATGGAATTAGCTATCAAAGCTAAATTTTTCAATTGCTTCGACTTTTCAGGGTAAAGTTCCTTAGCCACCTCCAACAAACATTCCTTCAATACTTCACCATTTGTAAATAGTTTGTCACTTTTAGCCAGGACGAACGCAAATTTATAAATAACCTTTGTAAAGGATTAATTTTCATTTGAGGGTTTATTGAAAAAGGTCCTCTGAGATGTGACTTTGTTTTGTAATTTAGTAGATTTTTTGGCATGGATTTTAACCTCCAGCCCTGCATTTTTCTCCTGTTGTTTACTTCGATGATGACGGCGCAGGTTGTATTCTTTCATCACTATCAAGGTTTCGTTGCCAATCACACACAATGTTTTCCCGCCGAATTTGATGCAGAAGTTTTTCAAACTCCATTTTTTTTTTAAATTGCAGACCCCTGTGGTCTAATTGAATTTTCCTCTTCTCGGCTATTGTGCACTAAAATAAAGTGAATTCAACAGGAATAAAAAGGGAAAATGAAAACATCCTGCAAGCAATATCACTCAAAGAAACCTGATTAAATGAACTAATTTCATCGCACTTATAGCTGCAAATAACCCGAAATAATTTTTAAAAATTCTTATGATTTCTTAATTTAAACTTTCCTGAAAATAGTCAGCAAATATATCCATTTATGGTAAAGATAATGTTGCTTTTAATATTTCCTCTTCAAATATTGGAAATTTTTCTTTAAACTAACGTCATTCTCAATACTTCATAGACACTGGTTAGTAATTGCATGAAGGAAATTATCACTAAAGAAACATAGTACAACATGTTTCGTAATTAAACGCTAACTGACACCAACACATTTTCATCGTAGCAATCAACGGCAATTGACAAACTGTGATCAAATTAATCAGGTTTTGAACAAGCAGCAAACCATTTAAAAACTCTGCCACTAGATGGTGTTATATCATTTAATTGACTGTGAACAAAATTAGAAAAAGTAGCGAATAAGGTTTAGCAAAGTAGTGATGGGTTGGTAAACATAATACACTATTGCTCTCCTCTATTTTAATTCGGTACAAATGTAATTTGACGTAAGCGTCGTGCTTGCGGGCCGTAGTTTGGAGATCCCTGATATATCTTCATATAAAAATTATATGAAAATATTTTAAATGAAGAACAAAACATAAAACATTTTACATAAGATTCAACTAGTTGATATAAACATTTCCCACTATAAACATATCTATTCTAGAGTAAAAATACAAAGGAAAAAATTGTACGTTAAAAAGCATTTAAATGAAAATAAATTAATAATAAATATGAGAGAGGGGAACAAAGAGGGAAAGAAAACATATAAAATTGAGAAATAAAACATACTTTATTAAAAAATCAAATTCTAAAGACGTTTCTTTGCTTCAAAATAAGGTTTTCTATTAGTCACTTCCACTGATTCATACGAAATAAAACCACCTGATTCAGACTATTCGCTGTCTACTATCTAAAAATGGGATAGTTAATAAAAAGAAATTTAACACTGATGATCCCATTCAAAATTGATAATTATTTTATGTGACTTTTTTTTTATAACTAAGGTTTATGATTCTTCAAATGATAGATATATCCTGAAATTCAACATAATTTAATTAAAAACATGTCGCTGCAAAGAAAGAAAAAAACCTTTTACTATTGAATATTTGTTAAGTTTCAATTACTTCTGAAATAATAGTTTAATACTCATCAAAATGAAAGAACATGTCATCTACAGAAACTTTCTTTGAATACCATTTATAAAAACATTGTTAAAAAACTTCAATTAAAATCTTCAAACAAATGAGGTATAGGGAATCAAAATTTAATTGTTGAAAGCAAAGGAAAAATGATTTTTTCGGATACAAGTTCCGTTTTTTGTATCTGCTTTAAAATAGTGGAATATTTATAATACAAGCTACATTATTTTCTTACAAATTTGCAATCAGAACACATTTGATTCAACAAATTTTTACAATAAAATTATGAAAAAATAGTTTGGGATGAATAAAGAGATTTTTAAAAAAAAATTAAATTTATAAATTTTATCCACAAAATAGCAAACAGATTTCAAGAGACAAATTAATTCTATAATTATAGTTATTAGTATAATATATATATATTATAAATAGTTACATGACTATCCGGCTCTGAGAATTAATTTGGTTTCGTATTTAAAACAAGTTTAAACTATTTCAGAAAAAAGAAAGACAAAAGAGTATATAAAATGCTGTAAAAGAAATAACTGTACAGACTTGTGTTTTTAATTCCAAGAGTTACAGTAAGTCAAAGATTTAAAGGAAGATAAATTAATAATAAAGCATCCCTATTATGTAATCACATGATTATATTTTCTTTATTAACCATTAAAATATATTTTTACATGAATAATCTATCATTCATTTCATTTTTTTCTAAAGAGATATTCTGAATATACATTCATGTTCAACATTTAGATAATTTTTAGTTGCTGTTTATTATCTCCAAAATAATTGATTTTAGTGAAACCAGGTATGTGCGTAGGTTAGTATAATGCGCAAAATACTGTGTAATAATTATGTTACACATAATATGATCGTGTGCACTGCTCATTAGAGTAGGAATATCTAAAACAGGGGTTTGAATTTTTAACGATAGGTGGGCTAACACGGAGATAAACTCGCTTCTATATTTATAAAACTTTTACAAAATGAATTTATGCTGAAAACGAGACACGCACATTTATTGAGTTCTAGCAATATTCTATTCCTCTCCTTTTGCAACACTATTTTCAGATCTTGGATGGTTCTGGGAAGAGGAAAGCGGGATGCAACTCCCCTCTGAAGAACTTCCCAGATATGTTCTATGTTGACAAGATCTAGACTTCTGACATGCCAATCTTCCGTCGAAAATCCTCACATTCTTGAAAGTTGTCAAAAAGATAAGTCCTATGTGGACGATCATTTCCCTGCATAAAAGTGAAATCAGAACCCACTGCATCTCTGAAAATGTGAGCATAGGTTCCGTAAGGCATAATGTAAAATAATTTGACAGTAATCACAAATTACTGAGAAATCAGGAGTAACAATTGCAATATTAAGTCTTATTTATAATTCAGAAAGCATTTTTGTCCTACTATGTCAAGAATTTTTTTATATTTCTTTGGGATTATTACTTAATATCTTGATTTACAATTCAGTACGAGAAAAGAAAATGCATTCTTTTTTGCTTGTATAGGTATATGAGGGAAATGAATATACATGAACACTAAAATTTTTATTAAGGTACTTATTAATTAACATTTCTACACTATTACAAAAAAGTTACATTTATCCTGTAGGGGTTGCTATTATTTGGCTTATACTTATTCTATGCCATGTAACAGATAATTTTATGCAGCTTTATTTTATTTACTTTTATGTTTATTAATATGTAGAAGACATTTTGTATCTTATATAAACACCTCCTTCAAACATTTTTCATTTCTTCATAATATTTATATAATTGGTATCAAGTATTTGAAAGCTTAAGAAGTAACATAATTTTTAATTATATATTTATATGCTTTGCATACATTATTATAAATACTTCTTGATGAGAAACATGATTTACAGTACACATTTACAGGTTCTCGACAAGAAAGACCAAACATGAAAATTCTCGTTTATGTTTGCTATTCTGTTTTTGGACCAAAATCTTTGTACCTTTCTCTTTTGAGTAATTTGGTTATTTTCTGGGTGTTCACGTACTCCTTCACGTAATTACAAATTTCCTTTGTATAGTCAACGTGAGAAGTTTTTCTTATTGTGATATTTTTGGTGAGTTAAGTCAGTTGTTTTTCTAGTTCCTTTAGCAAAGGGCCTCCACTGAACAGCTTAATTTGATTGAAAGGAAGGTTTGCACCCGTAAAAATAAAAACACATTTGTTGCAGCTAGTTCTGTTATACTATAGATAAAACACATTTATCTATTCCAATTTTTAATTTTGTACATATATATGTGACATGTAATTTATCAGTAGTATCTAATCCATCTAAATTTTCCTGAAATCACAAGACGTATCATTTTTTTTTTCTTTTAAATTTGAAACCTTACCTTTATAGTGCTTACTTAAGGTTCACGTTGGCGTGGTGTGGAAGTTAAGAGAGGGGGTGCCAGCCTCAGGTGTCTTCCTAGTCATCTGAACGAGGTTCAAAATTATAAGGTCCGTCTCCAATAGCCTTCGTATTGCTTCTAGTGCAACGCTAATAAAACCAATCAACTAACCAACCAGCAAACTACAAGGGAGAAAAAGTGACTTAATGTTTTTTTTCGCATAAATTAAACAAATGCCATATAGGGTTGGAACTAAATACTGAGGAAAAGATATCTCTATCACGTGGTGGCTGTTAAATATTACTTGAAATGCAGACTAATAAAAAATACTAAACTGATATTCATTTGAACTTATATGCCTACTAGTGTGATATAGATCGATTAGACGCAATCAGGTAAAATGTCATTCTTATTTGTTTGTTTATTAAAAAAAATTCAATTCAAAAGGACTGAAAAAGTTATAAAGCTAAGCACTTTAACTAGTTGTGTATTATCTGGAAACTGAGATGCCAAAATTAAAACACATATTAGCTACCATGAAAGAAAGAACGGAAATGAATAATTAGACTTATTTGGAAAGTAAGAAGCTTAACAAATTTCAATATTTGAAATGTTTATCAATTTCTTTCATATGCAAAGTGATACTTAAAAATATTTGAGAGCAAATAAGAATTTACATTATTTCAAATGCAGTTATATATTTCATGAAAGTCTTTACACTGAATATCGTATATATTTTATTTTTAAGTTAGAAATTGAAAGTAAATCATGATAAAATTATTCTACATTGTTCTTCCCATTTCAAAGCGTAGTCGAAGTTATATTTGTTTGAATTCATATGGAAATAATTATAGTTCACGTTATTATTTTACACTAATGTTGATTCTGTTGCAATAACATGTGCAATAAATGTGTGAAAACTATTTGTACATGTTCTCAGTTACGGTTTTGAAAAACTATTTACATATTGATTTTAATTGAAAAAAAAGATTTAAATTACGCTGACAATCTTTTAACTTTTATTTGTTCCGGAATAGATTTTACATCGACTAAATATATTCACACATCCCAACTTTTATGCTACCTTGGATAAAATTTTAATATAAAAGTAATTGAAAGGTACTTATAAATATACTTAAACATACGAGAATAGTCCAGATTGGAAAATGAAGTTTTCATTATAATTCGAATCATTGTTATGATTCAAAATTTATAAAAGCATTTTGAATTATATCTATACAACTTCACATTTTTCAAGTATTCACGATTGACGTTCAAGAGAAATCTGAAAATCCTGAAAGGTTAGTTAAGATTCAAATTTTGTCTGGTTAAATGTATCTTTTTAAAGAAAACATTCATCAATAATAATTTTAGGTAATTCATTGATTTATTTATAAAGTAATTAATATGCTTTTAGAAGAATAACTAATTTTCTTACGTTTTTCATATTTGGTTGCCTTTAATAAATTAATTTAATAAAATTAATTTAAATTCTATTGACATTAATTCATTTATTACATAATTATTTACTTTTTTCATTATTGTACAATTGTATAAAAGTTGATATCAGTGCACCTTAAGAACTAAATAAACAAGAAATTTGATACATTTCAGAAACTTTCAGAAAAGTGTATTTTGAAGCAGGAGCATACATGACCACTCCTCAATGAATTTGTTTTTAATTTTAAAAATATAGATGAATAATATAACCATATATTGACGGTTTATTGGCAAAAAACTCACATGAAAAACCTAGCAAAAATTTATTTAAGTTTCCATAAACATAAAATTCTTAACTGAGAATTTTAATTATTGTTAAATTACTCTTGATTCATGTTATGTTTTATCATCTTTTCTCAAATCCTATTCCAGGTGTTTTATCATACAAAGCATACGCAAAGAAAGAAATAAACTTGTAAAGTAACCTGAATGTCTGAAGGAGTATTAATATAGATTCAACATACAAATGTAGACCAATGTTTGCTCTGTTTTTATGTTAATTTAAATTATTTCATTGTGTTATTTCGAATATACTCCTTGCCGAGACCCTAATTTTATATTCCTAAATTTTTGTTAATTTCCAATAATTGAAGAGAACTGTATTTTCAGGACCTAGATTTAAGATTACTTTCTGAGTTGTTAACAAAGCAAACCAATTAGAATGAAAAAAAAGAGTAGTTCTGTAGCAACCACATGTTGGGGAAAATTTTAAATTTAGTGTTAAGGTTAAATTTTATAGTAACTGCCATTTACATAATTTGCCCATGTTATGTAGTAATATATTCTATATATAACTTAATTTAAAGCTTATAAATGTAATATGAGAATTCATTTACAAGTTAATAATTACTGATTGTGAATCTGATTTATGACTTATAAAATCTTCTTCTCGGGTTAAGAGTTGTAAAAACATATCATGGAAAAAAGAGTGATGAATTTCTTAGAACAAAATATTGATAAAGTTCTCAGAACTATATTTTTGTAAGAGTCTGTATGAATTCTGCACATTTACAAAGAAATGAATCAAAATGAATCCACTGGGCACTTAATATTTCTGCTTCCCATATTTGTTTCCAATTCTTAAAATTACATAATAACATTCTCAGCATGGAATATCTTTCTTGCTCTAATCTACTGAATTGAAAATGAGTGGCGAAATAACGTGTTTTATTTTGAGACTTTCAGTTCCAGTGATGGATTTTATGCAGTTCAATTCCTGACCTGTCTTTTTATACTCCCCACCAATCCATCTTTAAAAGATCTTGTCCATTTTCTCGATTCCGAAAAGCCCAATTCTCTTTTTTTTACCAATTTTTCTCCTTCATTTGCTACTTTTTCTTATATTTTTCGTTACTTATACTATTCTGTAAAGTAATACATACATATATACATTCATATATATATATATATATATATATATATATATATATACGTTACAGCTTAATTTCTTTGAAAAATGTTCTTTAGGTTAACTATCAAAAGATATGCCAAAGACATCTTTCATGTTAGCAGTGATTTGGATTTTCAGCAAATCGTTAAACATCAGGTATAATGGTTATATTCTTTTTAATGAAAAAGAAAAACCACCTATCACTTTCAATATCACTAAGGAAAAAATTTCTTTCCTTGAAGCCTTTGAAGCAAATAAACTATTTAATCATTCTTTCCATGCTCTGAGAGTAAAAGATTTCCTAGAGCCTTGGATTTAAAGAAATATTTATATTTAACTGAGATTCTGCGCAAAATAAATAATTTTTTTTCAATATTAATGAGACGTACTCACATATAAAGTAGTTTACTACTAATATTTAATCAAACTTTTGGATAGAATTTCGGGGAAATATTTCTTGAAGAATATTTTCTTACTGATATATAATCAGTGCAAAGGAAGTACTTTTGATCGTGTAAATATTAAATAGAACTAAATAGAACTTACGCTATTTCAGGAAGACAATTTCTAACATACTTTGTCTCTATTAAGATTGTATTTAGCCTTCCCCAAACATTGGCATGGTATTTTATTATACTGAAAATTATTTTTGTAGGACTCTTAAGAAAAATTTCTAAAAATAATTTACTTTATATTATATTATGAGTAATAAATGTGGCTCTCTTCAGTAATGCATACAATGTCAAATACATTATAGAATTCATTCGAAAGATTGATAAGGAATTATTTATAAAATTGGTTTTCTTAAGCGGATAAAAAAATTAATTAGAATAAATCGAAAAACAATATTATGAAAATACACAAGACAAGTGGAACAATAAATTTTAGAATTTCAGTTAATCAATAATTACAGACAAGTAATTTTTTTTTTCAGAATTTCAGATGCTAAATTCATAAATTAGCTAATTTTAGTAATTTTTCTTTAAAAAGAGATTCAAACGTGTTTTACAACTATTTGTGACTTACACAAGAAATTATTTTATGATCCAAACTAACAAATTATATTGCATTTTAATAAAAAAAAACTAGCTTAAGTAAAATAATTAGTGGCAAAAGATATACAGAAAATTTAAAGGAAATTACATTGAAAATGACCTGCACTCTCCTCAAAACTACACTCCTACACTACGGAAATGTATACATAGTTTTATTCTTAAGCCTATTCTTCATTATTATAAATGTAGATATTGGGGTGATGGAGATTGTTCATCCCGAATCTACGATGGTTTGCTCTTACGCAATGGGCTG
>BMAW01099243.1:54016-84786 GCA_019974015.1 Nephila pilipes | reverse complement strand
TTTGATACTTCGTTCCGGTTACGTATTATATTCAATATAGTAGACTGAATTGTATAAATGTAATATCTTTAGTTATTAGAATTATTCATTAGATCGTTGTTTATTTAAGTAAATCTAACCATAACTCTTCATAAAATATTCCTGTTTAGCCAGACCCAACATTTCCACAGCTGAGATATACCAACTAAACGTCAAAAGATTTAATAGCCATCTCAAATTTTGAGAGAAACTGAACGAATATTACTTTCCCCAAGCATTAATAGAGATTGTTAATAAACACTGTAGTAATACCTTTTGTGTTTGGTTGAATTCAGATTTGCACAAAAATAGGTTTAGATATGTAATTGGTGTTTATTCTTTTTGTCGTTCAAGTGATGGCATTATTCTGATTTCCTTTCTTATCCCAAACAATATGAAAATAGTAACGTACAGGGAATACTACATCTGCTTAATTCAGATCATTATTAACCAGGATTTAAAGCAGTCACAAATAATAACAATCACAAAAATAAATAGTAGTTAATCAGGCAAAATAATCCTAGAACTCTAACTTGGTTTGGTTGAATTTTAGAATAATCCCGCATAAGATGCTTATTATCACCAATTTTATTTCTGATGAGCGAACATATATGATAGAACTGTGTGTTCTATTAATCGTAATTGTTTCATGAAGTGATTGTGGTAGCCTGGTGATCATGGTATCGCAACCGACTTTGTTTCAACTGTTCCTGGTCCGGGACCTGACGCAAACAAAGACCCGCCGTGTGGCAAGAACTGATGTACGTGAAATACGGTCAAGGCCCCAAGTCTTCCCTTTTGTGAGTGTGGAAAACTGTGAAATAGGTGCCAACTTAGGTGTCATTCTCATCACTTGATCGAGGTTCACAATTACAAAGTCGCTCATCAATATTCCTCGTGTTGTTTCTAAGTGCGAAGGTAATAAATCAATTGAATTAATCACCTAGAAGAAGTTAAGCCAAACTGGCGATGCATCACTCCTACAAAAATTCACCAAGATAAGAAAAGTTCAAATAGTATAGTACCAATGATATTTATTAACGTCACGTAGTTGGTTAGAGTTTCAAATCCTGAGATAATTTTTTTTACTTAATCATTCATTATTAACCAACATTTAAAACAGGCTAAAATCATTTCTGTTGCAAATAGTCAGGGGTAGATAACAAAACTGAACTAAAACTTAGTTTATTCAGATCTTGGAATAATCACTACTCAAAATGCTTATTATCTCATACAAAGTGTCCTTTCATTCGCCCGAGTCTAAAGATTAATATTATGAACTTTGGTGCTGTAATCAGCACTAGTAAGTAGAATAACTTGTTTGAGAACTCGACTCACTATCTGTATTCAGATGTTCACTTCTCACTAACTTTGAGTCGCACATCTCTTTACTCTTATCGAGCACATTTCTAACTCTTTCATTTGTAAAGTTCTTCTAACTCTCTCTACCACTGAAACACTCGCAATTAATTTCTCCACAGTTTTATGAGAGAAGCTATCTCATATCAACTCTATTTATTTCCACTTCACCTAATATTTTCCATTTAATTTATGTAGGTCATGACTCATTTTGCTTCCTATGAAAATACGGTGTTAATTGAAGTAAGCCATTGAGATAGCACGTGTTATTACATGTATACAAAATAAAATAAATTGCATTTAAAAAATACTATAGTATTTTTTTTTATTTAGTTAATCTTTACATTAAAGAGATATGAAACACGTTTTTTTAAAAAAAAAAATACAACAGAATGCTAAACGTCAAATTGGTACAAGATTAGCGAGTGTATTTTTAAGGCTCCGTCGACCCGCCATTTTGATTTCGTGGACATGTCATTATAGATTTCGACTTAAATTCTCATCTTTATTATTTGATCTATTTAAATGCAATGAAGTGCATTTGAAAAGAGCAAAAATAACGAAATGTTTTCTGTGGAATTACTTTTCTTAAAGATTTTTAAAAAATATTTGAAAATATTCTTTAAGGCGGAAAACTCAAAAAATGAATAGTTAAATAAGAATAAAATATTTTTTTAAAAAATCTTAAGAAAAAAGAAATAATTCCACAAACATTCGTTATTTTTTGCTCTTTCAAATGCACTTTATTGCATTTAAATGAATCAAATAATAAGATGGCAATTTAAGTCAAAATTCCCTAGGATTAACATTACGTCCACGAAATCAAATGGCGGGTCGACGGGAGCCTTAAGGATATAAAAGTTTCGAACTGCCAATAAAAATTGAAATAATATCCTTAAATTTTACTATTTATATAGTTAAATTCTGATACAGAAAATATATATATATATTAATATTATTTTTCTTTGATATGTAATTCAATAAAAATAAATATATATATTTTTTTATTAATTCTATTAAATTATTAATCATACCTTCGGGGAATTTCAATGCAGAATCTTTTAACTTTTTGAGATATATCAATAAAATAACATTATATATGATTTTCTTCAATACTGAAATTTTAAAAATTGTTATCCAACTCTTTTTTAGGTAAGATTTGTTGCGAGAAATGTTTAAGGGTCAAATCCAAGACACAATAGGTAACAGACAATGGGACTTATAAATAAACTATGAGCAGAAGCTCTTGTGTCTGAGAAAAAATACATGCCTTTATATGTCACCATGGAATAATCGAGAACAATTACGTATAAAATGTCGGAATATTTTAGAAAGGATAATTGAAATTTAATGGAACTTTTAACATCGCTGTGATCTGAGGTTTTGAACCTAGAGACTCTGATCTGTAGATGACATTGTGCGCAATCGTTGCATAAAACTAAGTCCCATGTTTACCGTAAGAATATACATATACAGTTATTATACGAGATATTACTTCAAAATTCATTTTATTGTAATGCGAATGGAAAAGCTTCACATTCGTATTTGACTTCCACTTCTACATGAAAGGAATTCAAAAATGTTAAAATCTAATGAACCTAAATGCAAAAAATTTTAAAAAAATATTGCTTTTTTTTAGTGTTTAATTGAAAGGAGATTGGAAAGCAATATATATAAATTTATTAAAATTTTTTATCAGATCGTAAATAAGATAATTCGATATAAAAACCAACGTTTTAAAAAAATAACGTATATGGTAGCAGAAGTTTATTAAAAGAAAATTGTGAAATATTAAAACTGTTTGATATTTTAACTGAAATTTACTTAAAAGATACATTTGTGAAATATTAAAAATTCATATCCATAAATCAAAAGCAGCCATTTGAAAGTTTGTAAAGTCATTCTATTAAAAAATAGGAACCAGAATTCAGAAAAGATTTACCCTTGGCGACAAGAATTATTTGGCAGTATTTTGCCAAATGTAGCAACCTGTTCGTTTCACGGATTTAGGCTCAATAAAAAAAAAAAAAAATCGCCAAGTTTGGTGCTAGTTTTGAAATCAGCATAGATGTTTTGGGCTAAACGCTGCATTATTAAAGAAAATATTAGCTAAGACTTGTCATAAAATCTAAATATTGCATTGTTAGGCGGAAATTGAACGATTCCCAAATTTCAAAGCTCTAGCTTGATGGGAAGTTAGTTAAATTGTGATCAGAAAATTTGATGTACACACACACACTCCACACTCACCAAATTGAAATTCAGAAAAAACGTCTTAAAATACCGTCGTTTTGTTTCTTCCATATGGTATGTGAGATAGAAGAATAAAAGCAATAAGAATGTTAATAAAAATACATTTATAAAAAGTAGAAATCCTGCTTAAAATAATAAATTCTGCGTTTCAATTTAGTAATGATTATTTCCATAAAGAATACTTTCAAGGCTTTTTTTTTTTAAGAATTATGCAAATTTCTGAATATTTCTTTCGAAAATCACTACATCCCATGTTTTGGAAGTGCTAAAATGGGTATAGAGACGTTTGGATGGGATATTACTTCATTCCGAATCAAATAAAAAAAAATACCTTAATTATTATTTTTTAATAAGCTAAAACAAATAAATTCAAATTTGTGATTTCTACAATGGATTAATAAGGCAGATAAATTATTATTAATAAATCGATTTAATCCTGTTTTTTTTTTCTCTAATATTATTTTGTTGCAATGATAAAAAAAAAAACATCAATTTTATTTATAAAAAATAAAAATAAATAGACTTGTTTTGTTTTATTAAATCCGACTTTAATTTAATTATTAAGCTAATTTTTTTTTCTATTATTTTCTTTTAATCCTCCACATTGACAATATATTTCATTTTCATATTTCGACAAATTCAATTAATAATAAGTGCAAAATTGACAATTCAACAATAAATTATTGTTTCGCCTTATTTCAAGGGTCTGCAGGACGCATGAAATAAAATAGCGAATTTAAGACTCCTTCTTTTATGAGCATTTTATATTTTAAAATCATTCACCAGAGCTTAAGTCTTTTGTGTACTTAATGTAATATTTGGTGTTTTCCATTTGTTTTCAAGTGATAAAATCACCAATAAAGATATTTGACATAAATGTGTCGCCATAAAGTCTGTTTACATACGAGATTTGAGTCGGCGAAATGGAAAAGTATCAATATTTTAATCATTTCATTAAACTATAAAAGTATATTTTAGTCAAAAGTTTTCTTTCCCTTTCAGTTGAATTAGACGAGATTTTTTAGATATATTTCTATTTAGATACTGTGTAAATTAACAAATTCACAATTTAGAATAATTGAAATTTCGCTTACCTGTGTCATACCGTTGGCTTTCAAAATTGGTTGAAAAAAAAAGAACTGAAAACAGACTTGCTTGACATCCATTCGTGAATTTATAATGAGAATGTCATGACACGTTTAAACGGATAATAATGTTCACTACTAAATTTTAAGCCTTTATACCTGGGTCATTCTTCGCGAATGGTTACAACTCTCTAGAGAGAGCCTCTCGTATGGCGCACAGTGTCCTCAATTCTTTTAATTTCATCGAGTACCATTTTGGAAGATAATATTCACAAATATACAAAAATATAGATACATAAAAATGCACAAAAATAGTGAAACAACTTTTTTTAATGATATTGCTGTACACGTTTTCTTTAATAAAAAATTATAGAACTTTGTAATTTTGGAAATTTTAATTTTTTATATAATAAAATTATTTTTTAGGTATTTCTCAGAAAAAAAAATATTTTGATTCACTGCATGCATTAGGCCACCTTCATAGAAGTAAAAATTTGGAACATAATTGTGTAATAGTTTTCTTTAAAATGTTACCTAAATGCAAATTGTATTTACAGTTCTATAAGAGATGGTTAAAATATCGTTATTAGGCAAACTAAAACATTTAAACTCTACCAATAATACGAAGAGTATCTTGCACCAAAAAAAAGCTCTTAGGTGTGGTATTCCACAATTTCTTGTATGCTCTGGTACTCTTAGTTCTAAAAATGTTAAATAATTTTTAAAACTTTTATAAATATTCAGTAATGAGTTAAAATTCAACACAATGTAATTTCTGACGTAAATTAACATCTCGCCATGAAAGACTAAAATTACATAAAAATGCGTAATTTCTACATGTCTTTAATATAGTAGTTATGACAGCAATTATTGTGATGTTTTTATTACCATGGGGCTGTGAGATATCTAGATAAAATTTATTCTACATATTAATTGATCCTAAGAGGTACTTAGCCTTCTAAATTATAGTTATTATATAAAATTCTGATTTTTTCATTTCAGAAGGCCGTAGAATAAAGAGACACAGAATGGAGAAGATAAATTCATTTTATTAAGTTCTACAATAACGATCCTACGAAGGTCAAGAAACACTTTGAGAAAGATAGCGCATAACTCTGGATAGTGATTGTAGAGAACTCTTAAGAATAGCAAATTGAAGTTAAAATTCTATCTCGATTGCTTTATTAACAATTAAGACATCACGCTGTTCTGGGATAACAAAAATTTACGAAACCACAAGTTGCTTCAATATACGGTTTCTGAAGAAGTCAACAATAGTGGCTGTAATTTACAACATAATATACAATAAAGATCAATTAATACGCCGAATAAAATTTGAGAAATCTCGGTTTTATTTCGTATTAATAATTAAAATGTAACGATATCCGCTCGTAAATATAAATTATCAACTTCTAAAAGTTAAAAGTGACATATCGTACATATTCGGGTTCTGGTTAGTACAGTGAATCTATATATATCCGATTAAATAGTATATAGTCATATTCCATACAAACAAAAGGCATATACTGACTGTTAAACACTTGACTACATACCCTATCTTAATAAGTAAGTATAAATAGCATACTAACTCTCAATTCCGTTGAAATATGTTCTATATCCAGAAACAAAAATGAGGAACCATAAATATTTGTTTCTCTTAAGATCCTCCTCGACCATCTCTGGAAGTCTAGGCATGACGATGTCATCAGTCACTTTGAAATGAAGGATACAGCTGATACCAGCCCAGCGAACGGTGAGTTTTGGTAGAAATAAACACCAAACCGAAATACGCGTCATATTTCCTCATTTTTTACGGTCCATGAGACACTCTAGGAATTGGTAGAGTTTTTTTTTTTCTGGATGCGAAGTGTGGAGAAATATGTTGAGTACAATGTGGCGGTGCTCGAAACTGACAGTTGCGAAATTTTATAGGTGACACGTTATGGAACTTTATCCAGCACGTTTTGGTATTCGTTTAGATGCTGCTTCTAATAAGACTGAAATTCACAGATGTGTATTTTATTTACTAACCATGATCTATGAGGATTTAAGTCACTTCTTCTGCTTTGCTGCAGAAATATATTCTTTTATTAGTTGAGAAGATTTTTCAGTGGTATCGAACATGCGTTATGATGGGTGATAACTTTATGGCTTATGTGATTTTAGATTAATGTTTTCGTAATATATGTAAAGATAACCGTAATGTTGTTGATTGCAATCCTAATAAACATAACTCTAAAACAATTTGATTTCTTGGATAATTAAACGGATTATCAAACAACTTATCAAAATCTGAAAGTATTATATGGTTATATTTCAAATGAGATTCAACCAATCTCTCAAAATTCCATAATTTCAAAATAAAATGACACAAAAAAATGAAAAGTAATACACATATGATTACAAGGGAAATACAAATTTTTTTCTTTTACAAGTGTTCGATATAACTTCTTTTAGTTACATGTACAATGTCAATTCGATATGTAAATTCCACTAAACACGTTGTAAAGTGTCAGCAGTAATTGATTGTACAGCAGTGAAATTCGTTGTTTAATTCAGCTAAATTTGTGGATAATTAAATACTTTTATATTTTACAAAGGAAGAAATCACGTAAGGGCCATATCAGGTGATTTGGGAGGCCATCTATTAATAACGTTAAGTCATCTAGTCAATGCGACCGATCTAACTACAGTAACACATTGAAAGCTTCAAGACAGCTTTCATGAATTATCTTCACGAAGACACACGAGATCGTCTATTTTTTTTTTTTTATAAAATAAAACTTCTATAGTTTTCCTTATTCATGTATTACTTATCATTTTTTTGTGTCGTTTATTTTTTGAAAATACGAGATTTTGAAACTAGAGGAATCATTTGAATAACCTGTGTAATAATTTAAAAGGATATCTCTTATAAAAATGGAATAAAAAGTTATTACAATTTTATTATTAGCAAATATTTTTTCGAATGTAACTTTATACGTTTGACTCTTTAAATGGATTTATTTTTCTGGTAAAAGTATATTAAAATAATTTTGAGAATAAAATTATTAAGAAAAAAAATTCATTTGCCTCGGTAAGATCAAATTAATTTGATCTCCAGAATACATTTTTTGGTAGGGAGTGTGAAGGGTTCAACTCGAAATAAAATTCTTCGTCTTTAAATTTTAATTTATTACCACACGACGTCACAGAACAGCACAATAAGACAGTTATTACAGAACACATAAAACATTTGAACAACTAAGACATATCACATACGCTCAACACAAGAGCTTCGAAAAAAAAACATCTTCACAGTTCTACTACCGTCTGCCACACGCAACGTTCAACTGGTCCCAACGGATAGGATTCATCGCGCCAATCGCTGAACTCTTTTTTTTCCTCCAGCCGACCGTATCACAGCATTATTGAGAGGCGACTATATTGCTACCATCTATATTAGGAATGGCTAATTAAGTGATTGAAGTCTTGGGAGGTATACGAGCGTTTACAATCGCCTATTGGGTGATATTCTAAGAAAGAATCTTTTATTTCTCTTTTATACCTTACACATAACATATTTAAAATATATTTTATTGTACAGCAAAATATACACAAGAGTTCTAGAATAGCTTTATTTTATTCATAAATGGTGAAGAGATTAAAATTTTGTATACGTCAATCTTTCAATAAGAATTTCAGAAAAGATAATCAATACACATTGGACTGCAAACTGTGCAAATGTATCTTTTCTCTGTTTTACGTGGGGCAGCGGTAGCCTAGTGCTCATGGTCGCGGACTCGCAGCCGGTGTTGTTTTTCGTCGAGTCGTAGATTCGAGTCTGATGCCACTAAAGACCCACCAGCGAATATGTCGAGGTTCACAAGTCCTCCCAGGGTCCGCGGTAGCCCCTAGTGGTCAAGGTCGTGGACTAGCGGCCGGCGGTTTTTTCGTTCAGTCGCGGGTTCGAGTCTTGGCTTCTAAGGATTGCCATTGTAGCCGGGGCTGATGAACGTTAAATCTGTTCGGGAGGCCAAGTCCTCCCGTTGGCGTGTGGAAGTTAGGAAGAGGGGTGCCAGCTCAGGTGTCGTCCACGTCAATTGACCGTGGTTCAAAATTACGAGGTCCGCCATAATAGCCCTCGTGTTGCTTCTAGTGCTACGTTAATAAAAACTAAGAAACTAAACCAAGTCCTCCCAAGAGGTGAGGGTGGGAAAGTTTGAGAGGTAGCAACTCAAGTAGCATTCTCCTCACTTGACCTTGACTCAAATTACGAGATCCTTCTCCAATACCCTTCATGTGCCCCTCATTGCGACGTTAATAATCAATAATCAAGTTAAATCGGTGTAATGGCAGTATTAGCAGACATGTCAAGAAACCAAATTCGTTTCTCGATTTAATTCAGAATTGTTATGTTATTCATTATGAATATAAAATTTAACAAACCTTTTTTGTCGTGCCGGGGAGCTGGCGCATTTAAATTTCCTATTAGCTGCAGCAAAACTGTTCGATTAGTATCCACACAAACAAAGTTTTCACTCTTTTGTAAAAAATATATTGTATTAACATCAGTTTAAATTCAACATTTAGAAGTTACACATCACACTACAAGACACATTACAGGTTACACAGGAGAACGTTCTCCAATTAAAAGTTAGTTTGCTTTTTTGCTCTGCTCACTCAATCAACAGCGTTCTCTGGAGGAGGTCACGTGGTATCTGCTGGAAAAATTTCTGAACAAACCACGTGGTCATGGCATTGAGCTCGTCACCATCAAAACGTCATTTGAGAAGCATGTTCCGAGTCCATATACCCCTAAAATCCATCGTTTATAGGGTTGTCACGTTTAATGTAGTCAGAGATAGTTTCCATATGTTGTGAAAAGCCTGGTATTGCTTTTAAATATGCGACTTTATTAAACGAAATGTCGCAATATATCTCTTTACACATATCTTGATCTTTTGTTCAACGCTTGTTGTTCTTTTAACCTTTATTGTTCAAATTTGATGAACTTGGTGATAAGTGCGCTTCCCATGACAAGGTAAACGGGTTGAAGCTACTAATGAATCATTATCTTTATGTTAATTTTAATTTAAATATATTGAGAAATTTACCTTCATTACACAAAATTGTTGCGATTTTTTAATAAAAATGTTACTTACTTTTATAACTCAATGGCAATTTCTTATTTAAAATTAAATCACCAAAGAGAATAAAAAAAAGTCAGTAATATAGAAAAATTATGGTATTTTCTCCTTCTTTAATAAAAGACTCAATAATTATTTCAATACATATATTTACATATACCACAAGAATCTCTCAATATGCGTGGTACATTGCGCTCAAAATCACAGACGCATTCCCCATTACCTTCTTCCTCGAATTCAATACCCGTCACCTCTTTACGGTAACCCTTGTTTTGCGCAAGAGAATTGCGCCAGTACATTCATCGCCAGCAGTAGCTAGACAAGACAAAAAAATAATGCTGTAGCCGTCAATGAATCGAAAAGGGCATGATTCAAAGGAATGTGCACAAGCAATGATGGAGTTTTCGGTATGGTAGTACCCTATGTCATCAGGCCAATATCATTCACCAAATGGCTTTAGGAACTATCTGGACAAGTTCAGGAATATTATTGCCATCTAGATCGCCTGGCTCATGAATCCCAACAAGAAGCCAAATATAATCAAGAAATGTCAGTTCGTGCACAAAATCTTGCACTCATAATGCTTTCACCCAATTATGGACATGATAGGGAAAATATATTTCTTGAGACTTTCGATAATCTATTTGATCAATGCCATATAGGTTGCATAGGTGAACGAAAAATTTGCACCCAATAATAGGTGGTACTTCTTGACTTTGCTATTTCCAATTTATATTTATGTGTATGAATCAGCAATTATACCTATCAGTTCTTAACATAAGTATTAGTAATTTATATTATAATAATGTGCATTAATGATATAGCCAACTAACAATTCATATTTAATGCATTGTGTATTATATTTTAATAAATACTTGACAGTTACAATTCTTGGAGCATCCTAGTTTTTGTAGTAATGGAGAGATCTCAATTTATCATAGATATTTCCATTTAAGTATCTCAGTTCAGAAGTTTTAGTTTTTTAAAACTGTTTTCACTCAAGAGGAAGAAGAAAAATAAGGTTTAAAATTATGTACAGATTGTTCACATATATTTTTCACTAATATTCTAAATATTAAATATATATATATCCATTAGAAAAGTATAAATAGACACTTAAATTCTTAGAATTTGAATAAGAAATCATAGTAAACAAAAAGAAATATGGATAAAATTTAATTAACTGCCTTCACAGGTAACAGGTTGTGATGCATATCTATTCCAAAATTGAACTAACTGTCCCACTAAGAAATTACTTTATGAAATACTAGTAAAACCAAAAATCAAATTAAAAATTTAAAAAAGACAAATTTTTTGATCAATAAAAATTTAGTACTAGAAAGGATAAGATAATTATAAAAAGTGCAGCACAAAAACATTAAACTCAATTATTTCAATAAACTGATGGAAAATATAAAAAAGTTGAAAAAATTAAATTAAAATCTTACTCATAACATCGAATCACGATGACTGTTAACAGTATTCTAGAAAGGAGAGATATTCGCAATTCTTAGAAAAAGTTTTTTAAAAAAATTCATAATGCCTCTACATTCAAAAGTAGAATTAAAATATTCTTAGAAAATAGATTATTATAAGTAAGGTTACTAATATAAATATTCGAGATAAAAAAAATAATGATGATTTTTTAAGACAACGATTTAAATGGTTTCAAGTTTAATAAAAAAAATAATATTAGTTAAAACTTTTGTAAAAACCTCATATCTCTCGTATTTAGATCACTCTCTCTGTGTAATTCAATATATCTTCATAGATGGCGCCAGGTTACTACACAAACTGTTATTAAAAAAAAATGTTGAAATATTAGTCAAGAGCACGCTAATGTCTAAATATGGCATTGTTAGGAGAGTAAAGAATGATTCCCAAAATTTCAGAACTCTAGTTAATGGGAAGTTAGTTAAATTAGTCGAAAATTTGATGACACACTGATACAAACGCACACATACCAAAATTGAAATACAGAAAAATGTTTAAAAAAAACAAATCAGAAATAAAATTAAAATTTAAAACTTTATTAGGAAAAAATATGTAAATATAAGAGAATAAAATTAATTATAAATTTGAAATGCTTTTAATAATTTTTCTATAATACAAACATAAAATAATTTATTCTTTTAATTTTTTTTAACAAAAAAATTAAATTGATAGGATATTGTCAGATATTGGCAGAATTTATTTAAATTTTCATGAATATTTGAGCTATCAACAAATATAAAATAATAACGTCAAAATATAATTGTATGTATGTGAGGTTTAAAGTTAAAACCAATATCATCTTTCGTAAACATAAAAATACAAATAATTGCTCAGTGTTCTTGTCCGATATTTTTTTTTTTTTTTTTTTTTATTTTAACTAATACCATAGTGCAGCATCAATTTAAAGTTTATCCAGTAGGAGAGTCATTTAATTTTGTGAAAATAAATAATAAATACAGTAATTATAAAATACATGTATAACTTGATACCCGTATAAACCTCAACAGAATCCATACAAATACGACCCCATTGGGACGTTAAGCTCTCGTAATAGTATATTCTGTAAGCTCATTTCTAGACAATGTAAGCTTTAAATGATAGCCCTTGGGGGGAATTTAAGTACACATCTTCATCTGATACAGTAAGAAAGTAGAGGAACATTCCTATCTAATGGTGTGTTGAGTTAAAATGTACTGAAAAAGTAAAGCTAATATATATTTTTCTACAAAATGCCTGTTTTCGTGTTAAAATTTGTACATAGAGGTTGGGGAAAAAGAACTAAATCACTCGGGTTTCTGTTAACTCTGGTTTCTTTCAAACGAAAAAGAATCATTTTAATAATAAATGTAAACAAGATTAGCAAGGAAAGAAAAGTAAATATCATGAAATATGATTAAAAAATTCAAATATATTTGTTTTGTTTTCCTGCTATCGCAAAGAGTTACACAGATAATAACTCTTAGTCGAGGACTTTTTTAACCCAAATTATATGCCGATCATGGTATCTTTGCTAGTATAGTAGTGTGAACCATGACGCCATGTTGTGCATTCTGTTAGGGTTAACAGAGATAAGTAAATGAAAACTATCAAAATAACGAAATACATTCTTAGATTTAAAATTACAACAATGACAAACAATTAAGTTTGACATAATAATACAGATCCACATAAGTCTCGTGGCAAACACCAAGGATTTATACATAGCTCCTCCTTGGACTGCTGGTATTGGGCTCAGAATCCTCCTCCTCGAAACCACTAGGTAAAGCAACAACCTAGGATTCCCTTTGGTTAGTATCGGCTACCAACTATTTGGGCAGCACATGCATCCAGTAAATTGATCAATTACAATATAATTATGCCTATGTCTGGAAATTTGGTGTGTGTATGTTTGTAACTGTAATTGTGTGTGGAATCATTTTACACAGCTAACACTATTTTCTTACTATATTATATTTACTTCAAATTATTATTTATTTTCTTTTTTCTACTTTCACTTTCACTTCTGAGTTGTACAATCTTTGTTTTACTCTGCAATTTATAAGTTTAACTCAAATGTTGCAGAACAATTTGAAAAAATAATGCTTTGGTTAGAAATTTAAAGGAATAGCCATAATTGTAGCCTTGTCCCATCCTTCGGTACCAGATCAATGGTGTGGAATGAGCGAGGGATGTTTTTGAAGAAATCTTGCAGCATTCCTTCCCTTTTTAATGCTAATGAAAACGTTTATGTCAAAAAAAAAAAGTTAAATGATCAATGTGAAAATGACACGGTGATAAATCTGGGCTGTATGTTATGTTTTCCAAAATTTCCCTACAGAATTTGTGTATGATCTTCCTGGGCTTCTGCAGACATATGATAGACTATAATCTGAAAGATCTTTTTTGGTGTGAGAGACCAGGCCTGGGTTTTATTTTTGATTGATCTACAAAGTTCCTTGAGAGTACTGCAGTTTGTGCAGAATTTAAAATGTGTTGTGACAGAATTCCGTCAAAGTGGACAATGGTAATAAGAAAAAAAAAATGTTTCCACTTTCCTTGAATTTCCTTTTCAATTGGAATAGATGAAGGTGTTTCCTATACTATTCGGTGTGTTGGTTGTGTAATGGTGACACCACCATTCGTCTAACACAATGATGGTTTTCATAAATGCGGGATCTTTGTTAAAATGAATCAAATGTCGTCTTGTGAAAACTGAGTAAGATGTTTCGGTTTTCCATTGCACACAAACCTTACAGTACTTCAGATGTAGAGGACGATTGATTGAGTCGTTCCTTTATTCCAGGGCTATAGGAGTTACGAGTCTTCAATTATCTCAAACCATTTCATCAACATCTGTGGATTCAATGCCGATCACGGGCATTGCTTGTCATGTCTTGGCAGATCCTATATTGTCCATCTTTTCAACCTTTTTTGCACTATATCTTTATAGCTTTGTAACCTAAACGGTTCACCACTTCCACCATTCAAAAAGATAAATATCCATATTAAGTCCCCTTCAGCAAATTAAATCCATGCTACTGTTATGGACGCATTAGTTTTAACAAAAGTTAAGACATTTAATTAAAATGCCCGCACATGAATAGGTAAGCAAAATATGAAACACATCTCGAACGTTCTCTTATAACCTTAAATGGTGATTGCTGCTATCTCTCTTTTGCTTAAGACGTTATCGCGATATTGTCCACATTTCATTCGGACTCTAATATTATTTTACCTGTCAGCATTTTCGAAGTTCAAAAAAAAATGCTGAATTAGTAAAATATCGAAATCTTTTTCTAAATTATAAAAAAAACTTTTCTGCTGTTGCTTCCCTGCCAATTTCTATAAACGACACTCACTTTTCGCGTAAGACGGGAAAATGTGAGCATATCACATCATCGTGGCTTGGACAATTTCTAATATACCTGGAAACTTAAAGAAAATATGACTATATATATAAACGCGAAGATTTCCATTGGTTAAGTGTCAGAAACGATTATCTTTTCTTCTTTTCAACGAGGTGGTTGTATGACAATATTTTTTAATTTAAACTGTTTCCATAATGAGCTATAGTTTTTATTACCCTGCCTAAAAAAAAATCATTATTAGAACTGAATTAGTGTTCGTGTTGACTAAATAACATAACTTATCACAATCTATATCAAAGGCTCATACTGAGATATAAAGCTGCTGCAGATTACATGTTATTTATTAAAACATTTTTTTTTAGAATTCTCGGATCCTATCAAACAATATAATTAGAGTTTCCATTGTAATGACAAAATTATTTAAATTATAACAACGCAAAGCTAATATTGTATTTGTTGTTCCTATAAATACTGAAGAAATACTGTGATAAAACTGTATCGCATTTAAGAACAAATATGAAATAATAAGTATCATGCAATTACGCTGTGGCTAAGTGATGCGTTCTCTTTAATATTCGTAATAAAATATAAATTTTTGTTAGAATAATTAGCAAAAATATTTTTTCATCTCAATTGATCAAGATTCCTCTAGAGTAGACATTTGGGCAAATAGAATTAATATAAATAAGTAATAGTTACTACATTTTTTTCTTTAAGTTTAGCTCACACCAAAAAAAATCAAATTAGATTCAGAAAATTAACATAAAACTTTTAACTAATTAGTTTTTAAATCATGGAAGGTTAAAAAAAAGTCATTTGATTAAAAGCAGAAAAATTTAAAATCAATTTGATCGAGAACTGTGCCATTACACTAATAAAAAAAAAAATTTAAAAGAAATGGTAATTTATTTCATGCCAAAAAAGTAATTCTTTTGCTGCTTCATTTTCATCAATGGGTTTTTTTTTCCTCAGGTAATTTTATATCTTATTTTTGCAGCAATTTAGCATAAATAAAGTCGATGGGTTTTTTTTTTAGAAACATACGTAGTATCACTAAACACTTTCTTTACTGGAATTATTTTTCACACTTCGAGCAAAAGTCACAGTTTCATTTTGTTAGTTCATTAATACTTAAGTGTACTTTTTAAATATTTAAAATTAAAACTTTTTCGCTCTTCTCTAAAATAGTAAGTGCATAGTTTAAAAGTTAAATCATGATATACATGCATATCTCCTGAACACTGACTAAAAATTTATTTTCTAAATAAAAAAAGACTATTACATCTGTATTCAAAGGATTATTTTTTTTTTCCTTTCTGAGCTGTATAGAGTATTGATATAAAATAAAAATAAAAAATACAAATTTTAAGGTGTTATACTATGCCTGATTGTTGAAGGAAAATATATTTTGATTACAAACAATTTTAAGAATTGTGAGAGATCTTTCCTTTTAAAATGCTTAACCATTAAATTACAGGAAGTGACCTAAAACAGTACCAAATAAAGTTCACTAGTAACTAAATTTCTTTATTGATTAATATTACAATTTCGAATAATTTACGATGAGTAAAAATCTTGTGAATTAAGTGTTTAGTTAAATTATTATACTAGATGGCAGCACAAACAAATTAAAATTGGTTTTATTAATATGTCGTATCTATTATAGTGAAAGTTTATTTTTATCAAATATCTTGACTTGCTTTTCCAAATTAAAAAAGAAGAAGAAAACACAAAGTGTAACAACGTAAAATAGTCTTTAAGAAACACAAGAATGCTTGATGGATTTGTAATAGTATTTTGATCAAAAAAAAAGTATTCTAAATTGGAGCTTCGATCTCAAGAGTGTATGCATGGATTTGTTTTCTAAGCTATAACATGGAATTATATGTATAACTTTCCTTAATAATATTTAACTGTTTAATATCAGATAAAAAATTATTTATCAAAATATCAGATTATATGTATTCTTAACTATACAGAAAAGCAAGCATATTGATAGTATTAATTACGTTTATTAATTTTATATTTTAATTTTAATGCTGTTGTCATTCAATAGTTTTTGAAATATCACGAATGTCAAATATTCTGTATAATATGTTACGATTTTGTCTATTAATAGTAACTTTAACTAATAGATGATATGTAGCACGAACGTTTATATCATGCTTTTTTTTTTTTTTTTTACTGTAAAATATCATGCCTTCAACTTTTGTAATAAGGTACATACTTCTGGCGCCATCCAAAGTTTATACATTTTTTTATTTTAAAATGCAATTATCAATCTTCAATTTTCAGAGTCTATAAATTTACTCAGAAAATATTCAAAATAATTAAATCATTCTTGTTAAATGGGCATTCGATATCAAGATCAGTACATATCAGCATCGTTGAAAGATTTTCATAATCATTTGAAGACTCAATACTTGAAATTCAATTTTCAACATAAATAAATAATAAAAAAAATATTTACTTTAGCATCATTAAAAAATTGTAAACATCCTATTAAGCACAGCATGTTAAGAAACGTTTTTATGTATTTGTTGAAGTGGGGCTTATAAGAATTTGATTAAATAAACACCACACACGAAAACTTTGTAATATATTTTCAGAATCGTACAATTACAGAAAAGTAAATGCTTTTATAGAATTATCTGCTGTACTATTACTGTCCATTGATTCCTTTGTTTCGACACATCCTCTCTAAATCAAATCAGATGTCATTTAAATACACGACTCTGATATTTATTTTTGCATAAATATAGTTATTATGTCGAAAAAAAATCATGAAAAAAATACAAATTTAAATATAATAAAAGTTACAACACATTTGGGAAATGATTAGAGTTCATCTTCTAATTTGACCCCCCAAAATTAGAATTCAAAGGGTGAATTTGAAAGCGCCCAACTTACAGGTGTATGTCCATAGTAGCATAGAAATTTTAAATTGTGCAGATGTAATATAAGCAGCCATCTTTGAAAAAGATCAACCAACAAAATCTTTTAACCTTTTGTGGGGTCCTGGTAAGCTTAGCTAGTCATAGTCTAGGACTCTCAGCCTGCGTTGTTTCCGTTGAGTCATTAGGTTCGAATCTTGAAGCACAAAACACCTGTCGGAGTTGATGCAATGCATCTATCGAATCAAAGTCCTCCCATGGTGTGTTGTGGATGTTGAGGAGAGGGAGGTATCAACTCAGGTTTTGACCTCGTTGCCGACCAAAGTTCTTGGTCGTTGCCAGTGTATACCAATTTGCTTCTAGTGGGAGGTTAATAAACTAATCAATCATGCCTTATTTTATTTTTATTTCAGTAACAAACATACACATGGGAAAACGAATATATGAATAAGATAAATTAGACTTACTTTTTGAATATAAAATCAAAAGCAATTTAATCGGTTAGTATTCTTAAATTTTTAATAGGTGATTAATTTTTTTTATTCATTAAATTATCGCATTTATCTGAAAAGTTTCACATACATTCATTTTTTAAATATGGCTTATGTTAAAATTCTTTTCTTGTTTTCCAAATCGCACATTAATATTTTATATTAAAAATGAGGATTTGAATAAAAGCTCTGATGATTGATTTTTTTTAATGCATGGCTGTTTTTTTGGGTCCAAATCTTAAAGGAAGGCAAAATAAACGTGCAATGGCTCGAAATATTTGTTTCTTTCCACTATAAAATCATATTTATATAGTCACTAATTAATAGTTTAATGATAAAGCTATTCAGTTATGATAACCAAATTAATTTTATTTGATCTCTGAGTAATCAATTAATCATTAACTAACTGTATTTGCAGGTACATATTATATACGAAACAGAATCCAACATTTAATACACAGGGTGATCAATTTTAAAGAACACCCTTTGATAATGTTATCCACATCTGTAATATATGCTTGTATAAGACTTTCAGCATCATCATTAGTTTAATATATCTATTATCAATATGTGGGTATCGAGGGTTTTTTTTTTTTTTTTTTTTTTTTTTTTCACTTTCTAAATGCGAAACTCGTTTTAAAACGTTTTTCTGAACTTTACTTGGTGTGTGTGTGTCATCAAATTTTTCGATCGTTGGGTGCTTCCATTAAGCTAGAGCTCTGGAACTTTGGGAATCTTTCTTATTCGCCTAACAATGCAATAGTTAGACATTTGCGATAAGTTTTTAACTAATATTTCAATGATTTATTTTTTTAATTAATTTATTGTAGTAACCTGGCATATCTGTGGGAGATATATGGAATTCATAGAGAGAGAGTGATCCTTAAAGACAAGAGAGATATGAGGGTTTTTACAAAGAGTTTTAACTAATACTTACATATTTTTAATAAAACTTTACTACCATATAAAACGTTGTTTTTTTATCTTCTTAAACATAAATTCAGCGAACATCATTAGTAATTCTTAATAATCCGATTCAGCAGATGATATAAATTAATCGTCGGCTTCTTTCAACATTTTTTTTATTATTTTTCTTATTTTAAAAGTTCATTTTTGTAGATTATGAATGATAATAATAATAAGCATCTACGCCAGAAACCTATTTTGATTTTAATGAGTTCGAAGCTCATCTGGACGAGATTCAAACTCTTATTGCTTTTTACTTGAGATGCAGAACAGTTACTGCTGTTTTCGGCAAGGCGGAGCCACTGTTCAAACGTCAAACCTAACAATGAAAAGAGCCTTAGGAATTCTTGAATGACCGCTTAATTTCAGTGGACTCTGACCACCAAGGTCACCAGACCTCTCGTTAGATTTTTTTTGTTAGCCTCAAAAAATGGTTTTCCAGAAGTCCTGCAAACATCGATGAATTAAAACAAATCATAGCTGAAGAAATCTCGTCAATAACACTAACAATGTTGCGAAGTGTGTCGAAAAACTGGCTCGAAGTGTTCGAGTTTGCATTCGAAATGGTGGCAAACATTTTCAACATTCTTTGTAAAGAATGATCATGTAAAATTTTTTTGAATCAAATTATGTTTATCAAAAAAATCACAGGATTAAGTAACTTTGTGCGTTTCCATTTCTGTTTTTCCTTCTCAAATAAATTGTAACAGTCCAACAGTGTTGGAAATTATCTCCGCAGCAAGGTTCAGACAATGGCGCTGGTGTTAGAATAGTTGCCCTTCCTTTAAAGTTTGGGAGTAATAAGAAAAACCAAAGGGTGCTCTTTTAAATTTATCACCCTTTTTAATAGCAGTTATCTGATAGGAACCAATCAGGGTCTAAAGTTACAGGACTTTCGAGATAAGAGTCCGTCACTGACACTATGTCATTTCTTCTCGGAAATATATCACTCCTACATTTGTCAATGCATTCAATATTCAGCATGTTTATAGCTTCCATTGTCTCTCTCTCTCTCTCCACATACTCTAACTAAACTATCATATTAAAGTCATCATTGCTTATATATGTGTATAACAATTCTATTAACTGCACTTCATTAATTCCATCTACATAAGTCACACTTCGACCATTTAGAGATATATATACAGACAATCAAATTCATTTAAATTTTCAATTTAATGAATTACTTAATGATAATTTCATACAGTAAGAATCAGGTATACTGTTAAATAATAAGAAAAGTTAAATATTATCTCAAATCTAAATAACCATGCTCCGAGTTAGAATTTGTGTACTGTTGCCTGGTAATTATGATTAAGAAGCTTGCAGCTAGGGTTGTCGTGATCCCACATGAGACTCGTCATCGTAAGAATGATGCACGTTAAATCTATTTGAGTTCCGTGTCACTCCGGTCGGTGTGGTGTGCAGGATCGGAAATGGAGGTGTCAGTTCATTTGTCGGCCTCGTCCTTGACTGAGTTCAGAATTACAGTATCCTTCCCCAAAAGCCTTCGTGTTGCTTCTCAGTGCGACGTTAATTTACAATCATTCCAATCAATCAAGAATTCATCAATAACGACAGCAAAAACCGTGTGGTCATGGCACTTTGAACCCTTGTGGCCTGCAATACTTCAACAGAGCAACTTTCGAGCAGGACTCCTGATTCCCCTAAAGACCCGCAACACATAGGAAGTTGTTGCATGTTCAATGTGTCGGGATTAAAAGCTTGCCCCTTTGGCCTGGATGTAGAGGCATGGTCAGCTGAAATTGTCGACATCATCATCTAACCGGAATTTACAACTACGAGGCAGATATGAGATCTGAGAGCGATTCACATCCTAGTAAGGAAGAGAATATAAGAGACAAAAATGATAGTAGCTTCAATCCACGTGACGGGGGGGTGGTTGGGTATTATTCTTCAAAAAGAAGTAATACAGCTTCATGAAGTATCAATCCCCCACTATAGCATCCAAATTCACACAATTTAGACTTAATTCGAAAATGAAGTACACTTCGACCTTTTCGTATTTACATAAACAGACTTAGGAAATGGATAATGAGTTCACTGAATAAAGTATGAAGTGGTAAAATTCGAGTTTATAGAGGGACTGCTTGGCGCAATTTTTCAAAATCACGCCAAAGAGATGCCAAATGCGGTTGCAATCCGTTGCTTATATGGAAACAAGCCGCCGTGTTGTTTGAACAACCATTTCGTTTGTTTTCAATTGTAACGAAGACACGTAAAAATGCATTGCATAAAGAAAACCCTAGAAGAATTGAAAAAAAAGTCTTATTCTAAAGGACATTTGTATCCATGGGTAGGAAAAGGTGCGGACCTCATTTGCCAAACAAATCTCGCAATATTTAACTTACTGCTTTAAAACCATTATCATTCGAATAATAATACATTTTCATATTGATTTTTCTTCTTCCTTTTCAGGAAAATGGAATTTATCAAAATGGCCATTTCAATGCTTTTAACATACTCTCTTGACACGACCACCTTCTTAACGCACCGACCTTATTCTGAAGGAAAGTCACAGACTCCTTCGGCGAAACGTTGTCGACCGTTTACAAGAACAAATCACGTAATACTCCTTTCCAGAGCAGGTGCATTCAGGTACAATATTTTTTAATGTAATTTACTTCTTATTTTTCACCAAAACCAAATCTCAAAGCAATTAAATTTCAAAATTCGCGGCACATAATGATAAGTCCTCGTATCCAATCTAGCATGAAGAGACTATCTGAAATTCGGGAGTTTTAGGTTTGCCAGAAAAATAGGTATCCCTGGAAAAAGTTAACATCATAGCGATTTATCAAAATTTTCACGTCATATTAACCCTAAATAAGGTTCCAACCGGATCAATAAAACAGAATAAAATCCTGCTTAGGAAAAAAGTTACGAAAAGAAAATGGTACTCGCACAGCAATTAACATGTCATTCTAATTGCAAATTCGTTATTTCAGGTTACATCATCTCCTACAAGAAGAGTATGGTTCTTGGAAATCTGAAGGTATTTGGAGACATCTTACTTACACCATTGGCAATCTACAATGCAGGATGCGTTATGATTTTACATTACAACCATTGACGGAAATGGTGAAAAGCGAAATTATTACAGGAAGAACAGTGGAAAGTTACTACCTGCTAATCTTCGCTTGGCGCAAATAAATTTTCATAAAATTTTTTTCAGCTATTCATAAAATTCTCACAATTTATAAGTGAATTTTGATTATTGAGATTTTAGCGCTAGTATACGGTCCTTTAAAATTCTACGATTTTCCATTGTAATTTTAAAATTCAATACTAGGAAATATTCAATTTCAGCCATCAGATCGAGAGACGTAAGGCTCTTCTCATAGTTTTAAATATGTCGTCTGAAATCATGTTTCGTTCTAGCAACTTCAACACAGTAAGAAATCTTTCAGCTTTAATTTAACTAGTAGCGGTTCCTATTATTCTCCAATGTGGGTCTTGGGCTGAGTGTGATAGCATAGCGGTGACAAACGCGAAGTATGTGACAGAATTGCGGTTTAGATTCCTAGCTCCATTAAAGATCCGAAAATTATGTAACATGGCCTGTTCATGAACTTACCCTTAACTAACATTTGGATATACTTTCTGACTTTATACTTAGATTTCCAGCTCCTTTCAAACCAAAGGAAACATTATTACGCAAATCATGTAAAAGTTACATTTGTAGTGAATAAACGTAAAGAAGTTCATATAAAAGTGATAGAAATTAAAAATGAGGTAAGAAAAAAAAAGATAGAAGTAGTAGTAGAAAGATAACAAGAGTATGAAGGAATTGTATAGTGGGCGGGAGTTACTTGAATGTGTATGTGGTCTTGAAGGAACCAGGCCAAGACGGGGAATGGTCGGAGCTATTGCTTCAATATTAATTCATTTAATCGGACAGAAGTACCCGGATAAGTGTAACCTTTGATATTTCAAGAAATTGCTAGTAACTGGGTTGAGGGGAAGGGAACAAGTAGAGAGTATTCCCTTTCTTATTCCCATAATAAGAAGTGCTTTGAAGATTATGTAGATTTAGTTTTTGAACTGCTATTATGTGCCTATTTTAATTTATTAATAATGATATATCAATGCTTAAATTTAAGTCAGAAACTTAAAATCTGTGATTAAACTTATTTTTAAAAGGATGGATGGGCTAAGTAATAGGAATGCACCACACTTGGAATTTTTTAAGCTGCTGCACATTAAAGGAAGCCGAACATTAAATTATCTGTATGATTTGAAAGTTCGGAATAGGAGATATTAGCTCTGATGTCGACTTTATAAAACAATCACGGCCTAGAATTATAAGGTCCATTGTCAAATTGAACTGTGTCTCGAATCTCTACGTACGATTAGGCATAAGTTAAGAGCGAAAGATTCCAACCCAAGAATTAACTTAATCACTTAATCATGGCTTGGAATCGTTAGATCCATCATTAAATAGAACTGAGTCTTGAAGTTTTACGTATGATTAGGCGTAAATTGAGAGGGGGAGGTACCAACTCAAGTATTGTCCTCATCACCAGCTCGAGGCTTGGAATTATACGGTCCATCATAGTCTTGAAGATCTATGTGCGAATGGGTGTAAGTCAAGAGGAAGAGATACCAACTCAAGTATTGCTCTCAACATTTGATTGCGGCTTGGAATTATAAGGTCGATCATAAAATCGAACTGGATCAAAGTTCTATGTAAGAATGAGTGTTCTATGGATCTTAAAGTTCTATGTGAGAATGAGTGTATCAAGTGGAAGAGTTACTAACTTAAGTATTTTTCTCATCACCTCATCGCGGATTAGAATTATAAGGTCCATCACTAAATCGGAACTGAATTTCAAAGTCTTTATAATTAGGCGTAAGTTCAAAAGGAAGAAAATGAACTGGAATACTAATCATATGATCATGATTCCAAGTCATGAGGCCTATCACCAATAGAATGAAGTTTAGATTCAGGCTTCTTATTAATTCAACCATCCCAAGCCTTCACACTAAAATAATCATAAGAAATGCTAAATCGTTTCAGATACTCAACGCAAAAATAAAAATACTTCATTTATGAAGAGCACTGTTTTTTAAAGTGTTTCATGCATTTTTAATTCATTGATATATGAGTTGTATGTAGAAATTGACTTATGCGAACTTTAATTAATATTTTTCTAAAGATTTCCGCAATATGTAAATATTAAATAAATTAGTGATTAAAAAGCAATTCTATAAAATCTATCAGGTTTGATAAGTGCGAATGTATTTAGTTACCGTTATGTATATAAATATTCACAAATAAAACACCGGTAGAAAGCGAATTTTTTAAAAATTGATTTTTTTTTTCAAACTTCGCACTTAGCTTAACATAATGTTTTATACTTTAAAATTTAAGAACGAAAGGGAACGTCGAGTCAAATTACATTTATTCAATAATTAGTTTTACTAATTTATTTTATTATTTGACGTTTGTTAAATTTATCATCTAAAATAAATACGTGTAAATTTTTTTAATTCAATTATGCATTATAAAGTGTACGAATATTGACATACAAAAGAAATAAAAGCAAAATGCATTAAAAATTGACGACACATTTTAAAACCAAATATACAATGTGAGTGGTATTACGCTACATATAGCCATTTGTAGCATTTTTTTATTGTTGCGACGGAGTTGGCGACTTGGGGAGAAACTTGGCGTCAAATTTCATATTTTAAAATAATTAGTTTTAATCAATTAATTCTTATTAATTATAATTTTATTATCATATTTCATCCATCGAATAGAAAATTTCATTCCAATTGAGCGCTTTAAATTGTAAGAAAAAAGTTCTTAAAGTTTTGACCTAGACAAAGTTACAATGTGAGTTAAAGAAAACCCATTAAAATGTATGTTTACTAATTTAAAAAAAAATTAGTCTGCAATAATTATGTTAGAAGAAGACAAAATAAGAGGGACTAGACTTCAATATTTATTCTTAGCTTTTTGAAACAACCAATAAATAGCAATACAAACAAGGTCAAACAGCAAATAGTATAAATTTTTACCAAACTATTATATCGATCGAGCTGTCAATTTTGATATAAAGATACTATTTCGCTTTAACTACTCTTTATTCTTCCAGCCCCTATCGCACCTGAAAAAGAAGATTTACTGTCTGTGAACGACACATCCGTCACTATCCAATTAAATTCGTGGAAATCCGGTGGCTGTCCAATCACTCACTTCGAAATCAAATACAAGCAGCAGAGACAGAAGAATTGGATTTTGTTTGCTGACAGAGTGTCCTCCAACAGGAAAAGTATAACAATTTCCAGTCTTTCTGCGAGCACTTGGTATCAACTGCAACTGACGTCACACAATGAGGCGGGACCTACGGAAGCGGAATATATTTTTACTACTGGAGCAGCGGTTAAAGGTAACGGAGAAATCAACCGTTTATTTTTCATATATTTTTGCATTCTGAAAGCCAATTTTCAAAATAAATTTAAAAAAATAGTCACGTGTAAAAATTTTCAATTCTAATAAACGCTAGACGAAATTCAAAAGAGATTTGAAATGAGTATTTTCATCTAATTATGAATATTTTCATATTTATATAAATTTTAGCAAGGCAAGCTTCAGTTGTAGAATTTATGATAGTAGATGATCATTCAACAGTGGAAAAATTTATAATATAAAGTAAATACTAAGTAATTAAACTATAAATGTTTTAAAAAGGAGATGTTAATCATGTGTTTACATGTATTTAAATCTGAAATTTAATAATTAAGACTTAAAAATCTCGAAATTATTGCATTCTTGAAAAAATGCTTGGCAAGATGGATTTATCTTCTAAAAATCCCTGATAAAATGAAATGTGTGATCTTTATTTGCTCTCCAAAGTAGAAACATGCATAATGTAGAGACACAAAATCATAAAATGTCGAAACATAAGCACACAACACTGTTGAAATACAAGCATACAAAATTATCGAAACACAAGCACACGAAATGTAGAAATACATACAATATAGTTGACGGGATCACACTGGAGCACCTGAGCGTTATGCTTTTAATCTCCATGTCTGGTACAGAATTTTAAAAAAGAGCTTTACTTCAGCTTTTCCTGCCCAAAACTGCGTTTGTGAATTTAATAAATTTATTATTGTATAAAATTTGGAAAAGAAATTAATGAATTCAAATACATACAATGTTGATCCATACGCACATTAAAATGTAGATACATGAGCTTACAAAATTGTAGAAGCACGAGAGCACAAAAAGCAGACATACAAGCACATACAATGTAGAACCACAAGCATATTAAAATGTAGATACATAAGAGCACAAACATGAAAATTGTAAAAGCACAAGCACACTAAAATGTAGAAACATTTATATAATTAAGAAACTGTGTGACGCCTGCCCATTCCGGGCTACCTCTTGTGCCACAACTAAATTCAATGATTAAACACCAAGATTCAATAAGTCAATCAAAGAGACACTAGAACAATAATTACGCAATTTATTAACTTCTAGTTAATATAACAACAATTATTAATGCTCTCCCGGGCAAGGGTTTTACTACCTTAACTCAACCCACCAATAATAATCTAACTGACTCTTACCACTAAGCCTTCCTCGACTGCAACTCCACCTCTGGAACAATTGTTGAACACTGGAATAACTAAATCTCTGGAATTACTCAACTTTTAATCCAACCACCTACTTCAATCTCTCTTTCAACTCCTCCTGCAACCTCTCTCAACTTCTCCTTCAATTTCTCTTTCCACCTATTTCAACTCCTCCTTCAACCTCTCTCAACTTCTCCTTCAATTTCTCTTTCCACCTATTTCAACTTCTCCTTCAGCTTCTCTATAACTTCTCCTTCAGCCTCTCTTTTGCGACTTTCCGTCGGAGTTTATATATTTCCTAACTCTCCCGCTTCACTTCATTTCTACCTGCTTTCTATCTACATATTCACGTTTCGTGTTTGGTTGGGCAAAGGTTGTTTAGCAAAAGCAATCAATCTTAATTAAAAGTCCCCAATGTTAGTGAAGAGAAACCGCGAAAAGCCCAATGTCACAACTGTAGCACACAAAACGCAAAAAAGTGGCTGTAATTCAGAAATACAAGCTTGTACATGAAAGTAGAAGTATTTCGAACTGCCTTGTCTAGCATATACATTTGATTCAATTTAAAATTTAATCCGAAGTTCAACGATGCATGAGCTAATCGGGATTCAAAGAACGAGTTCAGTTTCTCGGACCCGATATTGCTCGATTAAGTGCATTAAGGGATCATGTTAACGTAATAATTTCAACGATCTGTTAAACGTAATCATTTCAGCAATTTTTCCACTTTCATCGAACCTTCCCGAAACAAAACTCACCTTAACTTACATCTCAGGTTTCTTAGACTTTATATTTAAGTTTCCAACTTCTTTCCAACTAAATGAAACGTGATTACGCAAATGAAGTTGACTATAGAAGTGAAGTGAAAAGATCTAATCAAGTCATGTAAAAATGACAAAAAATGAATTTGAGGGATAGAAAGATTACGATAATAGGAAGAAAACTGCTGGTGTGAAGGCCTTGAATATTGCGTGGGAGTTTCTTGCGAGCCTATGTAATTTATTGAAACTCGGACTCGACGATGTATGGTCGAATTACTTCTTGGTGGGTTTACTCGCGTCAGATTTTGGTAAGAGTATTGTTTAATACATTATAGAAGTTGTTTATATTCTTGGCAAGAGACATTGAATTGGAAAAGAGCATTCCTTTCGTTAGAGAAATAATTCATATTTTCAAAAGAAATTGACTAGATACCTGAACCATTGGTGCGTGACTACTTAATTATTTTATCTGTACTTGTGTAATTTAATTGAAATTTAGATTTCCCATTATATTAATATCTCTGGCAGATGAGTCGGATAAGAGAGATGCGCGACATTTATCTCTTGAGAATTCCAATGAAATTATACATTTTTTGCATAGTATAGTTTATAATTTGTACCTGGAAAAGAAATATTTTTTAAACATTCATAAAAATTTTATTAGTTTATAAGATATTGCTTAATGATAACGCTTCGGTTTCATATTATTTGTTCACATTATTCAATTTTTTTACATTATTTAATATTTTTATTATTTTATTTTCGCATTATTTAATATTTTTATTATTTTATTTTCACATTATTTAATATTTTTATTATTTTATTTTCACATTATTTAATATTTTTATCATTTTATTTTCACATTATTGATAACCTCGTACAATTCTGAACAGGTTTTTACTTCAGAATACGTAACTTTTGTTTCATAATACAAATAAATACTTAGAAGTATAGTTAAGCTAAAAATATTTGGTATTCAATGTACTTTTCAATTTTTTAAAGTTTTTTTTGAAGAATGGCGTTTAAATACTTCATATATTAATATATACTTGCCTCTAAAAAGATATCAAAATATGTACAAAAATAATAATTTAGCTTTATTATGCAAAATAATATAATATAGCTACAATTTTCATAAGTTTATTTTAAATAGGTTTGAAGATAACTTGCATGAAATGATGAAAAATCACATTTTGAGAAAAGGAATTTTAATGTGAAATACAATAAAATTGCTCAGATGCATGCATAAACGATTTCAATCTTATATGGGGAAATAATAAAATTTTCATGAGATTTGTTTTAAAGTATTCAGGAAAATCTACATTTTAAATATACATTGTTTTGAAAAAATTTTAAGGTTGAGGTTTGAGACCCCTTGAAGAGCTAAAAAAATATGTGTCGAGTGATATTTTTTTTTCAGGAGCCTTGCCAGATGCAGTTTTGGTTAGTGGCGAGGCCGTGCCTTTCTATTTGGAGCTTGAAGTTGTATTGCCGGTATCATTGTCTCTGGTTGTCGTTGTAGCTGTTCTCGTATTAGTTTGTCTTATTGTCAGGAAACGAAATCCTACTGAAACATCACAGACTGGTAATTTTTTTATTTTCGAAATAAGTAACTTTTACTAAAAGCCCTTTATTTGTTTAAATCGGACTCACTTTATCAAGTCATTTCAATGCCCTCTTGTTAAAACATGAATATGAAATTTGAGGATCTTGCAGGGTATATTATTTCGAAATGTCATAAATTATTTATATTTGTATATTTAATATTGGAAGCGTGGTAAAAAAAAATATAAATCAGTTAATAATGACTTATTAGTAAGGTGTATTATTTATTAATAAATTGTTTAATAAATGGGCAAGGGCCGAGATACGCTTCCAATTGTCACATTTAAAATTGTCTAGACATAAGAAAATATGGTACTTGTCTATTAAAGCGGCGCCCGCCAAATTAAGAATACGCCAATGTCGCCAAGCTAGTTAAAAGCGCCAAGTAAGCGGAGCGCGAAATTGAAATGTAGGAAAACAAATAACACTCCAATAAATAATATAAAACTTTTTTAAGTAATATTTTTATTTAATAATCTTTTATATGTTAAATGATAAATCTCATCCCAATAAGTACTATAAAAATTTAGATATTTATTATTAATATTTACATAACTTTTAGAACATCAATCTACATTAAAGGCCATATTTCCGAAATTGCGTTCACTATTTTATAGAAAGCATTTTTTTTCGCTACATATTTCCTCCACATAAATTCTGCAAGATATGATTCTAGATGATGCCGAGCCGTGCCATGCTGTTTCTTGTTACGCCACTTTGTGGAACACCACATTCTTTCAACATTTTGCGTGTGAACTCCCGTTGACGGATTTACAAAATTGTACTTATGGTTCACCGTGAAAAGTGTAAAACCATCATTCATTACGCTGTTTGGTAAATTGAAAATTGTTAAAATAGGTATTTAAAAAAAATACGAAATCAGTAACGTTAACAGGCAAGCGACATTTTACTAATATGATGAAGTGCTGTTTCTTTAGGACTGCAACCTTAGGAGTTTACAACCAAACATGGCGATAAATCTTACTGCTTGGCGATTTTCCGAAATCGTAATTTGGCGGACGCCGCTTTAATAGACAAGTACCAAAAATATTTATTATTAACAATATACCTGTATTTTGATTGTGAAAATGTTAAATTTTTCAAGGATCTAAAGACATTGAATGCATGTTGTGAATATTTTCTGAAAGATAAATGAATGAGCACACAGACATTAAACTCTGGATAAAAACTTATATGTCCATCAACATAAACAGCTAAAACAACAGGTGTTTTAAATAGTTGAGATTTCAAATAAGTATTATTAATCTCTAGAAGTAAAGTAATAGTTACATATACAAAATGCATTTTCTACCATTAAACAATCCCTGCTTAAAACATTTCTACTCCAGTAAGAACTAAAAACATGTTTGAGTATGATGAATTGAATCTTTTTAATGGCTTTTTTGGGTTCCATTTACATGTTTTTCCTTTACTCGCTGCTTTCGAGAAATTTTCCTCGTAAATTGAGAGATATGACTAGAATAAATATAATTTTTTTCTAATAACAATATTGATATGTGAATGCATTGTATTAAGTTGATTAAGTGAAAATTGTTGATAATTAGTTTTATTAATATGATTTTTTAAAAAGTCATTTGAATAAATTAATATTAACCAATTTGCACTAATCAAATTTTAAGATCATTTAGCCTAAGTTGAGAATTAGATCAATATTTTTAGATGACTGAAAATTCTGGGATGATGGAACCGAACTTTTCAAAAATTTGATTTCATTTGGAGTAAATATTGAT
>BMAW01099243.1:24334-43781 GCA_019974015.1 Nephila pilipes | reverse complement strand
TCTCATCGTCGTCAAAATGCTACCCATTTAAGAATCGCTTCAAGTGCAAGATAACGGCGGTAGTCAAGTGGCTATGGTCGTGTTGTTTAGATATAAGGCTTTGTATAGCAGGTGGCCACCATAGAAGGTGACCACCTGTGAGGCTAGCTAAAATTTTGTAGCTCGTATCATCGTCGTCAAAATGCTACCCACTCAAGAATCGCTTCAATAAGATTGTACCAAAAATCCGTTGAAGAGGTATAATTAAATAAACGCAAGGATTCCAACACAGCATTTCGAAACATAATGATTTATTGTGACACACAGTGTCCCGAAATTTAGTTTTTCATATTACAAAGAGAATAAAAATAACATTACAGGTTCACTCGGTTTTGAATAGTTATGATCCGAATAAACAGCCATATATACAAATGATTCTCAGTTGTTCTCATAGTCTTCAGCATCCAACTTAGCTGAGATGGCACCCTGAAATGAAAACTGTGAGTTAATTCTTGAATATATATATATCATGCAATGTAAATTTTAATCAATAGAAATATTGAAATTTGTTTTGCTAATTTTCATTTTAAAATGTGCTAACGCTTAAAGTTCTCAATAAAGGCAGAATTATTAAACATGAATATTAAGTAACGTAAAGTAAATGCATTTCTGTGCCCCAAGCTCCAAAGAAGGTAATTACAATCGAGAAAAGAAAATACTTTTTTTCGAATTCTTAATGCCTTTTTATTTCCAGAAGCAAAACATCATAAAGTGCAAAAATGTTGCCAATGTTAACAACAAAAAGAATAAAAACAGACGATTCTGCCATAAAAATCAATTATAATTTTAAATATTGAAATAACAGCAAACGATAAATTGTTAAAATAGATAGTAATATACTGTTCGGATATTAAAATAAAAACAGTCATTAAAATATTAAATTAAATATATCTCAGCTATGTAAATATACCTAAAACAAACTATATGTAATTATTATAATCACATATATTATAATGTCAATTCTTTGAATTTAATTCCATGTATCCTTTATTTTATGCTCAAGCATTTTTGTTGACGCTCTTTTCCCAAAACAACAACATGTAAGCACATGTTAACCCGTTAACGCCCAACTTAATTTAAAATTGAAATTTTGTTAAAAACTTTTAAAATTATGTTCTAAACACTTAAATTAAATATAATATGCAATTAAACTCCACACCATTAGTTTAGGATCCGAGATAATTACTGTCCTATAAATAGGACGCTGGGCGGATATGGAAATTTTTGAATACCAAGTACTTCTCCTTTGTTTTTAATTACTTGATTACGTTTCTGTTCCCAAACAATTGAAAATTAATATTTAATGCAAAATAAAGTAAAACACAAATAAATTTGACATTTTTTATTAAGTTTAAACATATTCACACTATGTATGGTAATTTTAAAAACATTTTGTACATAAAGTTACATTACATTTCATGTAAAATGTAACAATTTTCCCGAACAATTTTGCATTTGACACCGTCTTTGTTTTACTCTTTTACCAACTATATTGCCAAATCCATCACGTCTAACAGTGTCTATTTCCTTCACTCGAGATGAAATTGTGTAACTTGGTATACCGATTTTTTTTTTGTATTGTGTTGCCTTTTTTTAGATAGGCTATTGCAATATGTCTCCTTATTTCTTTGATACTCTTTTTCTCTGCATTTACCATGTTGTAAATAACGCAAGTATTTACAACAGCCATGTCTACAATTCGGGTAATAATTGGCCAATACCCTTTTTTTCCATGGATTCTTATGGTATGTTTCTCTAAAAGCCAATCATGAGATTCTATACCACCCATGTTTTTGTTATAATTGTTTACGAGACATGGCTGTTCGATTATATTTTTTTCAGCTTTTCCCTTTTCACGCTTTGAAACAGATTTTAGTGGCTCAGTTATGTCAAAATTTGTCACAAGTGTAACGCATTTGTTATCATTCCATTTTACAGCAGTAATTTTATTTTTCTCAGCAAAGTAGAAATCATGTGAACCACGGCTAGTTTTTTTGAAAGAAGAATCAATTGCAAGTTGACAATTATGTATTCTGACACTTCTTATTGTTCCCGTTGCTCGAAATCCACTCTTTCTTAGGTCAACTTACAAATTATAGGACAAATTACGTCTCTTACAGATGGGTCAAGAGTTTCAGAGTCATCAAAATCTTCTTCATCTGTAAATTCATCTACTTCAGGTGGAAAAACAATCATTTCAAACTCTAATTCCTCCAAAATTAGATATTCTACAGCTTCCTCGGAAGTTTTAAAATCTTTTTTCCGCGACATCTTGAGCACCTATGAAATAAACTAAATATCAGAAAATTTAGCGAATCCGCCCAGCGTCCTATTTTTAGGACAGTAGTATAAATTTGTAATTAAAACTAATAAAAGTAAAAATAATTGTAAAACGTTATAAGATATCTGTTAATAGAATATCTGAAATATAAATTCTGAAAAAAATATTTAAACTTACCTTTAAAACCTTTTCGTACGATTACAATGAAATTCAGCAAGAAAAAATCATGAAAATGGCGAAGTTTAGGTGTCTGCAGCTGGCTGAAAAATGCTTCCATCCTGTTCAAATCGGTTTAAGTAAGTAGGGTGAAACCATTACTCTTCAAGGGGTAGAAAAAGAATCGGCAAAACGTTGAATAATTATCATTATAATGGTGAAAATGAACTGTCCTATAAATATGACGCTGGGCGGAAACGGGTTAATAAAGAATTAGGATATTTTCAGATGTACACGTTACTCTTTCAAAAGCTCTCTTCTAACCTCAAAATAAGAGAATTAATTAGAATTCATGTAAACCACAAGAGGATTGTATTCTCATAAGACATAGCATCATCTAACACATAGAGTTGGAGACAATTATCATATACCTTATCATTAATACTGTGCTGTTTCTCTCTACTATGCATTGGGGAAAGCTCTCGCATAGTATGGAATTCTATAACAAAGGAGTGTCCCGCATACGTGCATCGAGAATATGAGAAAATTTCGGTATAACATATGGATTTCTTATAATGCCAATTCCATCTAACATGCATAATGAAATGTGGTAAATTTTCACTTAGTATGGAATTCTAAAAACACTACTTCTTTCAAATGTGCCTTGGAAAAATGAAATAAAAGCAGCAAAGCAGCATCGATCTCCCATCTTTGAAGAAATTGGAAAAATTTTCACATAGCGTGAAATTCTAACAACAGTATATTCCTTCAGATGTGCATCGAGAATATAGGATGTCAGTATAACATAGCATTCTTTCGAGGCAGTTCCGATTTAAAACACATCGAGGATTAGAGAAAATTAGCGTATAGTTTGTCGTTCTTAATTGAGCTGTTTCGTTCTACAATGTATTGCGGGGAAATTGTTATATAACATGGATAAATCTATAACAACAGAATATACCTCAAAGATGTAATGAATCTACACAAAAATTCATTGATTAAATGGCTCTCTTTTAATGCATATCCGATCTAATATGCATGGTAAAATAAGCCCAATCCCCACACAGCATAGAATTCTAACAACAGAATGTTTTTTTTTTAAATGTGGATTGCGAAAATGGAATAAAAACAGCATAGCATAATAATCTTATGAAATCGACATATTTAGAACTTGAGAACCTTTTCACATAGCATGGGTTTCTAAATCCATCAAGCATGTATTGAAATCATGGAAAAATTTAAATTAAGGATGACGATATCTCAATATTTGAAGATCTTCTATCTGACACGCAAGGATAATTTGGGAAAATTCATGTATGATGTTTTTCCAATGCGATTTCGTTCAAAACATGCATAGAAAGCTGATAAAATTCTCACATTTTGAGATATTCATAGAATAATATTTTGTTCGAACATGCATCGAAAATATGGAAAAATTCCAGTGTAAACATAGTATTCTTATGATTCTTTTTCGCCCTAACACGATTCAAGAAAAGGGGGAAATTCTTGTATAACAGCGCATTCCAGCAACAGAATTTTACTTGAGAAAAATTGTAAAAATATTTATGCTTGAAAATTATTTAAAAACTGAGAGGAATTTTCAAAACCGATCAAGAAACGAGAACGCTAGACGTTTTCTGGAATTGACTTCCTTCCTCAGCTTAAGAAATCAAACCAATATAATTAAATACAGAAATTTCCAGTAGTTTGCTGCTCCATAAGCAGATGGCGCCAGGGGCAACTTTATCGGCTTCATAGCTTCAAATAAATTTATCCATTAATGATTGTTAAATATTTTTATGTCCTTATGTTTTTAAATTCCTAATTATGTTTTTTAAATTTATTAATTTTAATGTAGAAGTTATCGGCCTTACTGTCAAAAGAACTCTGTAAATGGGTCTGCCATTATCATATTGCAAGAAATTTAAGACAAATTAATAAACCCAAATGTTCTTCAATGGAGTTTGATGGAATAAATACCATTTTATGGGTCAAGAACTTTTTCTTCTTAAATGTGATTGTATATATATATATATATATATAATTTATAGTTTAAATCATCTACAAAAATTATTTTAGATGTGCAGGGAGGAAAAACTAAAATATGTTATGGAATTATCGATTACATCAACCACTTAAATTCATTTATTAATTCTAAATTACAGGTCTACCATTCATAAAGTTTATTGAAATTTCATAGATAAAACTGATAGGATTGTGCACTTGAGTTTCAGTCACGAGTATAAAATGACTGCAGTATTATTATCAGAGTTATAGGTCATTATAATGTTTTTAATCAAAAATAGATAGTGATCAACTCTACAAAGTGACCCTTCATGGAAGATGCAAGAATGTTTTTAAATATCTCTAGTACTTTCAGATCAATTTCGATAAACCATATCATTTTTTTTTTCTGACCAGCCGCAAATTAATGAAACGATAAATAGATTTTATCTTTAAAGCTCCCATCTACCGGCTATTTTGATTTCGGGAAAATAATATTATTACTATAGAATTCCTACAACCATCCTCAAATCTTTACCATTTTATCTGTTCGGATGCATTTTATTGCATCTGGAAAAAGCAAAAAACAATGAAAGTTTCTGAGGAATTATATTTTCTCCCCAATTTGTTAAAATATTTTAGAATATTTTTTTAAAGACAGAAAAAAACCATGAACAAATCATTAAAATAGAGGTAAATAATATTTATAACAAGAAATATATTTAAAAAATTAAGTTAATTTCTACTTAGGTCAACAAAGATAAATTTTATTTTAGTTACTTTTTATTAAATAATTACAATTAATATAAGTATTATATACACATGACAGAATCGCAATATTAAGTGGCAAAATAATTTTTTTTCCAGCGATCTACACGCTTCGTCACTGACGGTATTTATTCCTAAATTTATATCCTGCTGAATATCTTATATAAGAGAAAAAAATTTTCTCCCGTATAAAACTAAAATTAATTATTTGAAAATCAAATAAAACAATTTTATGCTTCGACGACCTTCGATCTGAAGGCATGAAGATTCTGCGCCGACGCTCTAACAACTTTACCATTGCAAGACAAATCACACAGTAGAAGCATTGGTTTGTTTCTCAATTCATCCGGTGAATTAAATGGTTGGAATGCAGTTTAGCCCAACCACCATTGGCGACAGAAATTATTTGGAGGTATTTTGCCAAATGTGGCTACCCTATACCGCTGCGGGGACTTTTTCGGGGGTCCACTTTGGCAATTTTTGAGATCACGCCAAGTAGTTGGGCTAAACTGCATTTTCACTAATTAAATTTAATTAATGAATTAATATTTGAAAAAATTGTATTAACATCGAGTGTTAGCTACTACAAGTTTAAAAAAAGGTATTTGAACTTGAGTGGATGAATAAAAAGTATTTTATTAACGATTGAAAATTTGAACAAGATATATATAAAGAGAGAGAGTGTGTGATCTAATATTAGGAATTTAAAAACTGGAAGGAAAATACTATTCCTCAGAAGCCTTCATTATTTTTTTGCTTTTCGGATGTACTTTTTTTCATCCAAATAGATAAAATAGTAAAAATTTGAGGACAGTTGTAGGAATTCCATTGGATTACCATTACATTTACGAAATCAAAATGACCGATAGATGGGAGCCATTATACGTTTTGGTGGAATAACAACCACTTTGAATACAAAAGAACTTTTTTTCAAAAATATAACCATTATATCTCTCTCCAACCTAAAGTTTAAATTTCCTACGAAAATTACTGCAGATGGAAGGAAATATTTTTCACTATTTTATAAAATTACTAATTATTTCAGCCATTTAAATTAACTTACAGATTTGTTATTATAGATTTTCTGTATTCATAGTGTCTATTCAATTTCCATGCATACACTGATATGATTATACACGTGAATCTTATTTCCGTGTATAAATAGCTGAAAAATTCTTATTAGTGTTCAAGGTTATCTTAAAAATATCTTTTCCCCCCTCAAAAATAATAAATTATCAACTTTGCAAAGAGATCCATCACGGAAGATGCGAGATAGTTAAATATCTAAAGTACTTGTGTAGATTAACTTTGATCAATCGCATCACTCTTTATTCAAACCGAAAGCGGATGACTGAAATGATGAACAGATTTTATCAATGAAATTTTTCAGACGTAGTAAATATCTGGGGACAAACGCCAAAAGTACAAAGACTAAGCACATGAAAGTTCTTGAGAACAAATACTTTTAAACAAGGTCAAATTAGACTTGTTTTTTCAACCATTTCATATTGAAAGAAGACGTCACATATATCAAAGAAGTGTTTTCAAAAATGCAGATAACAATCGTCGTAGGTGTAGTTCGTTTCTATCATAAGTAAAAATATTGACAAACTTAAAGAATATCAATGGGTGACCTTTGAATAATAAAATCGAACGCATAAGAGTATTTTTTTTTTATTTAATAACGGAACAAATATGTTTGTCAAAGTTGGATTACAATATATATATATATATACAGTATAAGTTTTCAGATAAGTGCTTTGTTTGTTAGCTGCGCATTTAAAAAATATCATTCTTAATTGTTGTTTGAGAGAGGAAAAAAACACTCCCGAACTTTGATTTGGAGATTTTTTAACATTTTAAGGGATGAAAATGGGAGTTTAACTCTAGGTACACATCCTCGTAAGTTAATTAAACTGCTTAGAATTCAGAAAATATAACTATATAGCTTTTTCTGTAATAGCAGTAGACAGATTTAAAATTTAATTTACGACAATATCAAAACTATATGGCATGTTTCATGCTCTAAGCAAGCCGAGAACTCAGTTAAGCAGAAAGAACGAAGTGTGTCTATTAAATAACTAGACTGATGCTGCCAAAGAAGAAGTACGCGTACGCCAAACGCCAGGAACCGACAGCTGTTTACCGTGAAGCCTTCGCTTTCAAATGCAGTGCCTCTCTCTTCTGTAAAAAAATCCGTATAGCCGTAGCCTTTGTTCGCATTAGAGTTATATTTTTGTTTCGCCATAAAAATGATAAGTGAGCAAAGCATTGTTGGGAAATTTCACATTATACTTGGAAAAATGGCCACCGAAACTTATAATTTATTAAAAGAAGTGTATAGCAATGAATGATTATCATGTGTACGTGTTTACGAGTAGTTTAAGAGTTTTCAAGATGGCCGAGAAGATTTCAAAGATGATTCACGCCCGGGTCGCCCTTCCTCGTCAGAAACGGATGAAAATATCGAAAATAATTCGATATAAAAACCAATGTTTTTAAAAACAACGTTTTTATATGGTGGCAAAGTTTATTAAAGAAAATTATTGAAATATTAGTTAAAACTGTTAGTTATTTTTAACTTTAAAATTAACTTAAAAAGAGACATCTGTGAGCGTATTAAAAAATTCATAATACTCATAAAATCAAAACATGCATTTGAAAGTTTGTAAGTCATTCTATTAAAAATAAAGGGAACCAGAATTCAGAAAATATTATTGTGATAAGACACGGCGCCAAATATTGGAATCTTTCTTTCTTGCCAATGATTACTGACTAAAAGTCAGCAACCCTTACTATCTCGGAGATAGTAAAGGGGAGATAGTATCTCCCCTTTGTGAGTACAAAGGTTTTACGATACCTCATGCGGCGTGGGGAGTGCCCGGTGTTCCCAGAGGGGGAAAGAAATTTTTTCCTCAATCCTAAAAGCGCCGAGAGGAAAGAATATTTTGACTTATTAAAACTATTGAAATATTAGTTAAAACGTGTCGCAAACGTCTAAAGTTGCATTGTTAGGCGAGTACGAACGATTCCCAAAATTTCAAAGCTCTAGCTTGATGGGAAGTTGGTTAAATTAACGATCGAAAATTTGATGACACACACACCAAGTGAAATTCAGAAAAACGTTTTAAAATCGGTTATCTGGTTCGATCTGACCGTCGGTTATGAATTTGTGCAGTTGTTGAGACTGCTGGAATTGACAAAGAATCCTTACGGCAAATGTTTTCGGCATGAAAATGCACCAGTTCATTCCACATTGACTATCAAGAGGTTTCTAGCCAAGTATAGCATTCCAGTGTTAGACCAACTGCCTTATTCGCTGGATCTTCAGCCATATATGCTTCTTAAGGTTAAATCTGCATTAAAAGGAACAAGACTGAATCGTTGAAGCTGTGAAAGAGAAAGCGTCACGCGTCCTGAAGGAGCTGACAGAAGACTTCCCGCACTGTTTGTACAATGAAAGATTTGCATGAAGTGTTGTAGGGACAGAGTAGGGGTGCATGTTGAAGGAGGTAATAAGTAAATACGTGTATGATATCAAAATAAAATGTTTTACAGCATCAGTCTCGTTTTTTAAAAGCCACACCTCGTACTTCTGATATTTTACTTAACACGGACACCAATTTCCCACCGGTGATCAGTTGCAGTTTCTTCATTCGGATCCTGTGACTACTGGGGAACATTTCGCATCCGTTTTTCTAGCACCGTTCTTTACCCGTGGATACGTTTTATATGGGCATATAGCCCCTCCCTTCGAGAGCGCAAAGAAACTGATATTAAGTGAAACAAACATACAAAAGCCAACATAAGAATAATAATAAAAATCAATTTGAACAAAAATCCTAAAAATAAAAAAAAAACAGTGGTCACACTGGTGCGATTGGCTTAATCATTAAATACCGTCAATAAAAATTAGTTTAACATGATCCAACTTTCAAAAAATATTAGAATCATTTTATGTATAAATTAGAGCTAATTATCAACCAACAGGCAAGCAATTACTTAATTTCATTATTTTTATTGATCTAAAGCTTTCAGATAAATGTTATTCTAAAAGCAAAAATTATTTTAAACGAAGTTATGATTTTTATTTAGAGTAGAGCTCAGACTGGAGTCTCCACATAAGTATGATAATCAATAGCAATGAACTTACAAAAGGAGTTCTGACTCCGTATTTGCTCCAGAAAGTCACCTTTCCACGAGTCTTGTGGCCAGTGCGTTGATCAAAGAGGAGCACAGATTCAAACGGCGGGCAATACAGATGAAGACTTACAGCAGTTTGGGTATGACTTGGGTTTTCCATCCGGTGGAGTCCCAATGAATCTAAATGACGAAAAAAAAAAAAATTAAAATGTGCCTGCAAATCCTTATGAGACTTGTTTTTATTCTAGAAAATAGCATGGTATTGTTAAGAAAACGCAAGCCTCAAATGCTCCAATCTTTCTCAATCTATATGGAATGCTGCAAAAAAGAAAGAAAGCCAAAGAATCTACGCGTGGAAAAAAGTATTTAACTGAACTGTTCTTTTTCTCTTCTCTATGTGACTCGTTTTATTTATTTTAAATATGTGGTGGCCTATTATCGTTCAGGAGCAAATATTAAAACTACTCAACTTTGATTTTGACTTTAAGAATTATCGTTTTAAGATTTTTCCGTCCGCCATTGTTTTTACGATGACTGCGTACCAAAAGGTGACTTCTTGAAAACAGCTTGTTTATAACTTTTGAATTATATTATGGATAAATATTATTTCTTTGAACTGCATCATCATTATCAACATGCTCAACATGAATTATATTAGGGATTATATTATTTCTTTGAACTGCATCATCATTATCAACATGCTCAACATATAGCAAACATCTATAAGTGACACAGTAAAATTAATAGAATTTGGGACTCAAATTGCTAAGGGATTCAAAGTTTCAAATTTTTGCTCAATCTTCATGAAAAACTGTGAGATAAAAACCGAAAGAATCTACGTGAAGGGAAAATATATTAATTTAACTGTCTCTTTCAGCAATTTATGTGCATAGTTTTTGTTGTTGTAAATAGTATGAATGGAATTTAGAACTCAAAAAACTGAAATCTCTAATTTTTTTATTGGTCTTCATGAAATACTGTGTGAAAAAAACTCAAAGATTCTATATGAAGAACCATATTTATTTTACTAAACTGTTTCTCTCTTCTCTCTATGTGACTAATTTTTGTTGTTGTAATTGGTATTAATGATTAATGGAACTTTACTTAATCTTCGTGAAATACTGTGTGAAAAAAACTCAAAGATTCTACTTAAAGAAAAAAAACATATTTAACTAAATTGTTTATTCCTACTCTTTAGGTGACAATTTTTTATTGTTATAATTGGCATATATGAATGATTGATGGAATTTGGGGCTCAAAATACTGAAGTCTCTAATTTGTTCTCAATCTTCATGAAGTTCTGTGTAAAAAATTCCAGAGTCTACAAGAAGGGGGAAACATATTTAACTAAACTATTTCTTTCTGCTCTTTATGTGATGAATTTTTACTATAACTGACATAATACATGTGTACTAGTTAATGGAGGATAAGAAGGAGATATTTCTCATAACAGATAACGAATCAAATAGTCATGCTCATTATGAAAACGTTCGAGATTCTGTAGATTTATATTATTAAATAACATATATATATATATATATATATATATATATATATATATATACATAGCTTAAATTATTCTTCATGTTAATTCTGGAAATTGCTTTATTTTTCCTGCTTTAGATTTAACATGCCTTAAAATCTTGACTGTAATACGTACTTTTTTTCTACATTTTGGCCCGTAAAAATAAGGGTGCGTATCATACTCGTTTAAAAATTTTAAAATGTTTTTAAATATCGAACAACGGACGCGCAGCAGCTATAACTAAGAGATTGCTGTAACATGCGGGTTGCGTAAGTGTTCATTTACACAAACGGGAACTTACAGTACATGTCGCACACGCGTTCGTTTAACAACAGCTCCCTTAAAATAGCGATGGTTCCCGGTTGTTGCGAGAACAAAAGTTTCTTATTTTATTTTATTTAAATCCCAAAAAATGCCTTCAAAATGATCATACACAGCAGCAGAAAAATTATCCCTTATTAAATATCAGATGAGAAAGAGGATGGCGATATATATTACGACGGCACCATTAAAGCAACAATAGATTAGCTGTGTTATAGTTAAGGTAATTACGACCAATTATTTCCCAGTATTGTTTGTTTTGAGTAAAAATTTAAGTTTTTGCTATCGAATTTGACGTTTTCGTTTCTTCTTATTAAAAATTTCAATTATGTTAGTAAATACTTGAGCAATTTTTTAATAAAATATTGAAAAGTTATGGGGGCGTATTATATTCTAATTTTAATTTTCCCCAAAAAATTTAGAGCCAAAACAAGCACGCGTATTATACACGTGTGCGTATTACAGTCAAGATTTTACGGTGTTTATTTTCATTACTTATGATCTGACCCATATTTATTCAATTCGAAACATTAAAACAATTTAAAATGTCTAAAATGATTTTGAAGAAGAATTAAAAGCAAAAAATTGCTAAAAGGCTCACAAAGATGCTTTAAAATTTATAATTCAGTTGATTAGATTTATGAATGAAATTAAAATCATTAAAAATAATTTCTGCTAGAAACTGAATAAGAATATTGATACAAAATTCAAGTAACATACCATTCATGTAAGTCACGTCGTTCGTCACTAGGTGGGTTTCTTTAATGATGTTCATTTCCTGTTCTTCTTCTTCCGATGATTCCGATGGCCAGGCAAAACGTATTTCGCACAATTTGCCATCTAAGACCTGAAACCAAGGCAAAGTTATAACTAAAATCGCATTCCATACAGAGGCAAATGTTTAAAGAGCACAGCATCCTCTGTGAGCAACCTTTTTTTAATAAGATATTTGAAAAAGGAGTTTCTATTTGCAATATTAAACATAAATAAAATATGCATTTTAAGAACAGAATATGACCAAAGGGTAATTTGAAATTTCTTTGGTTTAAAGATTTTCTTGAAAATTCTCAAATCAATTTAAATCAAAATCATGCTTTAGAACAGCTAAAATTGTATTGATAGACCCTTTCTAGGCTTCGATTCGGAGCTCTTGGCACTGTAATGTCCCTTGTCAACGGTGATAAAAGTTGCAACTTAAGTTTTGTTGACTTTGCAAAGAAATAAGTCTCCCCCTCCCCGCACTTTTCTTCATTATATATAACAAATGTTAGAAGATTTCAGTCAAGCAAATCATTTTTCAAATTACGTATATGAAACAAACTATTATTATTACGAAAATTTGCGAATATTTTTTCAAATTTAAGGACTGCGATAGCCTGGCGGTCACGACTGTGAACTCATGGTCGGCGTTGTTTTCTTCAAATTGTGGATTCCAACCCTGATATCACATAAACCAACCCCCTCCTCTTGTAGTGGGGCTGAAGCACGTTAAATCTGTAGAGGTTCTAAGTCCTCCCGTTTTCGTGGGTTAAAGTTTGGATAGGGAAGTGCTAATCAATCCATCTTCTTAAATTTAAGAAACAGAAAAATTTCTTGGTGGAGAGAAATCCACCAAGAAATCCAGAGATTCGAGTTACAGAGATCCAACTTAACGTGATTTTACTGTAATATGACAATTTCGATTGTTACTTTCAGAAATGTTCTTCCTTCAGAAAGAAATTTCGACAAGGTACATACTCATATGCCTTAACATCTATAAGTATAGAATGATAATTACTCACAAATTTTTTTTCAGTTAAAAAGGGAGAAGCTATTTTTAACCCCTTAACTGCCGCCGGAGTATATATACGCCTCACTCAACCGATGCGTTCACTGCCGCCGGCGTATATATACGCCTTTCCGAAGTACGATCCTTTGCATTGCGCTACTATAAAGAAAACTACTCCCACGACCTTGGAATGCCATAAAATGACCTTGACAAGGTTTGAAACGGATGTTCTTATTTCATAGAAGAGGGGTAGGGTATTGGTAAAGGGGATTTTTTTTGAAACGGGAAAGTTATAGCTGTGCAGTTTTGCTTCCGTTTTCGTTTATTGTGCGAAATAGAAGATCTTTTTACGAAAATGTCTGACAGTGATGGGAGTGATTTAGGTCATTATTTTCCATCATCTTCAGGATCAGAAACGCCGGAATATGATATTACGTCAGATGAAGAGGATTCTGATTGCGACTATTCTCAGAAAGACGCCCGACGTTGGGTACAACTGGATACAAAAAATTTACAGAAGAGAAGAAGACAGAAGGGGTATTATATAACAATATTTCGCCACCTGTTGGATATGGTTATTTGGAATGCCTTCATCTTACGGAAAAAGAAGCTTCCGAACATTGACAATTACGATTTCCGAATGAATTTGGTGGAACGCATATTAGAAAAATTCCTTGTTACCACACCGCGATCTGCTAAACGACAGAAGTTGCAAAACGATTGTCCTTTACGACTTACTGGTAGACACTTTCCGGACTTAGTACCATCAACGTCATCAAAGAAAAATGCATCGAGAAAATGTATTGTTTGTTCAAAAGCAAAAGTTCGTCGTGAAACTCGCTATCAATGCAATGAATGTGATGCTGGTTTATGTGTTCAATCTTGTTTTAGGAAATATCACACAGCAGATAACTTATAACATCTGTTTGATTACACTGTTATTTTATACTTTAAATTTTGTATATATATATATATATATATATATATATATATATATATATATATATATTCATTTTCTTTTTTCTGTGAAAGTAAAAAGGTTTTATGTTGCAAAACGCACCTCTTTTTTTCCTCCAATACACCGCATAACTACGCGCGCCTGTATGAAAAACGGTGGCACTGGGGAGCGCATCTCGTAAGTTTTCCTCGGCAGGTAAGGGGTTAAAATCCATTTTAGAATCTTTCTATTACAAAAGAAGAATCAATTAACAATGATTCAATGTCATTTAACTTTTTGTTCTATGAAAAATATTTTAATCTCAGAAATAAAGTTTGGGCTAAGAAAAAACATCCAAAAGTTACTAAGCAGATGTATCATACTTTGAACTTTATTATCATGAATGATGGTAAACTTAAAGAAAAAGGTTCAAATGGCGATTAAAATTCAGTCACAAAAATTCTCAGTTAAAATGGTTGGTGCCGATTTTGGGATTCGATTTGACTATTCTTTAATTACAGAAGACAGATCAATTAACAACAGTCCTTTGTAATTTAAATTTCTTGTAGGATAAGAATTATTTTAACCACCAATATAAACTTCCGGCTCCGAAAAAAAAATACAAACGTTGTAGCTTAGATTGTGTTGTACTTTGGAATACTTTTAACTTTATCATAATGAATGAAATAAATGTTAAGAAATGGTTCAAGAGGAGGTTAAACGTCAGTCGAAAAACCTCAGATGAAAAGGTGGGTGCCAATTTTGGAGTTCGAATTTAGGATTTTCCAATTACAAAAAAAAAAAAAAAAAAAAAAAAAAAAAACCAGATTAACTAACAGTAATATCTAGTCATTTAATGATTTTATTGTTTAGAAATCTTGTAACCAACAGACGAAAGATTTAAACTCCAAGAAAAGTTCAAAAATGTATGCATGCATAGATGTATCCTACTTTGGAGTACTTGAGCACTATTATCATGATTGGGGGTAAGAGTTTGGAAGTTATGTAACTAAGAAATATAGAGAGGGGAAAGCTTAAGAATCGCTTCAAACATCCCGGTTTAGGAATGTTCGCTAAAAAATAGAATTTTCTTCGAATTAGAATGCAACATGAAGGAATTAATTATTAGCAAAAAGTGACGAATAAAGAGACATGAATTAAAACATACCTTCATGAAGCAGTGGCTGTCAGCATGATCATGAATACTACTTCCTTGACCTTCAGCCCAGGCGAGGAGCATCAAGTTGTATTTACCATTGCCTTGGTCTACTAAATTTCGAGTGTACCTGAAAAAAAAATTATGGAACTCTTAAAAAGCTGAAATTATTAATTTTTATAATTGTATTCATATCAATTTCCTTTCTTTTCCTTTTATTTCGTGCACAGAATTACATATATCCATAAATCATATATAAATATCTTTTGTGTATAATCATTTATGAGTTTCATGTGCCAATACGAAAAACACGTTTTGGACATGATTTCATCTTTGTAAGTCTAAAGGATCTTACAACCCCCTGAACAAACACCGCAGTGGATTTGTTCAGTTTAATGCTAAATATGATAACACAACGTTACTCGATGTTACGAGGCATTTTCACTTTCAACGCAAACATTATCACATTTTCACTTTGGTGAGAACTGCACATTATAACGGTTCGGTAAGAACTGACACAAACCTATTAACCTATATAGCGTACATCACATCCCTGCTCCGATTTCACCCACATAGGAATAGAAGAACCACATTTCACTCCGATTTCACACCTCTGTACCCTTTTCCAAAGGCTGAGAAGACAATTAATACCAATACTTATTGTACAAACTGTAGGTGTGTGCTGCATAGATGTTTGAAGCCGTAATTAAAATTGTGTTTTGTTAATGTTGTTGAATTCATAGAGCTCAGGTTATGTCTCTTAATCATTATTTATTCATGATAATAATCATTATACACAATAGTCTTAAACATGGCAGGAACAACAAATGTTTTGGTTTTTGTTTTATTAACGTCACACTAGAAGCAATACGAGGGCTATTGGTGACGGACCTCGTAATTTTGAAACTCAACAATTAAAGGACAATTTACAAAAACAAACACAGTCGGTACATATTACCTTGACATAAGAGTTGCGGGGAAAAAACCGTTGGAGGACAAATCGCGAGTGTACATTCATTTGGTAAGAAACTTAAGTTAATTGCAAAGCGTTCTCGAATTCTCTAATGGGGCTGATCCGACTGATGGTGTGTGTGTGTGTGTGTGTGTGTGTGTGTGTGTGTGTGTGTACAGGAAGAGTATAAAATAACATGAGGTGTTCAGGGCCTTATACCGCATATTGGAGAACAAGAACAATAGATTATGCAGTTTCGATTTCTAACGAAAAAAAATTGGTACCGAAAATCGCCGCTTTGGAAGAGTGTGGCGTGGCCTAAGTATAAGTTATAATGTATAAGTGAAAACCTAATTGTCCTTTAAAACATGAAGTAGTAATTCTTTTAATAATAATAAACAACATTAATCTTCTGTTCCACAACAGCAGTTACAACTTTAATTTGCTGCTGCATGATTCTTTTGCGTCATCGACCTGATTGCACTCCTTTGAGGCCGCGGTAGCCTAGTGGTCAAAGTTCCGGATTCGTGGCCGGCGGTTTTCGTTCGGTCGCGGGTTTGATCCTTGGCTGCCAAAGATCCGCCGTATAGCCCGGGCTGTTGCACGTTAAATCTGTCAGGGCCCAAAGTCCTCCCGATGATGTGGTATGGATGTTAGGAGAGGGGGGTGCCAGCTCAGGTGTCCTAGGCATTTGACCGCGGTTCAAAATTACGAGGTCTGTCGCCAATAGCCCTCGTGTTGCTTCTAGTGCGACGTTAATAAAAGACTAAACTAAACTAATCACTCCTAGATTTCGTGTAGATTCAAATGATTCAATCATTTTCCGAAAGATAGATATGCTCTTCTGACCACTTCTTCGTAGCTTTCTAAATCTCCGAAATTCGTAGAGGGTAGCACTGGATGTCTTCCTCGACACTTGTCTGAGACTCAAAATTACGAGACCAGCCTTCGTGTTATTTTTTTTATGCGATATTAATAAATAATCCATCAATCAAATCATGGCTTTTTATTGACCAAAAGGAAACCTAATGGATGTAATGTCTGAATTAATTACAGATTCGTGTTTAGTTTTATATAATATCACATCTTTGAATAATATCTCAATAAATTGAAGATAATAATCGGAGAATTAATAACTTCTAAATAATTTAATTATTGTTGGAAATTTAATTTAAAGAAATAGGGACTACGAATTTTCAGCGTTTTGCTTCATTGCGATTCTTATGTCCTAAACTTAAAAAAATATACCCATTTAATAATTGTTTACTGTTCTTTGATCCGTTTTCTTTATTCCTAAAACATACATCATCGTAGCTTACTGGTCTTGTAAACTCTTGTTATCAACTGCATCACTTTCCGATGCTCACATTTTACACTTCGCAAAGCAGTATAACCTATTTCTCACACAAGAGTGTTTACAACAGTTTCTAAATATCTTCCTGACCTCACTATTGAGGTTTAATGAGCAATTTATGTGAATGAGTGACTTGATTGAGGAATGAGAGAAGTCATTGACCGAGACTTCTTCACCTCTTCGTTGAAACTGTTATATCGCATTATTGAATGTTGATGTTAAAGTTTGCATTTATGTATCTAAGTTATTCGTAAACAGTATTTTACATAGTTACATTTCGCATTTTTGGCTATGGTTATGTTGTTCAAAGGTCTCAAAAATTATTGAATAATTTAACAAAATATACTTAAAGGAGCTTTCCAAATTTATCCTTTTATTGTTAAACTACAAAAAAAATTCCTATGTTTTGAGATTATTTTTACTGAAGGCACTTTTTTAAGGCTCCCGTCTACCAGCCATTTAATTTCGTGAATGTAATGTTAATCCTATGGAATTTCTACTACTGTCTTCAAATCTTCATTATTTTATCTTTGTTCTGTCAATCAAATTTTATTATTTATTCTATAAATGGAAAAAAAGTGCATCTGAAAGAACAAAAAAGTAATGAAGGTGTCCATTTCCCACCAATATTTGAAAATATTTGAGAGTATTTTACAAAGATCGGAAATCCCATAAGCAAATCATTAAAATAGGGGTAAAAATATTAATAAAAATCATAGAAAAAATATGATTCAGAGAAACCTTCATTATTTTTTGCTTTTTCGGATGCATTTTCATTAGCAATCAGATAGTTAAAATAAGTATTTGAGGACAGTTTTTACTCATAAAATTTGTTTTCGGCCTGCACATTAATAATTTGTTTTGATATAGCTTATTCAAAAAAAGAATAAACTGATTATATAAATTATTCAGTGATTACATCTATCTAGTGGCGTAGTGACGAAAAAGGAGGTTACGAAGTTTGTAACACCCCTCCCCAAATAAGGAATGTTGTATACTGAATTTTTTTTAAAATTAATTTATACTGAATTTTTTTTCCGCAGGAAAAATTTAATATTAGCAATCCCGTACTCCACATAAACATTCTTTTCACCATCAAAATCAACAATGAAATTTGGAATTAATTTTGAAATATGAATTCAATTGAAAAGAACCTTACTCCTCTAAGCTCCTGAGCTGAACGGTATCATTTTAATACACATGTTATAACCTCATGAATCTAAAAGAATATTTGAGTATTTTTCTACTGCAAAATAGGTTTCGAATGAAGAGTAAATCCTATTTTTTGGCACGTAAAACGAAAACAGCCTAGCAAATTTATAGAAGCATTAAAATTCAGATTTGCTATTATTTTTACAGATTTTATTGTACTTTGTACCGTTTATTAACATGCTTTAATTGTATGATTTTTACTTTTTTTATATTTATTAAATAACTATTTAAAAATCCCTATATATATTACATATAGTTGATGGGGATAGTTTGGCCAATAATTCTGAAATGATACGGATTATCAGTCTATAGCCTGTTGCAACATTAAATATATTTTCTCCATTGTTTTATTTTCTGCAATTTTTTTACATTTTGTTTTCATTTAATTTACTTTATCTTAGAATTTACTATAATATGAAAAGTTTTTCTTTTATAATTAAATTGGAATTTTTATTTTTATTTATTTTTCTTTGTTTACAATGCTTTATCCGTTTATTTTTATAGTTTAGTATATATCTTCTTTTCTCTTTGGTACGGTAACGATTTCATAAATATTGTTTTAATTTTTTCAAGATTACTTCCTAATATGCTTTTGATTTAAGTATTGATGTATAATTACATGTAAACATCACATTATGTATATACATGTGAGTGTCTGTTTGCTTATTTACGATTTTCTTGTTTTAATGAGTATTTTTCAATGTTAAGTTAAATGAAAATATTCGTCAAGTTAATGTCCATTTACTCGTATCATGCAAAATGTGTTATCATATTGTAAATATTGCCCATCCAAAAAAAATTAGGAACGTTTTCTTAAGAGTGTTGTTCTTA
>BMAW01099243.1:0-19376 GCA_019974015.1 Nephila pilipes | reverse complement strand
GATTGTTGTATACTGAAATTTTTTAAAAAAAAATTATACTGAATTTTTCCCCCCAGAAAAATTTAATATTAGCTATCCCGTACTCCACATAAACATTCTTTTCACCATCAAAATAAACAATGAAATTTGGAATTAATTTTGAAATATGAATTTAATTGAAAAGACCCTTACCCCGCTACGCTCCTGAGCTGAACAGTACCATTTTAATACACATGTTATAACCTCATGAATCTAAAAGAATATTTGAGTATTTTTCTACTTGAAAATAAGTTTCGAATGTAGGAGTAAATCCTATTTTTTGGCATGTAAAACGAAAACAGCCTAGCAAATATATAGAAGCATTAAAATTCAGATTTGCGATTATTTTTACAGATTTTATTGTACTTCGTTCCATTTATTAACATGTTTTAATTGTATGATTTTTACTTTTTTTTATATTTATTAAATAACTGTTTAAAAATCCCTATATATATTACATATAGTTGATGGGGATAGTTTGGCCAATAATTCTGAAATAATCCAGATTATCAGTCTATAGCCTGTTGCAACATTAAATATATTTTCTCCATTGTTTTATTTTCTGCAATTTTTTTACATTTTGTTTTCATTTAATTTACTTTATCTTAGAATTTACTATAATATGAAAAGGTTTTCTTTTATAATTAAATTGGAATTTTTATTTTTATTCATTTTTCTTTGTTTACAATGCTTTATCTGTTTATTTTTATAGTTTAGTATATATCTTCTTTTCTCTTTGGTACGGTAACGATTTCATAAATATTGTTTTAATTTTTTCAAGATTACTTCCTAATATGCTTTTGATTTAAGTATTGATGTATAATTACATGTAAACATCACATTATGTATATACATGTGAGTGTCTGTTTGCTTATTTACGATTTTCTTGTTTTAATGAGTATTTTAAATGTTAAGTTAAATGAAAATATTCGTCAAGTTAATGTCCATTTACTCGTATCATGTAAAATGTGTTATCATATTGTAAATATTACCCATCCAAAAAAAATTAGGAACGTTTTCTTAAGAGTGTTGTTCTTAAATTGTTGACTGGCACTTATATAATTTAACGAATCCGTAATAACAGCAACAAAAACCATTTTTTACGACGAGCTCCCTAATCAGTGGGCAATCAAAGAAGAATCTGAGCTTTGACCCTCTAAAAACACCCTTTGTACGTCTCCGTTCGGAGCCCCAATTGAAGCGTAATTGCCATCTAGAACATTCGAAAAGGAGATTCTCCCCTTCTTTTTGTCCACTAAGATTCGAGTTTTTGACATAAACAACAGAACGATTTCGTCAGGAGGAAAAGTTCGGATAACTGTACGACGGTTTCAGAAAAACTACGCAAGATACAATTCAGAACAGAGATTGATTGCCACACAAGTATCTAAGCAGTTATTGCAGAAAATTGTGTCAAGCTATCTCGCATCTCTTTCATAACACCGTCGTATATATGAGCCGAAAAATACTACTAGCTTTTTGTCTCCTATAGTACTAGTTTAATACTTATTTCATAGGAGTAAAAATATTTTTTAAAATTGCACTTTTGTTACATAATATATAACAAATATTTTACAAAACAACTTTTTTTCGGACATACAGATTGCCTTAAAGTCAGACTTATAATTCATCAAAAATTAGAATTAGAAAATTAAGTTTTAGTACATGAATGTGTGTGAAAAAATAAATTAAATTATTTTATAACACCTATTTTCTAAATGAACATTAAATATTTCCATACGATCAAAAAATTCCAGTCTTCCATGAACTCGCATATATTGTAAAATTCTAGTTTTTTCCGTCCTTTGAATATTTTTATGGTATTTATAGTGTGAATAGTATGGCAAAGGTCAATAGTCTATGAAAAATCAAATTTTGATTTTGTGTAAAACAAATCCCTCGATAAATAAAGTAGCAAATAAATAAAAAATATCTTTCAAGAAAAATAAAGAACAAACAAAATTTGAGAAAAATGCAAAATTACAGACTTATTATATATATTCTTTTTTCCTTTGAATACTTATATGGTATCTGTAATAAATAATCAACAAAGGAATGGTCAAACAATCAATAAAAAAATGATTATATTAAAGTCTTATGCAATTCAAATCCTTCTCCAAAATAATATATCAAATAGATAAAAATAGTATTCAAAAAATATATATATCAAATAAATATACACTAAAAATTTGCAAACTTAAAATATTTTCTTTTTTTGCCCCCTTAGAATACATATAGAGTATTTGCATTATGGAAAATCTCAAACAGTCGATACAGGAGTTATGCTATGATTTTATTAAAAGAATAAATCACTGCAAAATAACGTATTATATAAGTAAAAGTATTTCTGTAGAAAAATAGAGATCCAATGATAAATTTGCAGACTTAATCAGATTTAAATCATAACACGTTGATTCGACATAACATATAGTACTTTAAGCAATACATATTCAGATAAACAAATAAATTTTAAAAATGCTGATTAAAAATTAATGTAAAATAAATGTTACTTAAAAAATTTAAGTTTTTAAACAATAGAGATTTTAGATTCTTTCAAATGTCTAAAACTCCGAGAAATTTTTCATTATTTCCCTCCAAACGTCCTGTAGGAATCTTAGAGTAGATCTAATTAATTTAACAAACTATTTAATTAAAAGATTCACAGGAATTTCATTTGATTTATGTATGAGCACGTGTATAGTCTCCAAACATTTATTTCAAAATTTGCTTATCACACCATGAGACCCTCACTCGCCAATTAGAACTTGCAGAGTTCTCCGAAAACCCCGGGTTTAGACAAGCTTATATTATATAAGGTATAAACTGCAGGTTGGCGATTTTGGTAGTTTTTTGGTGTCTTTAAAACTAGGTCGCCAAACAATTGAAAGAGTTACTAAAAAACTAATATTTGTAAGTGTTAGTAAAAGATAAAAGTTTGCCAGATTAAAATCGTTATCGAACCAAAAAATTGCTATAATTTAATTACATCCTATACTTCACTTTACCCGCTTAGAGGTATTTCATTATTTTAAACTCTCACTTTACTACGTTTTTATGTATTTCACTTGGTGTGTATCTGTCTGTCTGTATCAGTACGTAGTGGATATTTCTGCACTGGAGCACCTAGCCCGAGTTGGGCCTTAATCTCCATATCTTGAAGTTAAGCCTGATAATATCAATGTCCATGTTTAAGTGGATGCTTATTAAGTTGAATTAAAAATTAGAATAAAAATTAAAATTAAATAAAATAAAGTTTAATTCTTGGTTAAAATAAATTAAAGTTACATGAGTTTAAAATTTAAGAGGCTAGCTTTAAGAATCTTGAAGTAGAAACGAGGGATGACTATGGAGTGGGGGAGTTTTTTTTAATAAACTTTGCCACCATATAAAAACGTTGTTTTTAGAAATGTTGGTTTTTATCCCGAATTATTTAAATTGTGAAGGATCTTACTCAACAATCCGGGGTCTAGGACATACATGTTACTAGAAGGATATATACGTTTTGGAACCGATATCTTATACCCATTTAATTCATAAAATATTGATCGATAAGTTTGTTGTTTTTATAAACCTACTTAAAGATTATAGCCTTTTCATTGTTATCTTCATCGCTAATGGCTGTATTTTGCTTCAAGTTCGAAGCATCAAAATGTCATGCTTTTTTATTGAACAAGTTAATTCTTTTATTTCTTTATTCCATTTTTTTTCCTTTAAATGTATTAACAGAAACTAAGACTCAACTGAAAGCAAACGATGGTGAAGTTCTAAGTCGTAATAAAATGATTTTTTTTTACTATAATAAAGAAGGATAAAGAAAAAAAGAAAGCTTGAGGAATTTATGAGCTAGTGTAAATATAAGCTGTGTTAATAATGTAAGTCAGTTCAACGTTTAAAGATGAATCACAGTGATGCGTAGATACCCATTGAAATTATTTCATAATAAAAAAAAATCTGTCAAATCACATATTAGCTCATAAGCTTTGTATTGTTTGCTTTGTTCAACACGAATTTGTCTTGCATGCTGTATCAAAATCAAAGGTGACTTCTTTTTTTATTCCTGACAAAACAAAAAGTTTGAGAAATTTTAACCAATATTATTATTGGTCGAGGGCCCCCTTCATGCGTTATCAAGAGTTTTAAGTAATGAATGGTCACTCATGGCATGCATGCCACCAAATGGCGCAAGAAAAGTTGGAAGTATGACAAGAAAATGATAATTAAATTAAACAGTTCAACTATATTTAATACCTTTTTAATTCATTATATTTTGTGTATGTATGTAAAATATTTTTTTCACTTTATTGTTTTTATAAGTTAAAAACATTACACAATGAAGCTTCTAAACTGTTATTTTTCTCATTTCTTTATTTTTTGTTCGAAAACGACTCATGATAAAAAAAAATAGAAATAGACTTTGCTAATTTTGTTTTAAAATGTGATAACGTATATGTTTTTTTTTTCCTGTCAAATTCTCAAAAAAGTAGAACTCTTCAAAATTAATATTAATTAAAATAAAATAAACGTATTTCCGAGCCCCAAGAAAAGAGCATCCATCATTAAATTTCCTAACGAATTTTTATTTTCACAAGCAAAAGATTCTAAAGTACAAAAATGTTTCCCAGCTTAAAAACAAAGAGAATAAAAATAGACGATTCTGCCATAAAAATTAGTCATTAAGTTAAATATTAAAATAAGAGCAAACGATAAATAACTTAAGTAGACGATAATATTAAGTTCGTACATTAAAATAAAAGAAGGTGATAAAATGTCAAAATAAAAATATCTTAGCAATGTACTCGCACTCGTAAATATATCTAAGGAAACTAAATGTCTTTATTGTATTTATTTTAACCATAATATATTATAATGTCCATCTTTTGAAACTAACACTTTATATTCTTTATCTTATGCCCACGTATTTTTGTTGACGCCATAATCTCAAAACAACAACAGGTCAGTACATGTTGGAAAAAAAGGTAAATGTAATGTACCTTCTAACATAACTCAAAATTCCACCACTCATGCTACTCTATTCTCACTACTTTGCTATTTTATTTATTTGAATGCAAACAAAAGTGCACCCGAAAGAGAAAAAAAATGATGAAGATTTCTGTGGATTCATATTTTCTATCCGATTTTGAAAATATTTTAGAATGTTTTTTAAAGACAGGAAAACCCATAAACGAATCTTTAAAAGAGAGGTAAAAATATTTTTTTAAAAAAATAGGAGGGGAAATATAATTCCGTAGATACATTCGTATTTTCTTGCTCTTCCGGTTATATTTAAATAGATAAAATAGGGAAATAATTGAGAACGGTAGTAGTAATTGCATTGGATTCCCACAGTGTTCACAAAATCAAAAAGGCCAATACACAAGAGTCATAACAATGCTTTCACAAAATCAAAATGACAGATAGACAGTTAAAAGTTACAGTTAAATAAGTTTAAAATGAAATGAGGCACGCGTATGTGCTCTTATATAGGCTGCTGATCTAGCCACATTCTCAATGTTTCATTTTCAGGTGTAGAATTTGAGTAAACTCGGTTTTTGACAAGTCAGTCATTTTCCACAAAGGCTTAAAAATCATTTTACACATAAAACGCTTACCATCACAAGTTAAAACCGGTTCAGCTCAGACTGCTGAAAGGCATAAAAATTTATTTATTGAGTCTGAATTCCGGATGAATCAATAAGCGACCGAATTCTGTTCCAAGTACAAAATTCTTTTTCCCTCCTGCTGATATGGCTAATTTCCCTTGTATTTGCACATGAAAAATGTTTACGCAGCTGCAGGATTGAAGCTCAATAAAAAGTTATGAAACTGCTCACGCTTTGAAAATTTTAGGATGGTTAAATAAATTTTTGTGCGTAAATTATATGATTTCGATGAAGAAATAAAATTATCAACCTTTTCCACGCAAGCGGATATAATGGGACATTTTTTTTCATAACTAATTGAATATTAGAGCTTCTCACATATACTAGTTTCAGTATACTAAAACCACAAATTTCAAAGAAAAACTCACAATTTCGTTTTTATTTCAGTAACATTGAGTCGAGCATATAATTTAGTATTAAAAAATATCTTAATTCATAAATTTCGATATTTAATGATGATATGTTTTAATATTTTATAACTATAATATATGTTTAGATAATTTTGATATTTAAAAGAGATTTCAATGAGTTATATAAATCTAATTTTACAAAGAAATACTACTGAAGTTTACCTAAAAGGTATTTTTTAAAAGTTTTGAGAATACATCTTCAAAAATTGATTTTTAAAAAGCAATGTGGTTTCTTTTTTCAAAATGATAAATTATTTGTTTGTCTTAAGGCTTCTGTTTACCGGCCATTTTGATTTTGTGAACGTAATGTTAATTCTATGGAATTTCTTATATCATCCTCAAATCTATACTATTTTATCTATTTGAATGCACAAAAATGCATCTGAAAGAGCAAAAACTAATGGAGGTCTCTGTGGAATTACATTTTTTCTCCGATTTTTAAAAATATACTTAGCCCTTTTTTAATTATTCGTTTGTGAGGGTTTTTTTTTTTTTTTTTTTTTTTTGTCTCTGACATATATTCTAAAATGTTTTCAAAAATTGGAGAGTAAATGTGATTCCATAGAAACTTTCATCATTATTTGCACTTCCGGATACACTTCAGTGTATTGAAATAAATACAATTTGTCTGTGTTTGAGGAGGAAAGAAGAAATTCCATTAGATTAGCATTACGTTCACAAAAACAAAATGGCCGGTAGGCAGAAGTTTTAAACTTAAGGTTTAATTCTTTCTAATATAATTTTTCATTCATGCATTAAAAATATATTAATTATCATATGAAATAAATATGAATTATCATATGAAATAAATATGAACGTATATTGGAACTGCATTGAAAAGTGAAACATATAGAAATCATGAATGCATTAAAAATGTAAAATTCCTTTCAATTTTAAAAGTACATTTCGGTAAAATATTTCAGCACAAATGTTTCATGAGTTAGGGTTTATTCCTATTCCTTTTTTCGAGAAGTTTTAATTTAAAAGAAGAAAAAAAATTTCAAAAGATGGGTAGATAAAAATAGCGTTTCTAGCTCTACTAGCTATAATCGTTTGCATGTATTCATTGAAATGTATAAGTTTTTCATATATTTTGAGCTATATATTTACCATGAACGAGATTTATAACTTTTCTTCGTATAAAAGCAAGTGAGTTAGGATTGAAAAGGTGCATAATATTGTTTTTAATGTCCATTAAATCCTTTCGGATAAAAGAAATATAATCGATCTCGGAGCTTTTTAGATAATATATATACACATTTAAGCAAGATTCCAAATCCACGATATCTTATCTGGAAATCTAATCAGAAAATCTCTTTGCAAATATTGATAGGCTATGGTCCCAATTAATCCCGCTTTTCGAGCTTTTACAATTCTTAAATCAAAATTATATTTAAGGTCATTGTATATAATATTGCGCAAACTTCTGTAATTATTTGCCTAACGGTTTAATTATAAAAAGTCTTTTAAGTATGATAATTAATCTTAAATTAAAACCTATCATAGAAGTGGTAATTTAAAAGAATAAAATACAACTTTTGGTACAAAGATCCATATTAATAATCGAAAATAATCTGCATTCTAAATTTATACGTATATATAAAAGCATGAAAGTACAATTATAAATTTTTCTTTCTCTGTTATTGCAATGCATTTTATATTACACAATTTTTATCTCGATGTGAATTTCTTTATTTTAACGGTTATTCAAACAGAACAAAACAGACAGCCTTTTTGGTATGTAACCTTGGATGACTGGTTCAAAAAAGAAATGGTAAGAGCAATGTTTATAGGCAATTTTAAAGGGGTGACCGAAAAACGTCAAACTGTCTAGAAGACAACTCACAGTAGTTAAAGGGTAATAAAGCGATAGTATGATCTATCATTTATTACATTCATAAAAAATTACCAATTTTTTTTTCCAAACAGTCATCTCAAACATGTTAAAACCTACTCGTTGAACACACACATAATCTTGGGTTTGAATAGCTTAAATTCTAATAGAAACGAATAAGTGAATCACCTGCAACAGCGATTAAATGATTTATATCATACTAAAAATGATTTATGTCGTGTTTGACCAATTATTTCACCTGCGTCAATACAAAGCGAATAATTTTTATCTCTCTCTCTCTCCCTTAAATTTTGCAGCTGCTCGCCTGATCTTACAGTTATTGAGTGAAATATTATTTTTTTAAATTCCTTGTGTCTCTGCTAAATGTTTATTGGATAAAATGCATTTGTTGGTAGGAGAATAGGCTCTTAAATAACCAGAATTTCAAAGTAATTCAAGTGCTTTAATAATTCTACACGAATAGTTTGTGAGAAATACTTCTAAATAATTGAGAGGACAAAATTGCTTAAAAATATTAAAATTTATAGAAGTAGTTGGAATTTTAAATTGTTGAAGTATTTCGAAATTTTTTTTTAAAAAATTTAATTGTTTATTTGAAAATGAAATTTTATTATTATTATTATTTTGGAATGTATATTTTATGAGTGTTCATGTATGGTGAATATAATTTTTCTTATATCTAATTTTAAAAATTCCCTCGCAGGGTTCTTTGTCCCCTAAAACGTTATATATAATTAATGCTACGGCATCCATGGCAAGAACTGTACGTCTAATTTACGCAAAGTGTCGACTAACGGAAATTTTGAAATAAAAAGACAAACAAAACAAAATTAAGATACTCAACGATCCAGTTTGCCAGGACTTTAAGCTAATTTTTATTTCTTATTCCTCAATATTTTGTGACGTGATTATTAATATTTATTTTTATGTTGCTAAGACAACACAAGAAATCCATTTAAAAATCGTGGAATATGTTATAATAATCGGAAATTTAAAAAAAAAATCATAGTAAAAAATTGTGTAAAAATGCAATAGAAAAGTAAAGTCTTCAAGCATCACACCCTTCGATATAGACAAAGACCAGTTGGCCAAAAGATAAATGTTAATTTTACAAAAAAAAAAACTAATTTCGTTTGATAAATATTCCAAGAGGGTTAATATCCTCACTTAAAATAAACAATACTAAATTAGCATATTTAAGTTTAAAAACTTCTTATGCAGTTTTTACGCTAATTTATAAAATTGAATTTTTTTGAAATCAGATTTAATTTTAATTTAAATAATTTAAATTTTTATTCAACCTCATTTTATTGTGTTCGAATTAAAAATTAGTAAGCATTTAATTGTTTCAAAATGTCTGACAGATTGCTCGCTATTCTTTTTCCCTTAAATTCAACAACCCCTTAAAATTCGCAGCGGTCTCTTTATCTGCTTAAAGCTAGAGTGGGCAATTGTTTTGACTCAGGGGGCGACTTTGTGGAAACGAAGGCCAACGGCGGAGGGCATCTTAACATAATTGAATTCCTTATTTAACTTATTATTTCAGAAAAGGTATAAATTGTACCATAAAAATCAATAAATATAAATTAAATTAAATAATGGCAGCTTTATTTAATTTATTTTATGTGCTAATTTCATATCTGCAGGCACATTTAATTTTGGAATCAATTAAATGAAACAAATGTACTTTTCTACAATATTTTTAAATCAGGAGTGAGATCGCTTGTTGAGCTTTTCATCACAGCCGGCAAGTTAATGTGTGTCAAAGAGAATATATATTCATCTTCAATCAAGAAACACTTTGCTCTCAAATACATGGAGACTCAAATATAGAAAATATTTTCCCAGCAAAGATTTTATCATAATAAAAGTATTTCAACAGACAAAAATATGTAAATCTATGTCAATGCATTAACCCTTTCGTGACGGGCATCTTCGAGAAGCAAACACTGTGTGTGTTTTGGACGGGACTTCTTACTACATAACTTACCCCCTTTCCCGTCAATGATTGGCAGTTCTAAGTGTAGTCTGACAAAAGGCCAGATAGAGTGTTGGTCACCTGCTGGGCAGGGAGGATTTTTGCGGTTTAGGAAGTCCCTAACAATCAATGATTCTCCCTTGTTAGGGGAAATTTTTTCTGAAAGCCGCATAGCAATTATCTGTCCGTTTTCAATGCAAGAAATTTTTAGAAATATGTTCTAAAAACAGAAGGCATTGTTCTTCCCTTCAGTTTTCCTTGTATCATTCTTAGTAACATAACTAGAATTTTCATGTAAATATTCTGTTCATATGCAATAATCAGGAAAAAGATGTTATAATTATTGTTCTTAGCAATATATTTAGTAGGTAAGAGCCTCAGTACCAATACATGACATAATAATCAAATTATATGCAGAACCATTTCCTAATTTAATATATAGGCATTATGAATAATATGTTCATACGCACAAAAATTCTTTACTGGTTATTTCGGAAATGTGAATATGTTTTTAGCATTTGAAAGTTGGAATAAATAAGTAAAGCTTTTGAACAAGGAGGAAATTATTCCATTTAACAAAGTTATGCTTAATATTTTCCGCGCCCGCGCCAATATCGGCATTGAATTTTGGTTCAATTTTCGTAAAGTCCTGAAATCTTCTTATGCCATAGACCTCCAAATTTTGTAGATGATCCCTAATCTTAGAAACACTTTCAGGCGTTTTCTGTTTTCCAAATAAAGAGAAATGATAAAAATTGTCTTCTTCTGCCTGCTTGTAAATAGACCTAGTTTTGGGAATAATAAATAATAATTTTTTCTGAATTCTGGTTCCCATTTTTTTTTAATAGAATGATTTACAAACTTTCAAATGCATGTTTTGATTTTATGAGAATTATGAATTTCTTAATACGCTCACAAATGTCTCTTTTTAAGTAAATTTTAAAGTTAAAAATAACTAACAATTTTAACTAATATTTCAATAACTTTCTTTAATAAACTTTGCCATCATATAAAAACGTTGGTTTTTATATCGAATTATTCTTACTGTCTTAGCGGATCACAAAATAATTATTACCGAATCGCATGTGGCCCGCGGACTGCTATTTGCCCTTTATAATTTGAAGCCTTCATTAAAGATCACATACTAAAAAGTGTTGTGACAACTTTATTTTTAATACGTTTCCTTCCTCCCCCCCCCTTTCCTTAAGGCCACTCACAGAAATATAAAATTGGTTATTGGCTTTTAATATTGACAGCTATCAATATCGTGCTCTTTCAGCTAAATAATATAATATTGTGTGCATAATATTATGCTTTGAAGTACAATATTATTCAGCCGATGCTTTGGAACGTGCTGAAAAATTAAAACCGAATGCAGGACCGAAAGCGTTTTTTTTTTTTTTTTTCTGAAATTTATTAAATCCTATTATTGTTCGTTAGTTCATTCATATCACTCTCTCACTTTAACTACTCGTTCGTATTGCAGTAAGAAGCCATGGATTTTTTTTTTTATTTATTTACTCAAGATTTTTGGCAAGTGTTTATTATTTTCGTTGAATATTCGACAAAAAAAAAATTTCGGTATATATTACATAGCTAAGATGATTTGCACATGAGGCTTGGGATGAATAAATATTGCAAACTAATGCAAAATTTGTCAATAAATAAGTAATTGCTTACTCCGTTTTGCTTGAACAATTTGTCGGAAGATTTACGCGAAAATTTCGACAGCAGTGTCTCAAGAACCAAAAGTCATGTTCTTTGTCACTTCCTTAATTTTAACACTTATACAAGTCGCTTTAACGCATGCGTAGTGTCGTCAATGGTTATCTTGTATACGGTCAAATTATATATTGAATATTTAAACCTCACAGCACTCAGCAGTAAAAAATAAACAAGCACTCACCGGCATCATAAGGTTAATTTTTTTTCCGGTATTTTTTATATCTTTGCGTAATCTGATATTCATATATATCTGTCAATACTATTCGTTTCAACGGTTTATTATTTGCACATACGTGTTTATGTTTGTTTAGTCTTCTAGAATAATTCTTATAGAATCAATAGATTCATCAAGGACAGTTTTGACAACGTAAACCCGATAAGGAACTTGTCGATAGCATTAAAAACACGTCTTCTCTTTCTGAGTACATTAATTTACTTTAAAAATAAAAAAATAACTTGGATTTGAAGTTTGAATTTCTATTTTCATCAATTTACATGAGAAACATTGCTTCGGTTCGCAACTTTTTGGCTCTCTAACTTAGTTTCGGAACGAATTAAGTTCGTGAATCCAGGTATGAATATCTCAATATATCGGCTTACACACATAATGCTTCAAAATATTTTTGTTTTATTACATATCTAAGTGAAAGTATCAAAGTTGTGCTGTTGAGTGTGTAAGTGCGCCATTTTTAATGAGATTTTTTCCACTCACATTGTTTGCCTGGGTCCAAACTTTAAAAGCTTTTTTCTCACATTTTAAAGATCAATTGAGCTGAAATTTACTGTTTTGGATGTCAATACGAGAATTCAATTACAATTAATATAAATTAATTGATTGAAACTAATTATTTAAAGAATTAAATTTTACGACAAGTTTCTGGGCAAGTCACCAAATGGTCGCCAAATTCATTGCTTAATTGAGCTATAAATTTTTACACGCATTTATTTTAGATGATAAACGTAAAAAACATCAAATATTAAAATAAATTATTATTAATACTAATTATTGAATACATTCAATTTGACTCATCGTTCCCTTTTGATCTTAAAATTTAAGGTATAAAAAAGTATGTTACGCAAAGTGTGAAGTTTGAAAGAAAACCCACGATCAAAAAAGATATCTTTTGCCGCTGTATTATTTGTGTATATTTATAGACATAACTATAACTAAATAAATTCACGCTGATCAAACCTCATATATTTTATAGAATTGCTTTTTAATCATTAATTTACTTAACATTTACATATTGCGAAAATCTTTAGAAAAATATTAATTAAAGTTCTTATAGGTCAATCTCTACACACAATTCATACATGAATAAATGAAAAATGCACAAAACTCCTCAATTTTAATTACATTTAACTTAAATATATTCAGGGCAACCATTTATTCTTTACTTCAGTTTCAATTTCATTTAGTTTAAATATATTCAATTTAATAATTTATCGTTTTCTTTAATTTCAAAATCGGAAAAGTTTACTATTGTCCATTTCTCGGTACTTCATCGTTTACTTTAATTTTCATATTTTATTGAGTAATTTAGTAATATTGTTAAAAAAAAAAAAGAAAAGAAAAGCGCACCTTGGGTGGCTAAATCTGTTCTTTGCAAAACTTTGCTTAGAACATCCGATTGGTTTTTTTTATATTAATTTCAATTGTAATGTTATTACGTATGAACGTAATGATGTATGATATGACGTATATATATATGTAATGTAATGACGTATTAGACATTATAAACTAACAACTCATAATATTAATTCCATATCAAAATATCAATGCTTCCCGGAATTTCCAAAAATGGAAATATTTCTTATTATGCAAATGATCAGTCAAAAATTGATCGAATGAACTATGACAAAAATATTTTCTAAGTCAATGATTGATTTAAAATAGTACCATGTTGTGAAAAATGCTCTAAAAATTTAAAAAAAATACGATAATTTAATTATAAAAACTGTAAAAAAATTCAATGCAAAGTTTTGCAAAGAAATTATTTAGCCACAAAAGGTGCGGGTTTTTTTATTATTACTATTAAATTACTCAATTCAATGTAAGAATTATAGTAAACGATAAATGAGAAATGGACGATAATAAGCTTTTCCTATATTAAAATGAAAGGAAACGATAAATTATTAAATTGAATATATTTAAGCTACATGTAATTAAAACTAAAGTAAACGATAAATTATTAAGACAATAATAAATCCAAAACATATAATTATAATTAAAGCAAATGATAAGCTATTACATTGAATTTTATATCAGCTACATGAAATTAAAATTACAGCATAAGACAAATTTATATATTGAATATTACACAAGCTACATGTAATTAAAACTATAGCAAACGATAAATTACTAAATTGAATATATTTAAGCTAAATGTAATTAAAATTAAAGCAAATGATAAAAATTGAAAAATGATGTGGTACAGCAAAACGCCTTACCTAAAACATTAGCTCATTGGATAGCAAATTACAAATAAGATTTAAAGGAATATACATTGTGCATTTATGAGGACCATGAACATGGACATTTTGTACAAGTAAGCAAAGCTTATAAATTACTAAGCGTGCTGTTAGAATCAGTCCCAAAATGTAAGTTAGAGGTTACAATGAAGACAGGATGCGTCAACTTTGCAACTACCTTTAATGTAAAATTAGTTTTATAAAAGTTAATTTCTCTCCATGTTAGCAAAAATTGTGAAGAAAATAAATAGCAGGTAACACTTACCGATGACGATCAAACTGGGCATACTTTAACCATTCCCTAGGATTGGACTTGTATGCTGCCATCAAGTCTTGGACACGTTCAACATTGACATGGTCAGTTGAAAATGCTGACCTCAGTTCCCGAATCAAATCGTCCAGAGTCTCAATCTTGGGAACGGTCAACATTCGTTTTTGGACTTCAACATCTTCACCCGCACCGAAGCATGAACGGTAATCAAGTTCAGCCATTATCAAAATTCAACTTGAAACAGAAAAATAAACTTGAGTGAAAAAGAAAGGTTCAAGATCTTTGAAAATACCTTGCGCTTGAGACAGAACAAAAAATGCTGCGATCGCTTTGAGCTCTGATCACAAATTAAATGAAGTTCAAGTTTCCCCCGAGCCGGTTGCTAGAAAATTCCCTACTTTTTTTCCCTTTACGTGAGAGATAAGTGAGAGAGTAAGATTTTCGTGAATCCTTATTGATTACTATGGCGCCATATCCTATCAGTAAATCTGACCCCAGAAAATCACTTATTTTTGTTTTTGTTCCCCTTTTTTCAGCATTTTTTTTGTCTGGTTCGTTTTTCCACGTGCGTTCCCTGGGAAAGTTCATATAGATGTATTTGCTCTTTTTCCCTATTAAATGTTTTTATCGGAATAACCTTACTAGCCTAATTTTTTTTTTGTTTATTTTTTATATATATTTTTTATTTTAGTTCATGTTGTGAATGAAACTTATCGTAAACAACACATGCGTCGATTTTTGGAAAAATTTTCTATGTTAGTATAATTATCTTTATTCAAAAAGTGATTTATTTATTAAAATACATTGTATTTTAGAGGATGAATAATAAAGCATTTATAACATTCTCATATTGATATATATAAAATAATTTACACAAAATAAATACATAAAATTTAAGTGTCCCTTAATTTCGTAATATTTGCTCTTTTATACCTTAGTAACCTAATTTTTTTGATTATTTTTTATATGCATTTTTCCTTTCAGCTCATGTTATCGATGAAACTTATCATAAACAACACTTGCGTCGAATTTTCACAAAACTGTCCGATGTTCGAAAACTTCGTTTTTTAAGACAGTGATTTATTTATTAAAATGTATTGAATTTGAAAGTATGAACATTAAAACATCAATCATATTCTCATATTGATACATATAAAATAACTTACACGATATAAATAAACGAAACTTATGCGTCCCTTAATTTCGTAATATTTGCTCTTTCGCGGAAATTAATGTATAAAAATATACTAACAACACTCTAATTTTAAAGGCAAATATTACAAATAAAAATCAAATATAATGAAAAAAAAAATTTTTTTACACAGCATTTCGAACAAAAAATTACCAAAAAATAGAGAACACTCTTTTTATTGATATAATTAACTGATACAAATTACTAAGGTCATTTAATAAGTCCCTAAAAAAATCAAGAAATGGCACTCGTAACATCGAAAATTGAGGTTCAATGTCCTCCCGTTGGCGTGTTGTGAAAGTTAGAAGAGGGGGTTGCCAGCTCAGGTGTCCTCCTCGTCACTCGACCGAAGTTCAAAATTACGATGACCTTCGTCAATAACCCTCGTGTTGCTTCTAGAGCAACGTAAACAAAACAAAACAAAACAAAAAAAAAACCCTAACTCTCATTTTCTCGTATTTGTGATCATGACACCTTTGGCTCCTTAAAAATTCCCTCGTCATAGCTTTTCCGGCTGAAGAGCTCATCCTCGCCTTCTATGGAGCGGAAGTACCCCATTGTTTTGAATTTTACTTGGTTTCCGGTGTATAACGATTAATCCATTTATCAACGACGATGATAAGTCGACGCGGTAGCAATCCAATTTTGATTTGGCGGCAAATGACTGCCAAATCAAAATTAACTTGTCAATCAATGTCAAATTTATTTCGGCTCGAGTAAACGAATGGCAGCCCAAATGGAACAATTATTTACCTTAATATTGTCATCTGTCTTCGAATGAGATACTTTTTGAATCACCCTAACATTAGTAGATGTCTTTAAATTATAGGAATGCTGCCCATTTGTTATGATGGAGAAGCTCATAATTGGCAATGGGGAATCATTGGTCTCAGTCATGGTTGTTAAACGGATCGCTGTCCTTTTTTGCATGAAATTCTAGTTACTTATTTATTAACACTATTATTAGTTACTTATCTATGTTTTATGAAGCTTTCTATATAAGTATTTGTAATTGTATCAAATATTAGATCTGTCGGAAAGTTCTGTCCGCCTATGAAATGAAAGAAATTAATACATTTTTCCTATATTTTGTTATATAATAATATTTATTATACAATATAATTGCATCGTTCTTTCCAGCGTGAAGGTACTTTGCAAATACTATTTTTAGAAAAAAACTTTGTCTTTACAGACGAAAAACTCACATAGTGCTTGGTTGATATACGTTTCAGTTTTAAATTTCCTTTTCTTTTCTTTAACAATTTTGCAGGATGAGAAACAGGTGGGGTTAGGTCTAACAAGTATGACGAATACGACTCAGTCTAACTCTGTGATTTTCCAATGAGTCGCCACAGCAGAATGTGGTCTGACACTATCATGATACAATACTATGTGCTTCCTATTGTACATTTCCGACCTCTTTTTTTTTTCAATGTTTTGTTTAAACATTCATTTGCTGACAGTAACTCTCCGAATTGAGCTTTTCATTAGGTTTCAAAAAGTTCGTAACGTATTGGTCCTTGAACGTGCAACCATATAACTACACTGGTATTCAAAATTAAGAGAATTTTCGTATTTTGTAGAATTTCATTCAAAGAATTGAACGAAATGTAAACATTTTGTTTCGAAACAAAGATGAAATCTTGTACGTCAAATAGGTAAGCGTATACGTGTATGGGGGCGGAACTAGTCGAAAAACAGGATTTATAAGCGCGCGTGCCAAAATCTGCATTTCGTTTGCTAGCGTATTTCGACAAATTTCTTTTTTTTTTTTTTTTTTTTTGCAGCTATCGCTTAAATTAAAATTCGAACAGTAAAAGTGAGTAACGACCAACGTTTAGATGATGGAATGAGGTGGCGAATTGTGGGTAGGCTAGAAGCAGACTAGTCTCAAATCCAGGATTTCAGAAAATTCGATTTAACGCCTAGAGTCATGTCCTATATATGGAAACAATTTAAGGATACCATATCCGTCGAGAGAATACTTTGACAAGGTCATCCAAGAGCCAGAGAAGATCACCATTTGTCCATTATAGCGAGGAGTAACATGGATGCTACAACTTCTCATGTCTCTCATGAGCTGTATGCGGTCACAGGAACCCGAGTTTCAAGGGTGACTGTTTCCAGAAGACTTCATGAAAGAGGGCTGTTTGCAAGCAGATCTGTTGCTTGCGTCCCGCCCAGTTTCGCGAACAGGAGAGTCAGCTTAAAATGATACAGAGATCATAGAGATTGCAGTATGAATCAATGGGTGGCCGTTTTCATCACTGAGGTGTCCCGGTTCAGCCTAACCAGTGATTTTCGCCGTACTTTCATATGGAAAGAACCAGGGAATCTCTACCTGCCCTCCAATGTCTAAGAAATCGGCCATTACTGAAGCAGAAGCTTGATGGTCTGGGCAGGCATCATTTTGGATGGCCGCACACACCTCCATGTCTTTGAAGGAGGCACTGCGACTCTTGAGAGGTGTAGGGTAGAGGACTTGGAACGTTATATCCGCCTTTTCAGGGGTGCAAATTGTCCTGATTTCCTTTTAATGGATGGCGATCCGAGGTCACTTCGAGCTCAGCTGGTTGACGAATTTCTGGAAGGTGAGGATATTTTCCGGATGGATTGCTTGCCAGATCTCCAGACCTCAATCTTATAGAGCATGCCAAGGACGCTCTGGGGAGAGCAATTGCAATTTGTGAGTCTCTTTCGAGAACCATCCAATACCTGAAAACAGCGTTGCTGAATGAGTGGGTCCAATTGCCACAGGAACTCATAAGCTCCCTTATATATAGCATAAAATCACGTTGCGAGGCCTATATATCTGTAAGAGGGGACCATACCCCTTATTAACTTATTTTCTTTAATTCTATTCTGCAACTGCTGTTTCATACCTTGAGACTCCAATGAGTGTTATGCACGATCATGCGTATGTATTATAAATGTTGAATGGCTATTTTTTTGTATTATATCGACCCTATGTACACAGCAAATTTCATTAAAATCTGCCCAGTAGTTCTGGGGATAATCTACGAAATCGGAAAATTCTCTTAATTTTGAACACTGGTGTATTCGAGGTGGAAGGAACATGTTGTTCGGGATCACAGTATGTAGTTTTCCTCGTGATTCTTTTAGACAGGGTAATGTTAGCTCAGATGTCGTCCTCGTCGCTTGACCGAGATTCAAAATTACTCTTTTCGTCGACAATAGACTTCGCGTAGCTTTAAATTTATATCGCAGTTTTAAAATGTAACAAAAACCTTTTGCAAAGAAAATGAAGTACCGTGAAGAAAAATGATAGTTTTTTATTGAAATTAGGCATGTTAAAATATCATAAAAAATCATAAAATAAAAATTCTTAAGCATTCAGAACCTCTAAATCCATCAATGGCTAACAATCGCTCGTTGAATGTTAAAATCAGTAATTTTGGAAATTCCATCCTCCCCTCCCTTGGGAGCGATGCATGCATGTATACAAGGAGTGGCTATTAAGTAATGAAAGTATAAGATATATATAAGAAAAGAGATATACGCTGTGAGACATTTTGTTCTGATGCCATACATACTTATTATCATCTTCTATATACGACCCTTCTCTATCCCTACAACAATCTATGCGAATCTTCAATTGTTCGAAACAACGCAGGAATTTTTCTTCTGTCAGCTCCTTCAGGACGCGTGTCGCTTTCTCTTTCACAGCTTCAACGGATTCAACCCTTATTCCTTTTAATGCAGATTTCACCTTTGGGAACAGACAGAAGTCGCATGGCTCGAGATCCGGCGAATAAGACAGATGGTCTAACACTG